>VZRQ01012393.1:162939-212102 GCA_013397975.1 Machaerirhynchus nigripectus | reverse complement strand
AAAAAAAAAAAAAGGAAAATCATGCAATAGATTCGCCTAATGACTACTGAATATTATTTTTCAAAAACTTATGAAGAATTAAGTGCCAAAATAAAGAGCATGGTGTCTTGGCCTTTCTAGATGGTTTCTGCACCCTCTCTGGTCTCTGGCTGTTCTTCCTTTGTTTAATTTTTCAGTTTGAGTTTTATGCTGGAAATTGATAACTCCTCTCATTGTGCTTGTGATATCTCTGCCTGATTTTTGTACATAAAACTGCACCTTATTTTCCCTGGCTTGATACTCAGCTGGGATGTTATACAGTTGCGGAGTGCAAGAGGGATTAGATGTTACTCTGTGATTCACCCAGTCCCCGAGGACAGCTATATAAAGATCATCCTCTTCCCCTTGGCCCCAGGGAAGCTAGGGGGCAGATTACGAGCTAGCGGAAAAGACGAAGGCATAAAGAAAAAAACTCACCGTCTGCAAGGAGGCTCCTGGAGCACACATTCCCCTGCTCTCACATTGTACAGAACTGGGAAAAAGTGAGCTCCACTGCTCGCCTACTGTTGGCATAGCCAGAGAGGGGCAGTTCAAGGGAGAACAAAGCCACTAAAAGTTCTCTTTCCCACATGGGGACTGCTGTTTTCACAGAAGTTTCTCAAGGTTTTCTTTTCCAAGGAGAAGAAGGTGATGGGAAAGGCAGGACCCAGAGACTCTGTTGTTTACAGATGCTTTTTCCCTATGGCCTGGGAATCCTGAAATGTGATTGCCTTGTAAGGGCAGGTTATTTTCAGCCACTCCCTTCATTATGTTCCTGTTAAACCCATGGCTCAAGTGGGGCTTCTGTGCTGGAGAGATTTTGCACTGGCTGTCTGCCCAGGGATAGATTGCAGCAAGGGCAGACTCCGACAGAAATAGGTGGATATGTGTGTAGACCTCCAAGTCTTGAAACGAGAATATCACTGCTAGAGGTCAAGGTCTGAGCTTGCCAGTATTTCCCTCATTTACTGAAGTCAGTTGACGGTCCCTTGCCAGTGCTGGCTATTTTTATAACACTCTCACAGCGGTGGGGATTTTCTCATTTTGGACCATGTCACAGAAGTGACACAACTTGGGATACTTTTGCCTCCGAGACTTCACTAAGAAGTTCAAACTCTGTATTTTCTTGCTAGAATTTCTTCTAGGTTACTTGTTTACAAGTAAGAAGTATTTTAATTTCTATAAAATATTTAATTGTATTTTCATATGTTTTATCTAAGGCTTTAATATTTTAAAACTATTATTTTTCTCCTCTGGAAACACTTGTCTTTCCTAATTTTTCAGAAGCAAAGTTTTGAATTATAGAAAAGAAAATCAAGATTATTGGGTTGTAGGGGTTTTTTTAACCGATATACAACAGTTTTAAACTGCTTTTCAAAACACTTGGAATTATGGATTTAAATCTAAAAGTCTCATATCTGGTCCTTTTCCATGATTTTTATGGAAGAATCAAGATATGATTTGAAAAATTTGAAGAAAGAAGGAACCTGAAAGCTGACAGCTACGACAACACCTGCCTCAGCTTTCTGTGTTCTGAGTGGCACATTTAGTTATATTTATCCTTCTATTTTTGCATCACCATTTTGTCCTGCATCTCATCACATGCAGCAGGGTTTTGCTGCTTCAAAGTCTTTGTCAACTGTAAAGTCACTGCTCCATGTAGTTTGTTTAAGATGAAAAGCCTTTCCAAAATGGAGGTTTGGCCTTTTTACAATAGGAGCAGTATACTTTATTTCTTCTTTTTTTCTATTTTTAATTAAGAGTTTTGCTGTAGCACTATCTGGTATTACCATTGGCTTTACTAAGGCTTCACTGCCTTAACTTTTGTTTTTAATATTCATTGTGTTCCAATGTGTTTTGATTTAAAATATGTGTTGCTATTCATGTTACTGAGAGCAAATTTAAAGTGCCCTGTACAAGAAGGTAATGAGATTTGTGATGATTCCCAGTTCCTTGGGGAATTATTTCAGCCTTAGATGTCACTTTGGGAACACACTGTCCTTGCACAAGAAAGCCTCCCTTAGTTATAAGCAGATATTTAATATAGGGCAAGATTCAAATCCTTGACAAAGGTTATAATGACTTCACTGGGTCAAGGATTTTACCATAGGATAGTGAAACACAGACATAAACAGAAATTAACAATGTGCAGCACTGTCTCCCTTGTGAAGGATTCCTCACTTTTGGAATGGATCTTGAACCATTACATGGTATGGTAAATCTTGGACCTCAACCAAGCACTTTGTCTTCTGAAGTGAGAGCTGTAGAGTGCATGAAAATGAATCCATGCTATGCTACCTGCTGGACTTTTTGGATTGGTTTGTATTTTTTTGGGAATAACATGCAAGGAAGAGAGGGGTGAGTCTGTGATTGTTTCTCCTCTATTAGTAGATGACATTGGTAAGATGTGTTTAAAAAGTTGTCTGTCTGGCCTCAATTTCTTTACTGGTAGGCAGTCTAAGCTATATTTATTACAGATTGCTGAGCAGTGAATCATTAGATATCTATCAGAACACTTCAGTCACCTTTTGACAATAGCTGTTGCTTTCTAACCGTTTCCATTGAGTACTGAGCTATTCAGAAGCCATCTTGGGTCAGGTAGGCTCTGAAGGCTACTGATGTTTTCTGGTACAGATAAGGGAACAATGGATGGGATTACAATTTTCAATAAAATGTTGGGTTACAAAGAACCTAACAGATTAGGATGTTTTGCAGAAGTGTTATCTCATCTTAACTCCTTAAGGTCATATGAGTGGAAGGGAAAGGAGTAAAACAAGAAAAATTTAAAAAAGAAAAAAAAAGAAAACAAAAAGGAAAAAGGAAAAGGGGGAAAAAAAAAGAAAAGGAAAAGGAAAAAGGAAAAGGAAAAGAAAAAGAAAAAGAAAAAGAAAAAGAAAAAGAAAAAGAAAAAGAAAAAGAAAAAGAAAAAGAAAAAGAAAAAGAAAAAGAAAAAGAAAAAGAAAAAGAAAAAGAAGAAAAGAATGAGGAGATGCTTGGGTTTAGAATGATTCATTTATCTGTACCTTGCTCTACGATTTATTTTTCCAAAAGAGAAAAAATTTGCATTAACAATATGTTGATTGGGGAAAAAAAATGGTGTTCTGAGCCCGATCTGGAATTTTTCAGGGCTGGCAGTGCTTCTTTACTCAGTGTTGTGGTACCCTACCTTCCACAGGCCTGTAGATAAAAGGCCTGAATCAAAGCACCTTGCTGATTTAATTCCCAGCACTGCCTCTCTCTGTACATCAACCACTTGCCTACAGTTCCTTCTTTCTACTGTCCTGCACAATTTCTTCTGTCTTGTAAGAGGAGCACATACAACTGTGTAGGTCTAATTGATGCATGTTTCAGTTTGCTTTGCTTAATGGTTTTGTTGTGCTCACTTTTGTTTGCCACCATCTCCCCAGTCTGGTTCTCTGACTGGAGGCCATGATTAGAAGGTCATGTTGACAGGGACATACTGGTTTGTGGTGTTGGAGAAGACAGGATCAGAAGATGTTCTGAACACGTGCTTTGGAGAGGACACATGAAACTGCAGTGAAGTTGAAGGATCTGTTTCACACAGTAAAATGTCAAAAGAGTCTGAAAGGCTTTTAAATGGGAAGTATTGTAGGAAACCATCTTCTCATCTACTGATGACTGCGTAGTTTCTCCTGTAGAAGAATGCCCCAATGCAACTTGCTATCTTTCGTGGCTTCAGTTTAGCAGACAGAATGAAAAGAAAAAGACGGATCTATTGTCTGCAGGAATCAAAATGTAGAATTCAGTGTCTCACTCCACTTGGACCTTTGAAGGTCTTCAAAAATCATTTGAGGCAAAAGGAAGGGAAAATCTGTGATGCTAGGAGACATAAAACCTTACAGTTTTTTAGATTAAAATTCTAGATTGAATCAGATTGGTTGTTGTCGATGAATTTGCCAGAAAGGGAAACGAATGAAGATATACTCAGCTTCAGAGATGAGGCTGGGTGGGAGCTCATTTCACAGTAAATTCTGTGTGTCCATGTGAATGGTGGTGACAGTGACATCGGTGGTGGCACTAACTTTACTCACCATTTGGGAGGTGGGAGATGGCACAGGGTGATGGGATGCAAACAGCTTCAGCAGAAATTTCCAGGAGAAGAAAAGGTGACTGACAGAAAACCCCCCTGTTGTCCCTCTGTCATCCATGAAGACTGATGAACCTCTCTGCAGCTCTCTCCTGGTCTTTTCAGTGAAGAATCCTGCTAGCTTTCTCATAATGGCAGAAATAATTAAAAAGGGAATCAACTTCAGAGGAACACAAACCACAGCAGAAGTCTGTCTCTTTAATGGTATCTCCTCCATACTTCACTGGTGGGCATTCTGCTAATCTAATACCTGTTAATGCTATTTCTAATTAGGGCTATTGCTCACCAGAGGCTGTTTTGTATCTAACGTAGATATGGTTGATGGTTTTAATCCTTGCTTGGGGAAAGAATCTGGTGGTGGGGAATGAGATCTTAGAAGAGACTGGAAGACATGGCACTCAAGACACTGTAAGTTCAATAGCTTGTTATCTTTGCTCAAAACCACCATGGAAGATGCATGGAACTATGTTGCTTTGGACAGCAGTGGATTTTATAGAGACAAAGTTCAATGTAGTCATAAGTACATTAGTTTTCATTACAGCTGTGTTTCATGCAATGTTTGAAAGCTCAGAAAATTAGGGCCACTAGCTGTTGGCAGAATGGAATTATGAATATGAGGCATCATTCTTACTTCCCAGTGCCCCTCCATCACTGAAATGTGGCAAAGAGAGAACACCTGGCTGATGGGCAAAGACAGCTTCTGAAAATCAACTATATATGTATGTATTGCCTCATTTGAGGGCAAATGTACCACTTTCGAAGTTAGGTTGAAGTTTTTCAATTAAATAGGTTTTGATAAATTAATGTTTAGTTGAGACTGAGTATTTTACAAGTATTTCTTCATTACTTTGTAACACAGGTGTTCCGTAGAATTCCTGTATGAGTTGCTGGATTCCTGGCAAAGGAGCTCACTCATCACTCAAGTTCAAGGGAGACCCAAGAGACTTATTGCCAAATTTTGTGTTCCCCAGTATGTGTAGAGTCTGAGGTTTCCCAAAACTGTAAGTCTGAAGACTCTTGGAGGAAGGAGGCTCTGAAAAGCACAAGACTCCCCATCACAGAACTGAGGTGTAAGTTCTGCCAATCCTGGAGTTTTCTTCCAGGGTCTGTAGCTGGAGCATTTTCTGTATCATGAAGTTATCACAGAATGATGAATCACATATGCTGATATGTGATATACAGAGCCCATGGAGCCTATAGAAAGGGGCCTGGAAACATAGATTTTGTGTTGGAATAGCATTAGTATGTATTCAGTGGTGACTATATTATTTTGAAAACCAGGCCATTCCCGAATGCACTGAACATGGCTTCATGTGCCTCATAAAATTTTCTTGCTAACAGAAACCCCTCTATTTTTAGCTCCACTTTGTGTAGCTGGTCATAATCCTGTGTGCAATTCTTCATGAGCAGCAACTTTCAGTGAGGTTGAAGAGTAATGTAAATAACTAGAGTTTCAGGAGTCAGGGTTGTACTGTGGAGCGCAGTCCATCTAGATAATCCCCCACTTTTATTGAAGGAGAATTGATGACAGTCTTATCAAGAAAGAACCATTTCCCACCGTTTTTCAGAGACTCACTGAAATTACATTTGGAAAACAGCAATAAAGGTATTCAATCTTCATCCTCTTATTTGCAGAGATAGTTTCTTTACTGTGTCATATCTATAGCTTGATTCAACTGAAATTAATATATGGAGCTTTCGCATTTGTTCTGCTCCTAGAAAGGTCACACTGGGATGGCTTGCATAGCATGAGGAACAAACCTCAGGGATTCACTGAAGGACTTGCACCTGAAGAAAATTTGCAAGTATTATCACACTGAGGACGGCCTTGTCTAAGGAACTGGATTTGAGGTTATAAGGAGGGAGGTGCCTGGTGAATCTTTGAATTCTAAAGGGTCTTACAGCCATCTGTAATGCTTACAGTATAGGGCATCAATCAGGAGGAAATAAAGTTGTACATTTCCTTTATGAATATCTGGTTATTCCTAATAATAACACCTTCTATCACTGTAATTCTGTTAATTTCTCACAGTTTGTGTCTCTCAAACTCCTGTTAACCCTTCAGTTTTTAATTTGGTGCCTTATTTTTTTTCCAAATATTCATGTCTTTATACACTGACAGAGCTTGCACAAGACTAAATCAAGCCAAAAGAAAACATCTGGAGATGTCAAAATGTGGATGAATGGAAGTCTCAGCTGGATTGTTCCATACAATTTTGGATACCATACTTCAGAAAATATGTGGTCCAAATGGATGTACTCTGCAGAGATTAAAAAGAATAACTGGAAACTGTGATCAGCAAGGAAAACAAAAGCAGAATTAGGTTTATTTAGTCTGAAAAAGAGAACTCCAAAGGAAGGCAGGAGAAATATTCCTTAGGTATGCAAGCACTTGCAGGGAAGTAATAGCTTGTTGTCAGAGCATTCACAATGCATAAGACAAAAGATAATGGGTCTAAACTGCAGTAAAGGAGATTCATGGCCAAATCAAGGGGTAAGGTGTGAAAGGGTACCCTAGCATTGAATTATATTGCCTGAGAAAGCTGTTAAATCTCCATCATTAAGGGAGATAGTTGCTGTTGTTTTAGGCAAGTATTGCTCTGTTATGTCTAGATGTGGGTTAAAAGGAGGAACTAAGCTGATTTTTGAGAACACTTCCAGCCATATTTTCTATAAGATGTTTTGGAAGTAGGGAAGGAGAAAACTATTGGAGTTTGGAGGTGATACATGAAGAAACATCCAAATACTATGATCTTTCACATTATTCTTTTAATGGCAAATACTATGTATAAAAAGTAAAGGAATTACTTGTATCTTCCCTGTTACATGAAGATTTCAAACAGCAGCTGCCTGCTCTTCTGTTTTGACAAATGTGATGAAGTGATAGCCCTATTATTATCTCTCTCATTGCTCTGTTACTGAAAGAGCAATTGAATAAAATTATAATATTTATCTTCTAGTAGTTTTAGGTGTTAAGGCTCAGGTGGTGTTGTCAACCCTGCAATGGACTCTCTCTGATCTTGTGTAAGATTAAAAACATTTACAATGCTCTTCTGACTTACAGACAAGGCATAAGCTATTCAATGCAGACAGTTTGATCTATGTATTTCAAGGAAATATAAGATATTAGTATCTTATTAGTATTTTTAAATATCCCCTACAACCTCCTGTATTTTTCTGTTTTTGCTTTTTCTAATAGAGCTGCTACAACCTCTATGTGAAAATTAATTAAGCAGTGATTATCATGTAACTGGTATTTCTTCCTTTCAGCTTACTTTCCTATGGAATGACACTCACACTCTCTCTTTTCCTCCTTCCTTCCTTCCTTCCTTCCTTCCTTCCTTCCTTCCTTCCTTCCGTCCGTCCGTCCGTCCTTCCTTCCGTCCGTCCGTCCGTCCGTCCTTCCGTCCGTCCTTCCGTCCTTCCTCTGTTTCTCTTTTGTCTGGTAGCTAGGTTCCTTGAGATCTGATAGAGGGCCAGAGACCTTCAGCATACTCTGCTCCTAGAAGCTTCATGCAATTAGGCACAGAGTAGGAAAGGGTGATACTCTTAATCCTTATGTGGGGGAGAAATACCTGCCTAAGTTATCTGCCAGGGAAACTCCTGGAAAAGAGCTGTTATGATTGATCAGCCACAGGAAATGCTTCCTGGAGATAACATGGGATCTTGCTCTGCAGCAAAGTTTTGGCTCCTGTGTAGACTCTCATTTTCTGGTCGATAATATGGGCGTAAAGAAAGTTTAAAAGTCAGTTATCACAAGCCCAAAAGCTGCCCAGAATTAGGCTGCATTAGTTCCTGGGCACACCCAGCTACTTGTTTTCTTGTGAAGAAACTCAATTAAAAAAAAGTAATGATCAGAATCCTGTGAGTGAATTTGAAAACAACAAAAGCTGAGAAATCCAAAGGTAGGTTTCTGTAGTCTTGTGTATGAACCATGCATTATGAAAACATTATTAATATAGTACTTTGTGCTAAATTTTATGATTGTTTTAAAATCAATTGCAACTCAAAGCCTTGAATGTTGCTCCTAGCACCTCTGTAAGAGTTTGTTTGCTGCTGGCTTTTCCGGGTGGGAGGGAAGCAAATGCCCCATTGGCTGGCTGCCTCTTCTCTTGGGCATGGTCACATCAGACTGGTGCTAACCATTGTTTGCTTGTTTTTCAAGAGTTCTGGGGCAAAACGATGGGACAGGAAACATCTGAGTCTGTCTGACGCTCCTGTGACAGGGACCATGCTGGAACAGCTGGGGCTTTTTACTTTGCTGGGTAACCCTTGGCTCAGGCCAAAGTTCCTTGGTACTTTTTCACCTCTCCCGTTGCACATGTCCTAGAAAAATTGTGTCAGGGTCCTGAGTGCATTAATGAGCCTTAGCTGCTCTGATCAACCTCACACAGGGCCTCCACCCACACGTTCTGCTCAGGGGCTCCAGTGCAGCTCAGTCTCTGCGGAGTTCTGCTCTAGCTCCAGCTGTGTTTCAGTCACACCTGGCTGTGGCCCCTGCTCCAAGCTTGACATGGGACCTGCCCTGTCTCTATGGACTTGCCTGCTTGCTGATCATGAGAATGTGTTTGACTCTGGCTACTGCTGTCAGACCTGGCCTGACCCTGACTTGATAATTTGCATATAAATGTCACTACAAAATGCTTGGGACTAAAGGAAGCCTCACTCCTCAAAGGTGCAAGGCTGTGGCTTGTCTTAAAAGGACTGAGGTGTTTACAGTACCTGACGTCTCCTCTGTCCCTTCTGTGAGGAAAATTAGCCTCAAAATTAGATCAAGCGAAACATTGTCATTTTGGTCAGCCTGTGCACATGGTTTTGCTCTTATCCCTCATTCTTGCACATCCAAAAAATCTTCTATAAAATCAGATGCCTGCCTGCACATACTGGTTTTTACACCTGTGGGACGGGCACACTGCTGGGAGGGCTGCTGCTAAGGCATGGCTTGCTATTGCTAACCCCTTCCCCAAGGAAGGGAAATATCCTGACAGGAGATAGTGGGACTTACAGTCCTTGAATTTCAATTACAGGTGGAGGAAGGGAGAGAGGGAAGGAGAGCTGGGTGTTGTTGCTGTCTGCTTCCCTGTGCACAGCACATATTTCTGCATGGATTTCCAGCAGCAGTCATTGATGATCGCATCAGCAGTAATGTCCCTTGATGCTTGCAATCCTTCTTAAGGAGTCCAGGGACGGTAGCACTGCATGGAAATGGGGCTGAAAGCAGGAAGGAATACCAGTGACAGGTGAGTAGAGATCAGAAGAGCTGCTCTGTGTGTGGAGAAGTTCTATCCAGGCCAGCACTTTTTCTCTGATATGAGACAATGGCAGATCCTTGCAGAAGAACTAAGTAACTGGCCATTTCTGGAGTGACTCCTCCCTTGTTCCATGCTTCCTTCCTATCTCCAACAGTCCCTGGGCTAGAGACTCACTGGTCAAGAATCCAAGTTCTGTCTGAAGATTCCTAATGGACATGACCATCATGCAATATGCTTTGGGGCAACCTAATTTCAGTCTTCAGTACCTGAAGGGAGCCTACAAGAATGATGGAGCGGGACCTTTTACAACAGCATGTAGTGACAGGACAAGTGGGAATGGTTTCAAACTGAAAAAGAGTAGGTTTAGATTGGATCTTAGGAAAAAATTCTTTACCATGAGGGTGGTGAGGCACTGGAACACTTAGCTCAGAGAAGCTGTGGATGCCCCATCCCTGGAAGTGTTCAAGGCCAGGTTAGATGGAGCTGTGAGCAGCCTGGTCTCGTGGAAGGTATCCCTGCCCATGGCAGGGGCCTTGAAACTAGATGATCTTTAAGGTCCCTTCTAACCCAGGCCATTTTATGATTCTATGTTCATTGTCTTTCAGAGAAGTTTGTTATGCCTCCCTAGCAGAGCGTAACACCAAGATGCATCATTTCAATATGTATTGTGCAATTCTATCCTCTCTATTTTGTTCTTCCATGCAAGGACTTCCCCTCTAGAGATCTGTCTAGGCCTGCCTGGGTATGTTCAGAAAAATATAGTTTTATCAAATCTCCAATAAAAGTCTCCTCACAGCCTGAGGCTTCTTCAGCTCCGTGAGGCTTTGCTGGTAAAGTTTGGGTTGTCTGTTTGGCTGCACTTTGTGTTCTGCCATGGGAAGGAAAGAAAGAACCTTTTCAGCTGGTAAATGTTATTTCATTTGTTTTTCAGGGTGGAAAAGAAATAACACATTACCTTGTGCCTAGATCATTTGTTCCAGAAACAAGTAGTCTTCCACGGCTGACAGAGGAACCGCATTTCTGAATTGCCAGCTGCGACTTGTGCAGCTACACACCGTAGGTAGAGGCCCAGCTTCCTTGTTTCACTTTGCCATGAACCTCCCAATCTAGGAACTCTAATTCCTGTAGTTTTCCCACCGAAATGCCACAGAAGTTTATCTGACTAACCATGCTTCTGTAGACCAAACCAGATCCAGACCAACAGCTCTTTTGAGCTGGCTGGAGCTAGGTCACAACCTTAAAGCTAGTAGACGTATGGCTAGATGGGCTGACTTGGTTATTTGTCTCTATGAATGGATCTATATATTATTTATTATTTTACTTCTTATTTTTATTTAATGTACTATTTCTGAAGGTTTTCAACAATAGCCAGTGTTATCTTGACTTGTACTCTCTATCTCTTCCAGTAAAAACCTACCAGACAACAGCAGAGAAAGTAGGAATTTTCTGAGGTTATTTTCTGCTACAGAGATTGGCAAGAAGTTCCATTATACTGTTTCTATAAAATCTGCAATTCCCAGTCATGAGAATTGCTTGTGTGACAGTTAAGCCCTTTGTGGATTCAGATACGAAGGGCAGTGGTTCTCTGGAATTGATGTGTTGTTTTCGGATGACATAACAAGTGCTACAATCATTCTCAGTGTGTGAGTGAACAACTTTTAAGTGTCATCCTTCTTGGCACCCACAGAGATGGAGGCTGAGCTTTACTGTTTAACAGCTGTTGGTGATCATCATTGCTCACCAATTTGGAGTAAATGATGTTCTAATACCCTTGTTTACCTGGCAGCTGATATTCTAGAGGCTAAACAAAGATTGGTCAGTCCCCTGGGGTGGCTTCCAGTGGCTTAATAAAATGTTTCTTCATTGGCCTATATTATATTCTGGTCAGTAAAGCCCCATGGACTTTGCTTGTCTGTGATCTCTTATTTTTCTCCTCATGTTTTCCAAGTTAATTATTTAACTGGTGCATTATTTGGTTGCAAACCTTTCTGGTAGAAATGGAATTAATGAAGATGTGTCTTTCAGATACGCATTTCCAACCATTAAAATTTTCCTCTGATCTTAATTTCAAACTCTTAAAAAAATATTTTTTAAATGACAGAAATACAAGGAAAAACACTTAAGAAAATGAGTTTTCTTTTTGATAACAGTGAAGAATGCTTTTAATTTAAGTATTTTTCTTTGTATGGCAGTTTATATCAGCCTTGGAGAACTGAGGATATTTTGTGTCAATTAGAAGATGGGTTTGAGTTGAATTAAATCAGCACTTAGAATTCCACCTTAAATTCTAGAAAGATGGCACTTGCTTAAGGTTCTGAAGATGGGAATATGATCTGCTAAAAATCAGACAAGTGAGCAGAAACAAACTATGACTTCTGCCCCAGGGGTAATGGAGATGGAGATGAATCCTGACAAGCACACACATGACAAGACCTAGGCAGAGCAAGAACGCGTGACTCACAAATTGTAGTGGCACGTTCTCTCCAAGGGCCTCAGTGTGCAGTAATGCCTGAAAGATCTCAACCAGGATCACATGATGCATACAGTGGTTGGCTGACTGTTGAGCCATATAATAAAACCCCAACAAATTAAGTATAAAACAGCCTCTGGTGAGCTATAGCCCTAATTAGAAATAGAATTAACAGGTATTAGATTAGCAGAATGCCCGCCAGTGAAGTATGGAGGAGATATCATTAGAGACAGACTTTTGCTGTGGTTTATGTTCCTCTGAAGTTGATTCCCTTTTTAATTATTTCTGCCATTATGAGAAAGCTAGCAGGATTCTTCACTGAAAAGACCAGGAGAGAGCTGCAGAGAGGTTCATCAGTCTTCATGGGTGACAGAGGGACAACAGGGGGGTTTTCTGTCAGTCACTTTTTCTTCTCCTGGAAATTTCTGCTGAAGCTGTTTGCATCCCATCACCCTGTGCCATCTCCCACCTCCCAAATGGTGAGTAAAGTTAGTGCCACCACTGGTGTCACTGTCACCACCATTCCCCTTGCATGTGGGCACAGAGTTTCCTACTGTTGGAGTTTACTGTGAAATGAGCTCATGTTCAGTCACAGCCCAGATCTTTGGAGCTGGGTATTTCAGGCTCCCAAGGTCCTTTCATCCGTTTTAACTTCCTTTACAGCTGCTTATCTTTGTCCACTCTGGTTCTACTTTTCTCTGCCCAGTCTCTTGTTAATCCTTTTCTTTCTGCTCCTTCTGCATCTTTTCTTCTTTTCATTTTTCAGCTTACATCCTCTTTAGTTTGTCTCACTTTATCTATTCTGCAGAGTGCAGGTCTCCATTGCTTCTTCCTCATCTTGCCAGATCAGAGCACTGCCCCTTCATGCCATCTGAATAAGGGTAATCCTGGACATACAGACATTGCGTGCAAATCTTCATGCAAGCATGGAAATGGCAAATACTCAGAGCAGAACAAACAGCAGTGACAGTGGGGGCAATCAGAGGTTGTCTCACCTTTTAGTTCATCAGTGACCTCCTTCTAGCCCATAATCCTGAGATTCTGAGTCCATGAAAGAGACACAAGGACTGTATCCCTTAAATTCACCAGAGTGGACTCTGTGGCAAGCCTTCTCTCCTGCTGTCTCCCGGACCTGCAGGCATACTGTTGGCCTGCGTCCCTGCCACCTCCACTGGGTAAAATAAAATGACCAGTTTCCAGACCTAAACACTGGAGGGTTATTGTCTCCCAGTCTTACTGCAATTCTGCCATGCCTGTATAGCACAGATCACCTGTCAGGTGTAGTGGCCTTGTTGCAATTACAATGTAGAGCTTTTCTGTGCAGATGTAGTGGTTGCATAGTCATGATTATGATGAAATTACCATGGTGTCTTTGCCTTTCAAAGTCTGCTGTTCTTACACGTGTCCCTGCCCAGAACTGCAAACTTTAATGAAAGATGGACCATACTTGATTGAAAAGCTTTGTGAAGAGGCCTTCTGCTGGAGCAGTCACGTCAAGGGAACAGATCGGCTGGACCATAATGTTCAGAAAAGTGGCACTTTTTACAGTGTCCTTTGAGAAAATCAGGTATGGGTTTCAGTTGACTGAATACCCAGGAAGAATTGTCGTCTCCCAGGTTCTCAGGTAAGTGCAGTTCATAGAAAGTGTTTTAAAACCTGTTATTTTCAGGATGCGGCTATGGATCTCAGTGTGGGTAGTCCCATTTTGCCAACATGCAGTGCTTCCATTCAGGGTCTAAAAGCATTATTTACTTTCTCCTATGTGTGCTCTGTGCAGATAGCTTTTGTCTATTTCCTTCCTATTAGATGTGGCTATAATTCATGACAATGGAGAGGGTTCCAGCTGAAAAGAGGGATGGATTTTAGAAATTTTGTTGTCCTTTTAAAGCCATGACCCTAAAAGGCACACATGGTATGAGCTGGCCGACAGTATTCTGGCAGACTCTGTAGACAGCTATTGAAGTAAATTTTTAGCAAGAATTTAGCTACAGTGGTTTACTTTGACATGGAGGGAGTGATGTGGCACACACACACAAAAAGTTTAGATTGTTACCATGTTAATGCTAAGAATATAGACATCAAGTGTGGCAAATGTGTTACTGCAGTTCAATGAGTTTCCATTGTCATTGCAAATCAGCTTGATATTGATTTGAGTGTATCTGGATGTGGCTCAGCCATCCTGAAGTATGAAGTGGAAGGTGTATACCTCTAAAATACCTGTCTTCTTCCCTAGTGTAATCTCATTTTCTTTTTTCAAATCTGTGCAATAATGACTGCTTTTACATGTTTGCTGTCCTATTCGTTGACTATGTCTCAACCAGGAAAGGCATCAGAGGATTCTTGTTCTCCATATGCTCTATATACACTTCTATGAGGGCTTGAAGAAATAACGTTTAGTTAGATATTAGGGCTGCATTTGTATTTTACGGAATTACAATGCTAGATTGGGTCATAAATGTGAAAATTATTTTGCTGTCATCAGATATGATAGTTTCTGTTTATATATTTTCTTCCACACACAGAGACACAGAGACACACATACACAGTGTTTGTCACAATTCAGTACAGCTGGTAATTTTCAGTTCACCAGAAACTCAGAACAGCAGAGAAATTGTTCAGTCAGGCTTGATGTGGAGAACAAGTGTTTGCACACACTTCTCGTTCTCTTTCTGGGAGGAAACTATCAAACGAGGTTTGAAAAAGAAATGTCAGAGAGGAGAGAGTCAACACATTTGTCTGTTCTTTTTTAATGTACTTATTGCTGATACACAGGTGCAGGTTTAGCTGCGAAGTGAAGCAGGAGTTTAGATGCAATATTGCTTTAACTGGAAAAGTGGACAGGAGTAAAGCAGGCAGCACTTTGCTATAAGGAATCTTCTACTGAGTGTCATACCAACAGAAAAGACTTGAGAGGACTTTCTTGAGAAACAACTTTTTTATCTCTTTCATCTTTCCTATCCTAGTAGACTGGAAATCTTAAGACTCATCATAGCCCTCTGAAGAGGCAGGGTTGACACATGACCAGAAAAGAGTTTATTAGCTCAGGACATAAAAAACCCCAAACCTTAGATAAACACAAACTGAGAATAAAGTATCTCTCTTCTACCCTTTCATCCACCAGACAATGTTCTAGAGAGCAAAGTCTTTTCATTCCATCATTTCAGTCATACACCAAGCACCAGACTAAAGTCTCTTTTGGGGCTGTGTAGTCAGTGTGAGAAAAGCTAACTTCTCTCAAGAGTCACAGTAGATTCAGCTGTACCAAGAAAAGTTGGAGTTTGGTAGACACTCAAATCCAAATGCTCCCTCTTTCTTTCTCTCAAGGCCAAAATATTTCCTCAGATATACATATTCATCTCCATTGAAGATAATGAGAACTAAGCAAGTCTCAAGGCAACTGCACAGAAACCAACTGTTATTTTCTGCAGATACGATTTTCTACAGAGTAAAATATGTCTCTTTTTAAAAATGCAAATTCCATATATAAACTGCTCTTGACATTATATCAGTGTTTCTAAAGGATCCCTATCTCTTCACTCTATTAGCTGAGCAAGGCGACTGACCACTTTATTAACTGGTCTTTTATAACTTTGGAGGAAAAAATCATCCATTTTTGCTATAACATTAACATTAAGATTTAAAACTGAAACACATCTTGTCTTCATGAAACAAATCTGAAATTTCATTTTCAGTTACATGTATTTTATCTACATCCAAGAGCACCAGACAGTTTACTGAAATCCATCCTTCTCTGACACTGGCAATATCACAGAAAGAAGATCTAAATGTAACACGAAATATGAAAGTATTTAACACATTATAAATATAGATAAGTATATTTTTAATACAGATACATTGAAGAGGCATGGCAACCAGTTAAGTTCCTTTGAAAATGCCAAACCAATTGTTTGATGCATGAAGCTGTAGGCAAGTATCCTAGTGATTTGCTTGCAATGTATGAGCTTTTGTTCATATTACACAATGAACACAAACCAAATCTGCAAACTTCTCAAGTTTGTCTACAATATGATCCAATTAATTCACATATGATGTTGAATAACCATTTCTGCTGTATTTGGTTGCTAACCATTTTTGACACCAAATATTTTTCCCAGGGGTTTTAGTATTCATCCTCAGGGACAGGAGAAGGGTGTGTGAAGTCTTGATGGGACTAGACAGGGGAGGTCCAGCTACACCCATGTGATTCCCTCATGTTCACCGTATGTACTCTTTGATGGGTGTGTTGCTCTGCATCTTTCTGGTGCCTCCAGTTACCAGGGTATATAACATTATACTGACTGTTCTTAGTCTTCACTGTAATAGACAATGGAAAGTCAAATCAGTTATCTCCCCCATCTTGTCATAGAGAGGCAGGCTGTCTACAGAGAGTTTTAAGTTGGAATTTCCTTAATGCTTTGGAAAATTAAAAAATGTACCGCAAAACTGCACAGTATTTCAGCTACAAGAATGACTTCATGGTTACTTTGCTTTCACTGAAATTGTGTGCATTCTCAGATCTTCCAAAAGCTTTCTAGGGATTCCACCAGAAGGTGGTTGACACTGCTTCTCTGTGGTATACCCACTGGCCAGTTCAAGCAGAAGACAATTTTGGCTGAGCAGACTATGAAGCAGTGATGTGTATTCCATTAAGTACTGTCATTCCAGATGAATGTGGTTGCTTCAAAATAAGTCTGTACTGAAGATAGCAAGGTTGGTTCAATTATTCATTTGCACAAAACTTATCCCTGCTCTATTTGTTGAGAATCAATATAATAATAAGTTTGAGAATCAATCACAAACATTCATCTGCAACATATAAATGAATATTGTTCATTATATGGTGAACTGTTTGTTTGCTGCAGGTTGCTGTCTGATGGGTAGTGCCTGTAAACACACGGGAGCCACCCAGGATACATTTGCTCTGACTGTTGACAAATCATTTCTAATCTGTTTTTTTATGTGACTGTTTTACAAATATTTCAAACCCGGATAAAGATTTTAATGGAGGAAAATACTAAATAATTAATTAAAAAGACTGGGGAAGTAAGAAATTATTCCGCTTGTGAACAAGTACCTTCATCCACTTAAGAAATTACGTGTGAAATATGAGTGCCACTTAGCAGCAATCAGAAGAATAGATGGACACAAGTGGTCCTGTAAAGGATCTTCTGGACTATGGCAAATACAGTTTGTTTCTCCCAACACCTGCACAGGCTGCATCACTGCTGTTGTTTTCATCCAAATCCTGCCAATGAGTAATCAAAATCATCAGGGGGCACTCACAACAGTGAAACATTGGCTGTCTTGAGTATGTCAGTGCATTCGTCTGGACAAAAATGTGAGTGTGGTGTTAAGTCCATTTTGCAGATACAGATTGGAAGATAATAATAGAAGCAAGGACTGACCAGTTATTACAGCAGTTACTATAACAATATGGATGTCTGGGCTGTGTCTGCTCAGATGATGCATGCAGAAATAGAGCAGCCTCATATTTGCACAAAGTATAATGTGGAAAGTGGTGACTCTGAGGGATACTCAATTGTAAATGAATGAACATGTGAATGTGAACTTCTGTGGTCCCTGGCTAAGAGTGCTGGAACATTCTCTGTAAAAAGCAGTGCTGTCAAGTAGCAGTAGAAGGTGGCACTGCCTTGAGGAAACTGCCACGAAAATCCTATCTAGTCCTGTCATTAGGAAAGGGTTCTGAAGAGAGCAACGAGTCTGGAAAACCTATGTAAGTGTGATGAATGTAATACGCTATTTTGTTTCTATTAAAAAAGAGCTTAAAAGAAGACTCATTTATGCCAGAAAAGAGCTGTTGAACACTAAAGAAAATGGCAGAAATGAGATTTCTGTTTCTTCAAAGTAATCAAGCTAGAAATTATGTGCCTACTTCTTGGTGTGGCTAGTTGACCCCTGGAAACTACTTACCTAGATATGAACCTTGCTCCTGTCACATGAAATCTGTAAGCCAATACTGGATATATTACAAGAGCTGTATTCCATCTCGGTCAGGAGTTATGAGTCTGCAAGTGTTTTCAAGTGTTGGACCAAAGAGGTCAGCAATCAAGTAATCCCAAAGACCCAGTTAAAAAGATGAAAAGTGTTTCAAAAAACTTACTTGGAAAGTACTCAAGTGGAAATATTAGTCATGGACCGGAGCAAACAGATTCACACAACGCTATATATAAAAGCAGAATAATTTTATGCACTGAACAGTAAGGAAGTTATCAATGCTGAAATTCTGAGCATTTTACCACAGTAAAAAATAATAACTGGCAGCTTGCCTGTAACAGAAGAATCTCATCTAAGCTTTTGTGCGGAAGCACGGGTCTCATAGCACTTGCAGCTGAGTTGCAATGCATCTCTGGCATAAGCATCATTTGATAACCATTATGCTTTCTAATCACTTTCTAATTAAGCTGTGTTATTACAAATATGATGTGCAGCTGTACTTTATTTGTCATATTCTTCCTTGGACTTATTGCCTCCAACCTGTGGTCTAATTTTCATACTATGGAGCTGCTTGAAAAAGTTAATTCTGACAGTTCTGGCTGCTAAGTTGAAAACTTCATTCCTTTGGCAGTCTATTACCTATGCCCATCTCCTTTGATATTTCCTTCCTTCCTTCCTTCCTTCCTTCCTTCCTTTCCTTCCTTCCTTCCTTCCTTCCTTCCTTCCTTCCTTCCTTCCTTCCTTCCTTCGGTGTGCTGTATCTGCAGCTAATGGCACCCCAAGCTGACTCCTCCTTCCACTTCAAATGATCAGGTCAGTTGGAAGCAGCCTTTGCTACAAGGCCTTGAATTCCCAGCTCTGGACTATCATGGCTAAGGAATAAAAGGTAAAAGGGACTTTTGACAAAACAAAGCAATATCAGCCTCTGGACAGAATAGTGTATTCAACCATCTTACATCTGAATTACAATCACATTTTAAAATGCTTTGTTCATCTTCTCACCTAAAAATATGGTGTATTCACATCATTGCCTCTAATTGCATTTGTAAAACTCATTGACATCTTTCATGTTTTACACTGCATACTTGTTTATTTAGTACAAAAAAGAAATGCACTAAAGTGGACTGCAGCATTACTACGGCATAATGTTTCACAGCAAGGGGTCTAGATATTAAAAAAGCTTCCAAAATCCCAAATGTATAATACAAGTGAGATGGGGCAAGTACTGTTGTATCATAAATGAAGTTAATACCATTCCACTGACTTCACTGCCAATGTTGCAAGACTGAAGTACAAAATATCCTCCCAAGACTTCAGAGATTTAGCACAATTTTTTTATGTTCAGGTTTCTAAAGAGTAATTGTACGTATGTTTCAGCACCACCCATTACCCAAAAGGAAGGAAAATAGAGAAAGCACAGTTAGTTTTATTCACTACTACTCTTGGTTACTCTATTATTTCTGGGTTTATGTAACTAATGTTACATAATGTGTGCGACAATTATCGTAATATTTCCATTGTAGGTTTCTAAAGAAACAAAGACATTTAAAATGTCTATTAACTACCAATGTAATGTCTTATCATCTCCTTATTTGGTGGTAAAGCAAATACAGAATTGAAAAGATGAATCTCCATATTCTCACGCTATACAAGCAACATTAATTAATTCAACATGACAAGCTTTGAGAAGTATCTGGGTAAGTCAATCTAGTATCATTTTGTTCATGAAGCCCAAAATATAGACTGACAAAGCACAAGTAGGAAATGCATTTCAATCAGTTTAATCAAATAGAGTCAATGTAAAGAAAAGGGGCATTGTCAAGATGTGTCAGTGAACATTTGACCTGCCTTGCAGTTAATATTGTTTTTGTGCAAATTTCTCTTGGGGGGATACCAGCTCTGCTCTGCATTTCAGTTCTAAAAACTGAAAATTTCTTTTTGATCTGGTGAGTGGCAATCCATAGCAGGAATGATATAGGAAGGATGTCATTTGCAAATCATTATTCACACACAATCTGAACCTGTGAAATCAGACCCCCTAAAGAAACTAGACTATTTAGTGTGACTTTGCCTTGATTGTAGGAAATTCTGCTTTCTCTGAATGACCTTTTTGTCTGGTTTGCAAGATACCAAAAATGAGACTGTAGAGCACCAAATTCAAAATTTGCTGGAGAGTTTAGCTTGTTCTCTTCTCTAAGACTTGCACAGGAAAAAGATGAGAGCGCAAAGTGAACCTATGCCAGAGCCAAGTCACCACAGACCTTGGGAAGCTGTGATTTTAAGGGCAGTGGAAGGCCCTTGCCACAGATGGCTTCAGTGAGACTTCAAGAGGGATTCTTTGGTAAGATGATTCAGGATTTGTCCCAGGAGAGAGTTCCCAAAGCTGCCTTACTTCTCTGCATTCCAAGTCTCCCTTTATCATTTTCCATGATCCCAGTGAGAGGCAAGGCAGAATGCAGGTCTGTATTTATCTCTGAAAATTTCTTCACAGATTTATTTTCCCAATGCTTGATCTAACGCTATAGTTTCTGATCATACTCAATATGCAGAATAATTTAATGGTCAAATCATGGCACAAAAAGATTCTGTTTTATCTTTAAATCTACTCCTCTGCCAGGGAACAAGTCAGTTGTTTTAAGGGCTTTTAAAACTGTCTGTTACTTTCTCTGAAAACTATAGATTAGGCAGGATTTAAATTCACTGGCTGAATACACACATGCATGCACAGCAGAAACTGGAAAAATAGCTGTTAACTTTTTTTTTTTCTCAAGTGAAGAGAAAGCTATGGTGGTGACCAAGATTTGGAGAACAATTTCAAAAGCCCATTTCCCACAACAATATGTATTTGACTTGTTTCATTTGGTCTTGTTTCGTTTCCTGGACCTTCAGCTTTCTTTGCCTAAAAAAAATCATCACTGCCTAGCAGCTGTACTGACTTCAGACACATGAATCAAGTTTGCCAGGATATGGGCAGATCTGCAAGGTGAGTCTCTAATAAATGCCTGAGCAAACTTCTCTATCCACCCCTTTGAAGTGTTGGGTGTTACTCCCCAGGAATGAATGCTGACTTAGCAGTGTTAAGCTTCGTACCACTCCTTGGAGACAAGAGGAAACCCACAAATTGTCTGAATTTGATCCCCCCTGAGGATTGCCATTTGTACCCTCTCCCATGATTCCTGGTCCTTTCCCCTCTCCGAAAGTTGATGGAGCCATTCCTAGAGCACACCAGAGCCTATGGACGTACCGAGAGCATGATCAGAGCACAGTCAAGCTCTGGAATCACAGTGGGCCAAGTCATCCTTCCAATATGTGCACACTCTGATCTGAGCAGGGACCACTGTAGTGACTCATCTGCAGGGCAGGTTTTTGAGGCAATGCTCCAAAGATCAGGACCACACATTTTTCTCAACCTGTTGGTGGATGAACCACGAGAAGTTCACAGATCTGGAGAGATCTCCATATAGTTCAATGTTTCTCCCAGACCTCTTGGAACCTCAGTACTATGTGGAAGTATTGCAAGTTCTTTTACGTGATTTTTTGCATGTTTCCTTCTTCAAACTTTGCTGGAATGAGTTTAGAGCTATGTGGAAAGAATGATTAATTGCAATTTAATGAATCACAGGAAAGGTTGACACCTGGTTCCAGCTCTGGAGACGCACCTGTATCAGTCTTATTTATTTGAACTAGTTTACCCTGTAGCTTTACAGCCAATGAACTAGAATAACAAGAATGGTCTGAAGTGTCTTATTTTGATATTTGCAGCACTTTCACCCCAATACTTTATATAAACCTTTCTGTTTTGTAAGAATATATGCTGCTTAGTCCTTGACTAAAACATTTCACAACGTGAGAATGGAGTATTTTGCTGCTACAGACTAAGACCTTCTGAAGAGCCTAATCAAAACCAGATTTTTTTCCTTTAATTGGAAAAGAAATGAGTGTTTTGCACTACACACTAGCTAGTTAGTGCTATCATAAGCGACCCCCTATTAATCACGTACCACTTTTTGCAGCTGTGTACAGTAACTGACCTGCCTAGATACACTATAACTGAAGCAATTAAGGATCTTTTGTATTTTTTATGTAATTACCACTTCTGAGCTAGGTTGCTAAATACTTGGGACATTTGGGGTTATAATTTCAAGGTCATTATATTTCTGTTCATCTCATTTCCTAGGAAACCTATTTGCAGACTTGCCTAAAGCATCCCAGATACTGTACATTAAAGTATGGCAAATTAATTTAATCCTACCTCCTTCCACTCAGAAGGTGCATGTCCATTTTTCCAGTGTCTAATACAAAGTATATTTTTAAATTGTAAACTATTGCATGTTTTAATGATGCAAACAATGGAGAGACCAAATAAGCTAAAAGAGCTAACACATTTATCTCTACATTCTGCCATCTGTTTGAAACTGCTGATGTAATTCCAGTTTTAAATTACATTAGATCCTGCCTTCTGGACCCCTTTCCCTATTTACTTTTTTTTTAATTTAAGCCTTTAGAGAAAGCAGTGCCTTCAGGTTGTTGACTACTTAATAAGAAACTGTGTCTTTGACTGTTTTCAATCTAGACTTAAATTTAGGTTTCCTGGACAAAGAGGTATAGTGAAATAACAGCTTTATTTCCATAAGATGAAACTTATTCTCTGTGTACAATTTGATGAGATTTGTTTTCAGCAATAATACTAGCAACCAGCAGATTTGTTTATACTGAAGAAAACAGCAGAGATTAAGGTTTGTGTTCTTGCATATTCTATTGTCTAATGATGGAATTTCCAGTTTCATCTCTGTGTTTATGCTTCAGAATTAGTTTAATTTATTTTATGTAACCTCTTCCCCTTATTTTATTGGCTTAATTAACAAACTTGTATTTATTTTTCTTAGCACTTCCTTTGCCTTTTCAGTCCACAGTGGCAATTCTCCATTCTCTTTTCTTCTGGCACCTTGTGGCTCAAATCACTTATTTGTCTGGATTGGATACTAATGTTGATCTTTTAAGGATTTCCTTACAGGCGTGTTGGTCAGGGTCTGTCTTCAGCATCTCTATCAAACGCATAGCCTGATTTTTGCACAGTTATTTTAATGTCTTGAGTATTCAGATTTTAAAACATTTGCATCACAGAAATTAAAAGAATGTATTCTGGTTTACATTGAATTTTTAAAATTTTATCATTTTTACTTTGTTTACATTAACTACATACCCACAGAATAGTCTGGATATAAGGACTTTGGAGAAAATATGAAGTCTTATGCTAAAAAGTTTTCAGACTCCTCATTTGAACTGATTTTAAAAAGAGATATCACATAATTAAAAATCAAGGAAAATGCATTTCAAGCTACATTTTATTCATCATGGCAAAGAAATTTTTCATAAGCATATTTTCAAAAGTCATTATAACATTTTTAAAAATTGTACAGATTTTAAGATGATTGGAACAAGTTACCCATTTGGAATTTCCAAACCATATCAGGCAAAAGTCTGAAGAAAATGTGAAATATATTGGTTTGATTCTGATCCTTTTCTAGAAAGTTCAGATTGCTAGTGAAAATTACTTTCATTACAATATTTGCCTAAATTTAATTTAGAAAATTCTTTTAAATGTAAATGAAACCCCAAAAATTTAAGTCTTTTTTTTTGTTTGCTTTGGAAGGGAAACAGACACTGGGTTCATTTTGAATTTAAACAGATGATTTTATCTTTCATGATCTGACTTAAAATATAGAAAATCTGTTATTAATAAAGTTTGAAATTTTAATTCATATGAAATGCTAGTCCTCTTACAGAAAAGTATCTAGGAGCTATGACTGCTGTCTTGTACATATCTTAAATTTTCTCACTGAGCAGCTTCCAGAATGGTAGTGATTTTAGTGTTTCCATCACTGATCCGTGCAAGCTTTTATGGGGAAACCTTGAACAAAGTTTCAGAATTCCTGAATCAATGCTAGCTATAAAAATATACACAGTCAGTCACTATGACTTTAACTATCATCATGCTCAATCAAAACAAAATTCGGTGATTCAATCTGGTGATTGAATTGCGACAAACTTAGCATAGACTTTCTATGTTTCCTCTACAGACACTGAAGTCAATTGCTAAACTCAAGTGGTGGCCAGCTATCAGGAATGTGGATGACTCGGTTGCTTCTTTGTCCTGGGTGGCCACCACCAGTGGTCAAAATCTGATGCAGGGAAGTGTAATATTCCATCTAATTCCAGCATTGTTAACCTGGGCTAGATGGATACGGAAAGAGTCAGCAGGCTCCCATGAATTGCTGAGGACTAAGACAAGCACTACAGTGTTCAGTTCTGGATTTTCAGAGGTTGGTATAAGACCATGTAAACCGTTTATTCATATTTGCGTAAAAGACTACATTCTATGATGATTCATCTTGCTATGAAAAATGCATAAAAGTAAAACCAGAGATATCCAGGTAGGATAAAACTTATATGTATTTTAAATAGGTCTGAAGCTGATGAATGTGACAAAATATCACAGAATCACAGAATCATAGAATGGCTTGGGTTGGAAGGAAGCCTAAAGATTATCTAGCTCCAAAACACAATCTCTGGGCAGGGATGCTCAGGGCCCTGTCCAACCTAGCCTTGAACACTTCCAGGGCTAGGGCATCCACAATTTCCTTGGACAAGCTGTTCCTGTGCCTCACCACTCTATGAGCAAAGAATTTCTTAACATCTAGCTGAAATATCTCCTCTTTTAGTTTAAAAACTGTTCCCCTTGTCCTGTCACTATCTGTGTTACGTAAAAAGTCACTATCCCTCCTTATCTAAGTGCCTTTTAAGTACTGTCAGGCGACAGTGAGGTCTCCCTGGAGCCTTCTCTTCTCCAGGCTGAACAACCCCAACTCTCAGCCTGTCTTCACAGGACAGGTGCTCCAGCCCTGTGCACCTCTTTGTCCCCCTCCTCTGGACCTGCTCCAACAGGTCCACACCTTTCCTGGGCTGAGGACCCCAGAACTGAATGCAAGACTCCAGGTGGGGTCTCACGAGGGCAGAATGGAGGGTCAGAACCACCTGCCTCGACCTGCTGGCCAAATATTGTCAGTTAAAACTTGTATGGGAGTTGTGCCAGCTTTTCATAGATACAGAGAGTGACACACATCAGAGGAGGGAGTGTTGATTTTCTGCTTACAAAAATACTGCTAACTCATGGAGTCTGAGCAACGTTTCCCAAACAAAGAATTGACTCCACCCCAGCCTACAAATAAAAAATAATTGAAGTCATATTATTTCTTCAAATACTCAAGATTCCGAATGTTTGGTAACCAGTTGCCTGTTGTGGTAATGCTTCTACTTCTGCACAGAATTTGTATTCTAGACCTACATGAAATTAGTATATAAAATGAACTGAGTGAGTGATTTGTTGGAAGAAGTTTTTGTTGTGAAAATGTAATGAATATTTCATGGTTCAAACTCAAAGCAACTATAAAATATCAAGTTTTGCTCTGATGCATAAAAACAATTCATCATAACTGTTAAATACAAACCACATTCACTCCTGGTATGAACCATAAATATGACAAGAGGTCCCAGAAAGTTGTAGTTATGGTTAAGAAGGAGTCTATGCAGTGCATACAATAAAATTACTCCCAAATGTTTTAAATAATGCTGTCTTTCCTGATGATACGTCGCATTTCTTCGGCATCAAGATTTACAAATCAGTCAGGGTCACCAAAACTCAAACTTTTTCACTGCATCCCTAAAACAATGTAATATTCAAGTATATATATATATATAAAAATTATTTAATTTGTCTTGCCAAGCCCTGTGCCAGTTCATTTGCCAGAATCTCCAAACATTTTATCCCGTGTGCACACCAGGCCTTTCAACACAGTTCCTGGTCATACAGAGACACTTTCGAAATGACAGATCTCATGGAAGCCAAAGGAACTGTTAGTAAATTGAAATGTAACACTAATACCATGGACTGTATTTCCCCTGGAGTAAAATATATGTTGTTCTTGAGATCTCTGCTGTTGAAAATGTCTGATACTTTAGCACAGCAGTGCATGAATCCATACAATAGCAAGACTGAATTTTAAACTGAATGAATAAATTTTATTCAAATGATTAATTTATTTAGTGATGCTGAGATCTTACATTTTCCTGCAGTTCTTTTCTTACTATTGATCTATAGAACTTCATTTCTTGAATGGAGGCATCTGCAGCAGCTCTTGGTGCTTGCTTCAGATCTTCTAAGACCCATGCATTTGAAGAGAAATTCAGTCCAGGTGAATTCCCCCATAATCAATCCCATCAAATAAATCTGTGCATAAATTAAACTGAATTACATAAATAAAGAAGCTCTATTCCTGATCCACTGTGATGCTGGGGCCCATCCCATCTGCAAGAGAAAGTCTGAAAGCTGGATGGATTGAGAACAGTGCTACAATCTGTGTTGTTTTACAGAAAATCTCTGACTGTGGCATCCTCTCTTGTAAGGACTGAGCTGACTGACTGAAACATACAGACAGTGTAAAATTTTGGACAAAGAGAAGAAACACTGTGGTTGCTGTAGTGGTTCAGAGACATAATGGAAGCAAGGTTTATAGGGAGGATTAGTCTTTCATACCGCCAGGATTCCAGCCTAAAACTCCAATCAGAAACCATCAAAATATCAGCAGACTATGTAGCATGAGCATGAAACATTGTTCATGTTACTGAATGAATATACTAATTTTCAAAATGTATATGTCCAAATGTATTTACTTTGTAAGCCCTCAAAAACTCTCTGCATATCTGGCTTGATTCCAGCCTTAATACAGTTTGCAATGAGGTAGCTAATGAGCTTCTGGTTTTGAACAACTTGACTCTATTTACAAAAGATTAGACCCACTGAGAATTTCATTATTCTTTTTTCATAAAGTGTTTGAATCTAGCTACTGTAAGGTTGCAAAATACTGCAGAACAGTCAGATTCAGAGATTATTTAATCAGTAATAAAATGTCATTGTAGGCAGCATAGCAGTACTTCCTAAATCCCTCATTGCATGGTCGGCTTATTTCATTAGAATCAGTGCTGGCTGTTCTCCAAAGATGCAGAACTAATGCTGTCTGCAATTATCGGATTTTGTTAAGCACAGAGTATTCGACAGTTATAGTGTTAATGAACGAAGAATAGCTAAGAAAGGCTCTAATCCATTGCTCATTGTTAAAAAAAAAAAAAAAATAGAGCCCAGCCCTATCGTACTCAGTTATATGATGACTCAAATCAGCAGAATAAATAGCTCTGCACCTTTTCTCCCTGTGAAGCGAATGTAATGCACTGCTCGCTATTTTGCAAACGAGGGGCTTTTACTGAAAAATCCTTTGCTGAGAAATAAGTAAGATGTAAACTGCTTTTTAACAAGTAGGGGTATGGTATCTGCCTATCATGGCCGTATTCCTGCCTGTTGGAAAAATAATCTATTGACAGGAAAAAGAGAACATAATCTGGTCTGTCACTAGAAATATCAGTGCCTTTTAATTAGCCCTCAGTAATTGTGAGTTACCATAGTGTGTATTGCACTGTGTTGATAAAGCTGTGAGGGGAAAAGACTGCAGCTAAGAACTAGCTCTGAGTTCAGATTTGCAGCATGTTTCGTGAAGCTTCGGGATGTTGACACTTTCCAAGAGCGATGGAGATGTGGGTCCTCTGGCAGAGAAAAAGGTGAGCTTGTGTGTAAGTGAATCATGGCAAAGGACTTAAACTTTGCATTTGTAATAGTATAGTATTGGTAATTGTATTTTTTATAAATGTACACATTATCTATTATAAAATTTAAAATAAAAGTGTTAGTAATTCAAATACTTTCCTTAAGAAAAAGAGCTGAAAACTTTGCGTTTTACAGCATATAGAGCTACTAAATGAATTTAAAACTGCTTTGGGAAACAAAAGATCCACATGGCTTTTTATTTTACAATGTATCTCTTAACCAGAAAATACTACTATTGATCAGTCAAATTTAAAATATTTTTATGTTTCAAATTACATCACCATTGTTAATTCTGATAGTGACATCTAAGTTTGGCTTTCTAATGAAGCAGTCTGGTGATAAAACACAGCGGAAAAACAATGTATGTATCCTGAATATGTCCTTTTCCTGTATCTGCAGTCCATCAGTCCCAATTACTCTGCTCTTTTTCCACTGTCTGATTAACAGGAGCTGCAGAGAATGGTATCAAAAGTGAACAGTTTGGTTACTTTTCCCCTGCAGTGTCTTGGTCTCCATCCTGCTGTTATCTGCTAACTGAGAACATTTTAGGCTAAAATGGGAAAATGATTGTACAAACCTACAAGGCAGGACAAATGTATGGCCATTAAGAGCCGTTACTGGTGCTCATGGACGAGAAAAGAAGTCCTATTGTCTCAGCTTTCCATTGGCAGCAGGCTTTGGACAGCTGAAGTTGTCCTGCATAGGCACTAAAACACTTGGTATGGAGATACATGTTGGCAGGGCCACTGGTGTCCCTTGAGGGTTCCCAGCACCCCCTGCCCCAGTCTGTGGCACCCCAAACCTGCCTGGGGCCTTCAGGCCCTGCCTGAGTTCCTGTCCCACAATGCCCAGGCAGGGTGTCGTGGTTTAGGAATGGCACTATGCAATTTCGTGCTCCCACTGAGCCTCTCCAAACCATGTGCAGCTTTTTTGCTACCCCTCCCTCTCCCCTGTGCAGCGGGCTGGAGAGAGGAATTAGAGGCACAAAAGGTAAAGATGAGATGAAAACAGGTTAGTTGAGGTAAGAACAGTTTACTGGAAACAGCAATGAGATAAGAAAAAGAACAATGACAGTAACAAAAGTGTACAGAAGAGAGAGGGTGATTCACACGCCAAATGCTCACTGCAGAGCACGACCTGACCACAGCCACGCCCCCCCGACCACTCCCTCCAGCCTGGAACCGGTGCCACCCAAACTCTCTTTCTGGCTCAGAACCAGCACTACCCAGCTGCTCCCCCTGACTCGGAACCAGCACCACCCCAGCACTCCATCTGCCACACTTACTCGAAGAGGCTCCGTCCCCCCTGCCCCCGGCAGTGGCGTGAGGTGGTACAGAATGACCTCCAGGTCCCAGCCATGCCCCTTCCTCGCTACTGCAGAAATGAACTCTGCCCTGGCAGAAGCAGGACACAGGGTGAGCAGGGCTGCTCTGGGGCTGCTGCTGGCACCCAGGTTACTGAGGAACCCTGAAGGCAAGAACAATATGCAGGGCAGCACGCCAGGGTCCGGTCCAGCAGGGAAGGCCTTTCTTTCTTCAAAAACAAATAGAAAAGGCAATCAGAGCAAGGCTACTCCACATGGGAGGACAAGACAAAATCCAGGGGTGATGATGGCCACCCTTAGTGAGCACAGTGCAGTCCCACAGCACCTGGCCTGGCTGAGCAGGGTGCTGATAGCAGGTTCGTGGACAGGCACAGTTACAGCAAAACCTGAACCAGGTTTGCTCAGGAGACACAACCAGAGACAAAGCTGCAGCACAGTCCAGGGTTTATACAGGAGTCAGCTGTGCCTAAGGAAGGAATGAAGAACAGGACTTGAGTTTAGATGGAGCTCTTTAGCCCATGGGCCGAGGATGCAGGTGAAGGTTCCAGGCGAGGCTGGACAGCGCCATTGAGGCCTATTGGAACTCAGAATTCCAACAGATGGACTGTTCTAAATATTAGAAAAGTTTCTGTGACTTGGTATGAAAGATTGCTGTTTGGTAATGATTATGATACTGTATTTATCTTCACTTTAATAAATTTAAATACTGAAGTATCAAGAAGTTACAAAACCAGTTGTTTTGAGGAATTTTTTTTTCCTAGATTGTTTTAAATGGTGCTTATAAAGCTGAATAATTTTCCTAAGTGGACACCAAACAAAGTGTGAATTTTAGTACAATGGATGTTTTCGAAAATCATATATTCACAGTAGAAAGCAAGAAAGGTTCAAGCTTTTTGTGTTTCAAGAAACAGGGATGAAATCTGTGTTGGAAATTCACACAAGACCACTGCAATTCTTTGTGAGCAAAGGCATTTTTTTAACAATTAACAGCAAAGGCCACAACAAACTGATGGTCTTGTGGGAATGGTAACTAGGAATTAAATCTGGTCCCACAATAATACTTTGCCTTCCTTACTCTTTCTCTTCCTTGTGCATCTCCACTGAAGGAAAATAAGGATATTGATGGAGTTATGCTATCATTTCAGGTCACTGATGGAAGTAACAGAAGATACAAAACAGTTTAACAGAAAGCCTCCACTTTTATAAGAATAATTTGACAATCTCTTTAGTTTTCAGAGCAAGGTAAAGTTTCCCTGTACCTAGAAAGACTAATCAGCCAGATATTGTTTGAGGCACTTTGAGAGGCCCCAGATGGATGGACTGCCCCAAGTAAGATGAATAGGATGTAATGAGTAGGAGCACTGTACAGGAAATTTAAAATTAAGGAGTTTTTGTAGAATTTCACAGAAATTGATACAGTGTTGGAGAAAAGTCTGGTAGCTCAATGATCACAGGCCAGCCCAGGAATTCAAATATGCTTCTGCTGGGTTTTTTGCATTTTACCCATGCAGATTGCCCTCACTCAGGCTGTAGCTTTGGACAGCTGGCCCTGAAGACAATGGGCACAAAAGGAACTTCAGACTATCCCTGACCAAACAAGACATGCACATTTTTTGTGGGATGAGAGTCACCTTCTGTAAATATAATGGCACATGAGAACTCTGGATGTTGTGTTACAGCCTTAGGGGGTATAAAGTAGTTGCCGTTTCTCCCATTAACTAGCTCATAAAAACACAGATGTCTGTCTTGCAACAGTACTTTAGGTAGTACAACAATTCAGCTATAGTTAGAAGACCCAAACATAAAGGAAGTATCTTTAATTTCCTCAAAACTAAGTATTGGGAAGAACAAAACTTCTTTAAAGAGAAACCCCCTGGTGAAACATTAATATCCATTTTCAACAGTCATCTGATTTAGTGTTCTTCTGGTTCTTTCACACTTTGAGTTGGACATCTAAGTCTCTGATATGGTGAAAGTTTTCTCTTTTTTCTACATGTGATACTGTTTAAAGAATAGAGAATTTAGAATTCACCTGTAGTTTGTTACACAGACTGAACCTTCAAACTTTCCCTTAACCAAAGAATGTACACTGACTTTTCAAATTTTTTAGTAGTTTAATACTTCACCACTGACTGGTTTTGTATATAAAGATATAAAAATAACCATCACAAAATAAAATACCAACTTAAGCTGGAAAACTCTTATTGACTTTTCTAGCCAGTAATGCTCAGGCAATTCTTCTTGGGAGCTAAGAGCAGAGAACCTGAAAAAGAGTCAGTCGTTCACTGGAAGGGGCCAGATGGAATGGGTCCTGTGGAAAGATGGTGATATATGCCATCTGCTGGGACCCCACTGCTAAAACATTCTCAGGTAAAGCTTGGTGGTCATAAAATCTGCCTAAAACTGTGGCTTATTAAATCAAAGGTAATTTTTAGCAGATTGTAGCAATAAATGCCAACCAGCAAAGATAGTCTGAGCAGGACTTTTGTCCTCATAGACAGCTTGTGGTTCAGAGACTGAGGCCTGGAAACCACTGCATTTCTCTGAAGGCTCAAGACATTTTTGTTACTCAGCTTCTCTCATTTTTTAACCAGATTAGTATTAGAAATGCCATGTTCTTCCTTTCTGAAAAGTTGAGACAGGTTTTTCTAATTCCACACCAATATTACAGTTGTGTTTTTTCAGCCTTATATGTATGATTATATATATATAAGATATAGATGATTGAAATTGTTGGATAATCAAAATATTTCAATGAATATATGATTCAGATTGATATTCATGTTGTTTTATTTTTTTCCTAGCCAGTTCACTTGAATAAATGGAAATGCATCATAGGGACTCAGTAAAGTAATTTTACCTGAAAACTTTACTTGATGATGTGTGTTAAATCAGAAATCACAGAGAAACATATACAATTTCATCCATGCATCCAGAGCAGCTCACATTTTAACTATCAGAAATAGTAAACACATGGTATGTATGCTAACAGTTATTTCCAAAAACGATCTGTAGAAGTCAGTGCCTTTGAAAAAATCCTAACCCTTCTGAGATAACTAAGCCACTGAGTGCACATATACATTATGTTATTTCACCACTTGTGGAAACTGTTCTGAATTGTATCTGCTATGAATGATTTGCTTATATTCTTTTCAAAGTTACTGATGCTTTAAAGAAGACTTACGTAAAGCACAGTTTTCGCTGGTTGAATTCAAAGCCTTTAAATGTATTTTCTTTCATTTTCAGAAAGAGTTTTTATTCTGCATGACAGTGCTGCAGCTGCAGGTTTTGATGGAGTTGTCATAAACCACATCAATTGTTTTGCTGGTATCAGTCAGTTATTTCCGCATTTCTGTTCCCTGCATATTTTGTGTTTCCCATCACAAGATGAGCCAACTTTGCTTTTAAGAGGTTTATTCTTTGTAAGTCTAGTAATACTTACCATTAATGATTCCATTGCTGTTTGAGGACGTGAAAAAGATTTGCTAGGAGACCTGTGTCCAGCTGCCTACATCTTCCTGGGAGCCTCTTTGCATAGGTGGGGTTAGAGGAAATTCAGAAACCCACCAGCAAGGTCTCTTCATGAAACACAGGCCCAGAGCAATGCTTCTCAACAGAGGAAATACTTTGCTTTAAAGGCTGGCTTGTTCTTTTGCATCTGGAAGTGAATATTTTGGCTTGTACCAAAAGCATTACTCTTCTTTGCGCAACATGGATCATCAACTGAGAAAGGAATTTACGGTAGCCTCTGGAGAAAGTTTTCTGTCAGTGACAAAAGGCAAAGCAGCTGGACAGACAGACTGTGCTAAGACCATTTGCTAAGTTCTAACTTAGCACTGTCTCCATGACAGCCTTAGTTGGAGCAAATGTTCGGGTCATACTACTCAAACAACAGTGAGCAAAGGCAGAATGTAGCAACACAATAAAAGCACCAAAACTATAACTCTGATTTGACTTCCTGTAAAAACTTGTACAAACCCCATTATGAATTCTGTACTTGATAGAGCTGGGACAGCTGTTCCATCTGCAAACTAATTGGATCGAATAGGAAGAAGGAGATTTTGCCAGAGTGAAAACTAGACATACACTTTAGAGGCTGAAAAATCTAAGTACCTCAAAATACTGTATTTATCTCAGCTTCACAATACAATTAATCAAACTGCTGACTTCCACGCATGCTTATTCCACCAAAGGCACTGGATTTCCATATTAATGAGGAAACTGGACTTTCACAGAAGTATATAAAAATGAGTTTACTCAGAACACACAGCCTGCTGAGTCAGTGATGCCTAACATGAGGTATAACACTGCTTACAATAGTGAGACGAATATATGAAACTTTGTGTTGGATGGATGAACGATCCCTGAGAAAGAATGATTGAGAGTCCACATTAAAATTTTAAATTATCCGAGTTAAGAAAAAAGTTCAGGGAATGTTCTGTCGAAGGAAAAATCAAAACGAGCACCCATTACACAGCAGATAAACCACCTCAGAATAGGTATTTTACTTATTATAACCCATATAGAATTACATTGATCCCATCCAAGTGTTTCAAATAATGCCTGCTGCTTCATACAATGTACTGGTATTTCATTTTAGAGCAGCAGCTATATCCACTGGGTTTGCAGGCAAGCTTATTTTCCAGCTGCTTGTGGAAAATATTTCTACTGAACCCCTTGGTGTTTTTCCAGGCATCTTATTGCTAAGGCTAAACCAAATACATGCCACCTACTACTTTAACTTGTGTTTAGCTGAGCCATTAAACATACTATTACACTGCACTCTTGCAATCTTCATAGACTGAAGGATTTAAGATTAAATGATAGGTCTAGAAGCCTGAGAAAATTCTTGTAGACACATTGAAAACACTTCTTTTCAACAGTCAACTAAGTATCAAGGCTACTTAATGATCAAATCAAGATCTGCAGACACCACAGCCTGCACACTCTTTCTTAGAAGATTTTAATCTTTGTCCTTGTCCTTCAGTGGAGTTTCTTTCCAGAGCATCTTGGCTTAATAAATGCCTTTGAAGAAGGCTTCAGCACAAGTAAAAGAGTACTTGTGCAGCAATCTTGAGTTCTTATCAGCTGTATAGTGATCAGGTGAAGGAATAATTTATTTCAATCAGCAACACCTGTTTTTGTAATTGCTCAAGTGATTATAATTCAATAATAAAAAGCCAATTTAACTATCTTACTCAGATATTAACCTCTGATATACAGCATAAGAATGAAATTATCATTGGTTAAATTTCCCTAAGAAAACAATTGCTATCGTAGATTTATCCTATTTTGGTCTGGTTTGTTTCATATTTCCCTTGCTATTTTGCTTTTCTTTTAAGAATAAAACATGTTCACACATTCTCAGTTAGAAGACCCCCATTGCTATCCATTTTCTACCACTGTCAAATATGCCCCATCTCTAAAAAGGTGAAATTATTTTAATTTTTCTTCGTAGTTACGTTTTTAGGATTTGCCATTTTCAGAACGGCATTACGTTTTTGACACATATTTCAACCTGTGATTTCTTATAATACCTAGATCCATTTCTGCAAAACCCCTGTTTAGCCAGGTATTCCCCCACCATTTTTATGCACTTTGTCTTCCTAATGAATGTAAATATTTGTGGTTGTTCTGAGTGAACTGCAGCCAGTCTTTTTTCCTAGGCATTCCTCCATTTTGTCAAGATTGTTTGTGTTCCAAGCCTGCATTTCTCCATTTTTGCAGCCATTCCCAGCTTTTTGTTGTGTGTTTTTTAAGTTTGCAGGCTCTCCAGTTCATCTTCCATATCTCTGATAAAAATATTGAATACTAAGTGGTCCAAGAGATATTTAGTGCAGATCTCGTCTTAGCACAACTTGTCATTCTACCTCCTAAATAACTATTAACTACTTAACCACTGAGATACCACTTTTCTTCTTTTACTTTTTGAATGAGATCTTTATGCTGAAAACAGAAGCAAAGGTAAATCTGTGATTTCCAGCCTGCCACCACCACATTCTCCCTTCAGAAATTAAATGAGGAATTTGTATTTTTCAGTTTCTGGCATTTTCCTCTCTTCTGTGGGTTCTCAAAAATAATAGCAAATCTTCTTGTGCCAGCTATCTGACCCAGAGTAGTCCACAGTGGATGTTTTTTGGCATGGCTGATCTGAAAACTACTTAATATATTCTGTCAAACCTGCTCCAGTAACCTGGTTTAGTCCTTTTCATCTGATATGCTAGCCATTGGGTTGCAGCTGTGAAGAGTAAAGAAAAAAAAAGAAAAGAAACCAAACATGCTGCTGCTCTTAGTCTCATTTACCCATTTCATTAATTATTCTCCAGCAACCAGACTGAAACTTTTCTGATCCTCTGCTTTGCACTGATGCAGTTACAGAAAATATAACAAGACATTACTCATATCTCATGTAGGCATTTCTAATTTTAACCACATGTACTTAAACTATTTTTTTGTGGTTGTTCTTACTAACCTGACCTGGTTTCCACCTTCTGTATGCTTTTTTTCTCTACTCAGAATATGAGCCTTTTCAACTTTTGTTCTCAACATGATGGAGTATAAAGTCACTCAGCTTGGCCACCCAGTACTGAAAGGCAGCGACAGCATTTTTCTTCCTTTTGTTTCGTGATGAGAGACGCCATCATGCTGATAATGCGTCCAACCAGCAACCGGGATTGGTGTTTTATGATCCTGCTGAAAAATTAACGTGCAACTGATGTTTTGCTTTGGCACCAAACGGGAGCGGGAGGGGCCCAGCCGCCCGGGGACATCCGTATCTCCATGGTGCCACCTTCTGACAGGCTGCCGGCGGCCGCGGGACAGCCGGCTCCGGGGCTGGAGTACCCCTGCCAGGAAAGGGGATGGGCCCCGGGAGAGCACATCTGCCTGAGGCTGGAGAGATGTGGGTGTGAGGGTCAAAAAGGGAGCCCTTAGGAGCACGGTCCGGCGTGTATGCTGTGTGCTGTGCCGAACGCAGAACAGCCTGGGGGGCCGTCCAGCCTGCTGGGCGCTGAGACTCAAGCACTGTGCAAGTGCTGGTTGTCAGGTTTACGTCGTGTTTGAATGACCATAAATGAAAGAACTACCTGGAAAGTGAATATTTAAAAATATTTTAAAATTTATTTCACAGGAAAAAAAACAAAAAAACCCACCTCTGTTTGTATCAGTTCCAGGTTAATTTACAGTATGGTGACGGCAGGACCAATAGACTAAAATATAAAATAATAGTCATATTTCCCATAGATGGAGAAATGGTGGAGTTGATGTTGAAGGCTTTCGCAGTGACATACCACAGCTCCTGAGCACCTTATAGAGAGATGAGAGCAAACACACGTCACCCTTTCATCAGCATGAAATGTACGTCTTGCACTCTTGACTTAACTTCTTTGTCCCTTTTCTCTTTTTATTTCCATCTATTTACCCTTATGTGCAAGTCCACAGGAGACTGTAGACCTGGGGTGAATGTTACATGCTTCAAATGAATGTTACGTGCTACTCAAATCCTTCCTTGGTACTTGAGTCCTATGAAGGGAAATCCCATGAATACCCACTGACACAGGTATTGGAAACTAGGAGAATCTATGCATTTTTCTTACACATTGGAGTGCTCCTGTATGTACCTGACCAAAGGGGACTCAGAAATAGGGCCCTGCCCATTAATGGGCTCTCTTGCTTATTGCTGACTCAAAACTTAAAGGCAACTATGCTGAAGATGCATGAGGAAAATATAACCCATCTCAGTCTACCTTGACCTCTAATACTCCTCAAAACATTAGAGTTACTGGAGTAACTTTAGGAAAAAGCATTAGAGTATTATACCTCTGATGCTTCTAAATGTTTTCTTGAGAAGGTTAAAAATAGTTTTAAGTATAAAAATGAACAGATATGTCTATAAGATGGTGTGGGGGAAAGAATCTGAAGAAAGAGTTACTCTTTTGAGAAACTGTTCCTTTTCATAGTAGGGCTCTCCTAACTCTTCTGAAATGAATTAAAGAAAATTTGAATTACAAAGCTGAATGAATTAAAGAAAAATTTGTCACATTGTATGCTTCAAAAGATAATTTTTCTCTGACCTTTCTCTTGTAAGGGTTAGTTACAAATGGCTTGCTATGAGAAGCTGACACCTGATACTCTAGATGTCAATTGTTTTGTTTCGTTCTGACGTTTCAAATAATTGTGTATTGTTGCCCATTCTAAGGGCGTAATGCTTACAAGGCAGAAGGCTTGAGGAAACTAGGGGGCTTGGGCTCTCTGTCCAACAAAATAGTGCTGCAGGGAGGGCAGCCTAGCAGTAAGCAGCCTTGGCAAATTCTAGAAAATTAAAACTATTCAAGAGGCTTTTCTTTTTGTTCATTTGCCTAGTTTTAAAACGATATTCTCAGTGGAGATATCTGGAACACTGCCTATTTGCATCAACATGAGGCAAAAATTCTGTCATATTATTTCAACAGAGTTGAATCTGATTGAACAGGAAACGTACTCCTTCGTGTATGACTTAATCAAATATATTTGGTTTCTGTGGCTATGGCTATACTGTCTTCCCCTCTTTAGAGATCTGTCCAAAGGGACAGCTGCCATTTTGGGAATATTGCAACACATTATCATGGAGCATATAAAGAAGATACTTTCTATCATATGGGCACTCTGGGGGTTTTTGTGTTTTCTCTAGGTCAGTTCCTACCCTTGCTCAGTAATAGATCAGTGAAAATACATGGACAGGGTGCACAGCAAAACATTCCAGAGCAGGTTTTTTTGTTGTCTTACAGGCAATCTGTAAAGAAAGAGAAAATGGCTTATTATGAAGTCAAATAGAGATGATTTTGCAGTTCCCAAAAATATGATTTTTACAATGTGGGGTTTTATTCTTGATAAGAGTGCCAAGGTCTTCAGCAAAAATATATTTGTAAGCTTCTCTTAAAGAATAAGTAAAGAAATCAACCCAGAAATATGGATGTATCTGTTCAGAAACTTGCTGAGTTTTCCAGGTCACAGAAGACCATTTCCTGTCAGTACAAGAAGAGAGCTAAACCACTGATTTGTTTATGGGTGAATAAAAATACTATGGCTGTAAAGTGCTTTGTGTGTGGGGAGGGGGAGAACAGGGGAAGGCTGGGAGTTGCTGGGGTTTTTTTCTCCCTCTAAAATAAAATCATGTTATTTATGTGCTTGTTTCACCAGCAAGTGACTGCACTTAGCACACTTTCAGGTTTTGGAATAAAATCCTGCTTTAACAACTGTTACCTGACCACTGTAACAAAGCCTGGATTGAATCTAAGTGGAGGCCATTTCCAGAAGTAATTATTTATAACCAGACCTAGTCTTCATTTGCTGAGGTCTGAGCTGGCTCTTTGACTTCCCTAAGCAGGGAAAACATAAAATCTTGAGCTTCAGATTCCTTCACATGCAGGTTATGGGACAATTGTCAACTTTGGGATTTGCAGAAGTCTTCTAGGAAAGATAGTGCTTTGGTTTTAAGGAAGCTGTGCTTCCTGCTTTTAAGAAGTTAAAACTTCCTGGTTAAGAAGTTTTTAAGAAATTTTCCCTGGTTTTCATCAGTTGATGGAGGGAGAGTAGGAATCAGCTGGCTGTATGGGTATGCCTGGAACCATTCCTTTTCCCATCACATATAGCATCCTGGTTTAGTTGTGTGTGGGCACTACATTTTGGAAGGACTAGACCTACTTGATAATATGTCCCTATAAACACCAAAGTAAAATATACTGGCACTGATATAGCAATTGTAATCTGAAACAAGACATCAGTCTGAGTGAGTTTGCGAGGTTTTGTGTATGGATTTAAAGGAAAAAAAAAAGCTGAGATCCAGGAATGATTAATGGAAGTTAATCCAGAAATGTTGCCTTGAAGCATTCCAAGTAACAAGAGAGGACTGATTCAGCCTCTGCAGTTTGTATGCAAATTGATCTTGCAAAGGAAGAGAGATTGTTTTTGACAACTTGAATCTAGCAGTGCTGCAAGGCACCTAGAATGGTCCTACTTTCTGTTTTCTCCAGTTCCTTATATTCCTTGAGGTGTGGATAATGAAAGACTCCTGCCCAAACTGAATGCAGCACATGTTGACAGAGACAGCAAATACACATGGTAGCTCTCATATTTCTCTGTCAAGTCGTTTGACTTTTTTCATGCCTTTTCCATAGGGCAAGCTAGCTGTGAAACAACATACAATTTCTGTCACCTGTTTGAGATTTCAGCAGTGGGGTTACAAAAGATCTGCAGGTCTCCAGAAGAACGTTCAGAAAATGGTGTGTGAATGATCTTTGAACTCCCCTTAAGCTTTGAAGGAACTGCCACACTTTCTCCTTAACCTCAGTAATTGCTGATTAAAAAAGAAAAAAAAAAGCAGATTTTAGAAAGAAATCATGCAATCTAGAAACATACTTTCCATCTGTGTATTGCGGCTGAAATCCAAAATAGGCCAGCTGGTCATAGCGCAGCTCACATATTCACAGTATCTGTCCTCTGAATAAGTCATTTCATCATAAACAGTGGAAAGCAAAAAGCAGAGTCTTAGCTTCTCTGATTTTTTCCCCCTCTATCTGACACTCAAAGGACTGGCAGATACTAAAAGATTCCTCTCTGATGTTAAATTTGATATCGTCATTGCATTTTATTTGCTGCTCAAATATGTCTTTTTAAAACTGTGTGATCCAGGATGTGGAGTGGAATGTTTGTTGTGGCAAATGCCTCTCTTCATTGGAGCAGTTTGGTCTGGCAGAGTTCCCAGTTGCTGTAGATTTAGCAAGTAAGTTGTGCACAAACCCTTGATTTTTGTTCTTGCTTTTTGTGGCACTCTCTCTATATCTTGAGAGCTCCTGCAGTTTTTGGAACTAGGAAGTAGTGTCTTTCAATGTCTACATTTTATATCTAATCATCAGGGACTGATCCTAGCAAACTAAAAATTCCTCTTTAAGTAACGGGAAATCTCTCCTTTATTACCCTCCACATTATTGATTTTGCTATGGGGAGCAGACACTGTGCACAGGGTATTCAACCTTCCCTGCTCTTTCCCTGGGCTGGAATGGTTTGAACCAGTGCTTGTCACTCTGCACTGAAACCTTTTAGATAAAAAATAGAGATTATGTGTCAGGTAGGGGAGGGGGGATGAAAGGTAAAAACAGTAGCAGTGGCACTGCAGGATCATGAGAAGGAAGTTAGTCACTGTAGTTTTTTGAGGTGATCAAAACCAGTTTTGATCAGACACAATGGATATGGAGCCGGTGACCAAGCTCTATCTCAAGCATAACCAGTGAAGGAAAATTACAGCTGAAGTTACAGTCTGGTGCTTTACTCTTTTATCTGGTTTTGGATTCGTCAAGTATGAATCTGGACCGACTGTGTTTAAAGTGCTTTCTCTACCTAAAGGCCAAACTTCTGGATAATTCAGTGATGGAAAGCATCAGGCTACAGTCTGCAGCAAATGGATATTAGGTTGGGAGTGGAACATATGCAAAAGAATGGCTACTTTCACAAAAGTAACTAAAACCCTTGCTGCATGTATAGTGCAGTTCCCATGCACCCATATTGTACTTCCATGGCTAAATAACTACAAGCACAGCCTTACCCTGGGCTCTTAGAACACTATTATGCTTTGTAATTGCAGCTGTGCTTTAATATGATTCCTCGTCCTCATTAAGAATGGTGTTCACACTAATTGTATGGCCTTTTCTGTACTCTTTAAAGGACATCAACTTGTTCCGTTACCTTTTTTTTCCCTTTTAGTAACAGACTGTCTCTTTTGGTAATTAGTTACAAAAATGCACGTATTCAGTGCAGATTTACTAGCATTACAGAATCACTTAGGAAGAGGGGGACCTCTGGAGGTCTCTAGTCCAACATCCAGCTTAAGCAGGGCTGTCTCCAAAGAGAGCAGGTTGTTTAGGGCCTTGTCCAGTGGGTATTTGAATACCTCCAAGGATTGAGGTTCTACATCCTGCTTGGGCTACCTGATCCAGTGCTTGACCCCTCTCATGCAGATTTTTTTATTAATTCTGGTTGAAATTTCCCTTGTTGGAACTGGTGTCTATTGCCTTTTGTCTTATTCCTATGCATCTCCAAAAAGTCTGTCTTCTCTCTAGCCACCTATTACTTATTTATGCTGCAGTTGTTTACAGGGCTGCATGAATGGCTGGTGAAGACAGACAGATACTCTGAATAGCTGTCAAGCTGAAGTAAATAAAATCAGAACCTGCTGGGCAAAGGCTTCTGCAGGTCGGGAGGTAGGTACAGCTGGTCTGAGTAACTGATGAAGCGCTGATGGTCTTACCTGGGAATATAAAAAGAAGGGTGATATAGGTACCAAAATGCTTCTATATGGCTCTGCATGTTCACAATTAGAGAAAGTATCCCCTTTTGCTTGGTGTGCAAGAATTGTCCCAGTTGTGCCACATAATAGTTTTTCCAAAAGGTAGGAAATGGTAGCTTGGAAAAACTTGGTCCTTAATGAACCCTGAAGGTTAATTATGAACCTTCATAATGAAGGTTTTACTGGGAGCCTAAAAGGGCTCCTTCTCCTCTGTGTGGTTTTGGGTGGGTTTTTCCTCAGTGAAAATTATTGCAATTGTTCAAACAATTGAAAATACGTGTGAGCCATGCCTGTCCTTCGTATTTGTTCTTAACCCACGGTGGACACACTGGAGCACATTCTGCTCCCTGCACTGCTCACTCCACCTGGGCAGGCATGTTCCGTGCTAGTTCTAATAGGAAAACTACAGAAAAGTCCCTCCTGAGATTTTGTGGTATGAAGTTTCACACAGGGCTGGTACTGGTACTGGACAACTGATCCCCGAGATAAGGCCTGAGGTCTCAGTCCCTCTGGAATGCAGGCGGAACAGACGTCTGTGCATTCTCCCATATCTCCGGTCTCAGTCTCTGCGGTCTGGCTCACACTGTGTGTTCATTCCTCTCTTACCTTCATGGTAAGGTACGTGCTACATGCACATCCTAGATCAGCACCAGAATGAGCAGCTCTGTGCAAATGCATTTCACATCTTTTGAACTCCCAGTGAGATCAGGTGGCGTATTCAAGCAAAGTTGGCAGTCTTTTCATATTTACTTGGACGATGATATGTACAATAGATTCTGCTTCCTATCCCAGAAATTGTTTGTTCAAATCCAGTTTTGTGCGAGTGCTCCGGCACAAACAATTGCTGCCATTCATGCAGGATTAGGTGTGGTTTATATCCTTCCAGATTTGTTTATTTGTGGTGTGGTTTCATCCTTAGAGATGCCTGTTTGTTGAGGTCTGTGCTTAATTCTTTACCTCTTTACCTACTCATATACTTAACTTTACTCAGTTAAGTAATACTGCCGAAGTTTAGCATGAGTCTGTAGATTGAGGTCTGCCTCTGTATTAACTTACTGTAATGAAAATGTAAAACAACCAGAGCAAACCCCTATTCTAGCTACATATACAATCAAATATGCCCTCAAGTAATTGGATCTGTAGGATAGAAAGCAAAACATAGCAAATGGTACTGGTTTGCAGTAATTCATAATCCTTTAAGCATATAAATCCACCAGACAGCTTAGAAGTGCAATTTCTGCCACCAGCTATGTTGAAAATGCACTTGCATACTTAGTACTAAACTATGGCATCAAGCAACAAGCTATGCTCTAGGGATAGTGTGGAGCCCCTATCGCGCCCGTGCCAGTCCTGGGAGTCGTCATGTCTTAGGGAGGCACAGTGCCTGCAGAGCTGCTCTTGCATCACTATTAATTAGGGCGCCGTTTGCACTCCTTTCTGCATCCTGTCAGCGTCCGTGGCTGGTGTGAGGGGCGCGATAGCCTCGTCCCTGAGCGAACGCCACAAGGACTGCTGCAGCGGGTCACAGCCATCCAGCCAGCCCAACGCGCGCTGTCTGACAGTGGCCTGCAGCAGATGTTTAGAGAAAGAGAAGCAGAGCAAGGCAATTACAGAGAGATACTTTTCAGTGGTTTGCCGGGAAACCAGGAATGTGGAGGCTTCTTGAGCCAGATATTGTCTCTATGCTTTAGCGTATGCTAGCTGTATAGGCTGCCAGTGAACTCGTTTTAGTCTCCCTTTGAATTATTTTTTCTCTTCCTGCCTCCCCAGTATCTGATGGCAATACATTCCATACCGATTCTCTGATGTGTGAAGCAGTCATTTCTTCTGCTGCCTTTAACCTACCACCTGCTGAGTGTACTGGGTAATTTTCCCCCATGGTCACCTTCCCATTCTTGCACTTTGAGAAAAAAAATACTTGACCCTGGTGGGCAGCAACAGCTTAAGCTGGAAACATTCCACTCCTCCTGTCCACTGCTTGTACAAGGGGTACAAGTGGGGAAAAGATGATTTTGTGCCCAGATTGAACACAAATGGATGAAAAAGAAAAGGATACAATCTGACAGACAAGACACCCTCAACAATGACCTTGTATTTAGGAGTGGAGAAGGCTCACCTCTGTAGTTTCTTGCCACAGACAGCAGCAAAGATCAGGGCAGAGATCCCTTTCTGCACCAAGAACAGCAAACACCTTTTAGTGAAAGCAAAGCAAGTTTCTAAGAGTAGAATGTGGAGGGGATGTTTTCCCTTCAAGAAATATCTATTCAAGTTAATTGAAACATCTGTGTAAAATTCATTACATTGTTTTCTTTCAAAAAGAAATGACAGTTCAGTTCAAAGCTTTTGAATTATACTTAGATTTTTCTTTAGACGAATGGTTTTTTCATTTAAAAATTAAGTTTACTAGAGTTTAATTTTAAAGAAAACAAAGGAAATGAAGAAAAGATGCCGGGAAAGCAAGAAAGCCTGTCTTCCCCTCCATTGTGAACTGCTCCTGATAAAAAATGCTCCTCATCAAAATAAAAAGTCCCCTCCACCTTCTCTAATATGAAGGATTAGACCTGCTAGAGAAATGCTAGATACTTTGTCTTTAAAATGGTCTTTGTCAGGCTGTGTGTGCTACGCAGTCCAGACCTGGTGACTGATAATCATGATTAAAGTTGCATTTTACTGTATTTACATATTTTAAATTAGATTCCAGGTAGCAAATTACAAGAGAACCAGAGAATGATATTTACAAAACAGCATTTCATTCTTTCCTCCCTTTTATGCTTTATTTGGTGAGAATTTTCCACAGAGGAATCGGGATTTTTAACCTATCAAGTCTAACAGTTGTAAACTGAATGACAAGCAGAATTTAACATATAAACTGTTGCATTTTTTAATATCTCAGCTATAGAAAATCTCCTATTCATGGGCCTAGCAGATGTTGAAATCAAAATAGATTTCTCTATTATTCTTAGAGGAGACCAAAATGTGAGCTGATTCTGAAAGAGTGACTGAACAACAATCCCTATCTCCCCACAGTATGGGAAAAGATACTGCAAAAATTAATGTCTTTAAAAGCCTTATTTGACATTTCTACCTCTTATTTATTTATTTAATTCTAGGACAGGCACAGTGAAGTAAAATAGGTGCTAGTACTGCTGGCAGACTAATGGAGACTTTGCAAGTGCAGGAAATAGATACTGAGAAGCAACGACTGAATATTCTTGTTAATGATCTCTCTAGCAATGGATTAGTATTTATTTTAGGAAATGTCTGAAATATATGTAGTATCAATAAACCTCAAAGAAGTGTTCTTCTGTAAGTCAATGCGATTGCCAAAAGACTACTGCTACGTAAATGAAAATCTGCTAATTGTTTAGTGTTGCCAAATGTTTAACTGGCCTCTGAAACTTGGCATACACAATGAAAATTAGTTACCAAATGGGTAAAACAATAGCAATTACCCAGGAAACGCGATCTTGAGTTGTGTGCTGAGATGGAGTGCTCTGTTGCCTTTACCTCCTGCTGGATGAGTCGGGTGAGCCCCTGGTGAGATGCCCAGAACCCGAGCTGTGGGAGGTGCCAAAATCTGGGCAGCTTGTGACAGCAGATGCAGCTCAGCGGCTCAGGGCTTGGTGAAGGAGCACACAGTAGAAGTTATAGCAGCAGTAATAGCACCGTGTTTTTCATTATGGGAGGCCACTCTATGCCTCTGGTCTACAAATCTCAGCTGAAGGTTAGGGGGTGATTGGGAGTAATTATGAGGAAAAGCTGTGTCCAGCATAATGTCTTGATCTTGGAAGGTATCAGTCTTTGATGGCTTCTGAAGAATGGTAAGAGTCTCAACTCAGGTTCTTCTGTCAGATGTCTGGACTTAGACAGGATAATTCTGGGTCAAAAGGATGAGACTGGGTCTACGTATGGCTCTCTGGCTCCAGCCAATCCCACATGGCCTCAGACAACTATAAAGAAATTCCCTTTGGGGTCTTCCAGCATGAGACAACTAAAACCTCATCATTCATTTAATTCCAAAAAAATGATGCAACAGCAATGCCCATTTTTTCCCCTCCTGGCTTAAATGAGGACCTAGATAACTGGTTCAGGTGTGTCTGCAATGTAAAAATACCTGCAAGTTAGGTGAGATTAGGGGTCCATTTACAGTCCCTGTGGATTGTAGCCATCATGAACTTCTGAACACACACACCATTCTGGCTTTGTGTCAAAGATTTGGCATGACGTTGCTCTAAGGGGAAAAATATTCATGCTTGGTTTCTTTGATCCAGATGTGGAAAGCTCAGTGCAGGAACCAAGCCTGGCAGCAGCAAAAGGTTGGGCTCACAGCAATACTTCCACTTGGCTACATTTGACCTTCCAAATGTCACCCTTTCGGTATACCTGCATATAATATAGGTATTGCAGGTATTGTGTTGCTAATGAAATTATTAGAGCTTTAAGGTTGCTTCCACAAAAATGGGACAGAAGCAGTGATGATGGCAAGCAAACCCAATACTCATTGTTTACACTGGTTTTGTTCTTAAAGGGCAGAAAAGAAGTGTGAGGTTTTAGGGACTTGCTGGAACTTATTCCTAGTCCCATCCACTGTGACTTTTCTATGCAGAATTACCCCACAATGTGCTGAACTGCCACGGAGTCATGGTAGTTTTCTGATAAATGACCACTGCAGTGAGCACTGAATACACAATTTCCAAGTTACTATCCAAATGGGTAGTTAAAATCTATTTATAAAATCCCTCCTTATCTTCAGAGCAGCCTTTTTTACAACTCTCTGCAGGATGAAGTAAGCTTCTCAAGTTGATGACATCCTTTAAAATAAAAAATATACCATTGCTTCCCATGCAAAAAAAAGTTCATCACAATCTCTGAAGTATTAATGAACTAACCTAATCTTGCAATCATTAAGCTTCTCCGTAACTTTTCTAATCACCAATTTTAGTGTGATTAAGGATGGATACCATGTACCTGATGTTTGCATGTGTTCAGCCAGGAGATGTTTCATGCTCAAGCAGCAACTACCTCAAGAACACTGGAACTCCAAGTGGATGATTTTAAATGCAATTTATCTGCTCACAGCCTATGTACAAAACTATCCCCAAGGTCTTTCCAAACTTCCCTGTGGTTATGCCCCAAAATATATTTCATGCACCAAATGTAATTCAAATATGCCCAAAAGGACTTGAAGACCAAGAAGTGAGTTCTGATTGAAATAATTCCTCAGGGGAATGCTTGTTGCTAAGATGTGGCTGAATACCACAGAGATTAATAATCCCGGTACAAAATATTTTTCCATGCTTTTTCATTCCGCTCATTTATTTAGAACATATGCCAGAGAGCATTAATGTTTAAAAAAGTCTCCACCCACATCCCTGTACAATGTTCTAGCAAGAAGGGCCCAAGGTTATTCTAAATGTAGTCTTCTGACTGTGCAGTTAGGTACATTTACATCACTGACTTTCTTCCCCCAAGTCTTCTCTCTACCAAGAGCATGAGCTTTCTCCCAAATGCCCTTAGCAGAGATAAAATGGACCTCACAACATGTAAGCTTTTATTTCTGGGAAGGAGGAGAAAGGGGTTTCTATGGCATAAATTACTTCAATTTACATGGCTTTATTAGGATGAGATTAATCCACCCCAGAATTGTCTCTTATGTGTCAAAGTTTAGGTGACTGGCACAGCTGTGGATGTGTGAAGCTTGGAAGGGTGAATTCTGACATGATGTTCAGATGGTTTGTGGCTGCTCATTTTTTGGGGGTGGGAGCCCGCATGCCTACCGTGTTGTTTCTCTGCTAAAGCAAGGTGATGGTACAGAATATGGGGACAGCAGCCTGTTCTCATTCCATACCGACACTGGTGTGGAAAGGTGCTGTGTTTCAAGAGCTGGTCTTAGAGACCAGTGTGGTGCCCCCCTTCCAGTGCTGTTCCTACAGCTCCCCCTGTCCCTTGCCCGGCTCAGTGAGAGGCAGGCAGGACTGCAGTTCTGCTTATGCATTGAGCAAGAGAAAACACGTAGCAGAGAATAGCAAAGAATAGCAATGCAGTAGCAGAATACAGCAAACCTTTCTGGCTCATCACTATTTTTGTTTTTCCTTTGAGTATATACAAATGCAGCAAGAGAAACCGTGTAACTTTTTTGAAAATGAAGGTAAGGAAAAACTGAAATATGGTATCACTTGAAACATGAAGATTACAAACAAAATGAGACACTTCGTACAACTGTGCAGAGAAAGCAGCTCTTAAAATTACAATGATAATCCCTGAGTCAGATCCAGTACTTGGGTGATTGTTTTAATTAGAACTGACATATATTTGTTTCTAGATGTTTCAGAGAGTAGGGAAGAAGGGAGATCTTGGCAGAAAGTGTGTATCAGGAGGCACCTGATGCTTTTGAGCCTGAAGCAAACCTCCCCCAAACTCTTCAGGATGTCATTGAAATATACACATGTAATTATTTGAAGTTGCTGAAGGAATTGATGTTGCAGTAATTAGACAACTCGTTACATCAAGAAATGAGGAAATAAGACTGACACAAGTAAAAATGAACACACTGATAATTTAGTGCAGGATTGTGAGAAGTTTAAGGTAAGGCTTTATGAGAGGAAAAGCACCTGGGAGAGAATCAGCAGACCCAGGCTTGCTTTCATCAGTCCATCCAAACTATAGATATAATAAAGAAAGGGATGTCAAATGAGCAACACTGTTGCTGTCTAGCCTAGGCTTTCACTCAGCATCTTGCTCCCCAGGCCTCCAACTTCTACAGCCTCTTGCCAAATATTGTTCCATGGTATCTCAAATGAAGGGAGACATAGTTCCTCTAGAACTGGACTTGTCATGTCTCCCGTCCATGTTGACAGCCTACTTCCTATAACTTCAGATAACTTTGAACCAGAGCTCCAGGTGACTTAAACATACACCCTGCCTTGAATGAAAGTGCCCATGGAGTGCACTTATTCTACAGTTCAATTGACTCTCCCTCTTTTCTCTTACTTTTTTGAGCTCTGCAATTACTATTTGCTGAAACTTCTAGTGCACCATTTCCACCCAAAAATTGTCCAGGTTAATATTCTATTATTCATTCTAACATCTGTTATAAGCCAATTATTAAACAAATGTTTTTCTCAGGGAAACCTTGGTGGAAATAACATGAGGCAGAGAGGTATTTTTTGCATGTCAGTAAATATTTTGAGATTTATGGTGAAACTAAACTTTCACACATGAGATTCTTACTACAGCAGGAAACTTTAACCATGTACACAGAGCTTAATGACTGTCTTTACAGGTGGTGTGGGGCTGTTCAAAACTTTTGAACAATAAATTATCGGCATGTGCTACCTCTTTGCAATTTCTCTTCCCATTAAGAGAACAAGCTGAATAAAATTATTTTAATTTTCCTTTCTTTCCCTACTTCCTTAAGTCTCCTACTTACTTTGCAATATATTTGAATTACCTTCAGCTTCAGTTTTACAATACAATCCTTAGCTGACCTTTTGAGTTTCCTATTGTGTCACAATACTCTTAATCTCTGCCCTTTCTGATCATAGATCTCCACTTTGTCTATTTTTTACCTGTGAAGAGTCGTCACTAGTTTTGCTGAGGAGTGTTGGGTCACTCTTCAGATCTTCAGGGAGAGAAAAGGCTAACAGGGCCTGGATAGTTAATTAAGTTTATGGTGCAGAAGGGTCCTTATGACCAGTCACTAACCTGAAGTCAAACTTACTTGGTCAAAAGTGACCAGAAGTGGTTTCTGAAATCTTCTTGGCAGCTATACAGAAATGGAAACTAAAGCTGGTAAAGTTGGTTTTGGTTATGCTTTTATGAGTTTTATTTGGTGGGGTTTTGGTTTTGTGGGGTCTTTTCTTTCTTAACAGACCATGTCCTGTGAAAGTTTTACTGGAAATTTTTCAACAAATCCCACCCTCCCCACCCTCCCCAAAAGTGCCTTAATTGGACGTAGGGGTGAGAATTTGACAATTGTTTTTTCTTTTTCTTTTATTTTTTC
>VZRQ01012393.1:98554-162056 GCA_013397975.1 Machaerirhynchus nigripectus | reverse complement strand
TTTTTTTTTTTTTCATTTTGCCTTTGGCATTTCCCCACATAAGCCAGGTTCCTGTTTTTGGCAGTAAAAACGCCCAAACCCCCAAACTCTAAGTGGAGAGATGGAAAACTGGGAAACAAGGATAATGCCAAAAGACAGTAGTGACCAGCTGTCCTGAGCGGCAGCTGAACACGGCTCATCCCAAGACGACAAGAGGTGCTGCCTGTCCTCGCATTCATCCTTGCTGGCATCGTACCCCCACTCGGCACAGGGCAGAGATGGGGAACACACACCAGAGGTGTCAGAGGCAGCAAAAACTCCATTATCCCCTGGCCCTGAACACAGCTTCTTTGGAAGAAAGCAGCCGCAATTAGCAGCTCGGTGAATTCCCGTCGCTGCTCGGCAGCTGCAGTTTCGGGGTGGGATTTCGGGCTGAGCCAGCTCCCCGGAGCTCGGACCCAGCTCTCCCTCGGAGGTGCCCGGGGAGGGAGTGCGAGCGAGTTTGCACAGCTGCTGCCGGCCCTGGGCAGGCCGGACCCAGGAGCCAGCAAACCGGTCAATTAAAGGCTTGTCATTGGCTCCAATGGGCTGCAAAGGAGCGCCAGAGTGAATAAAGAGTTTCAGTTCCTGGAGCGGTTCAGCTGGCACCTTTCACCAGGAAGGGGCCAATTTTACAGTTTTAAGTAAATAAAGTTTAAAGCAAACAAAGCTGTTTTTCACCAAAACTCTGGATTCTTTGTATGTGAAGAAGTGGAGGCTGCTATTGCCTCGGAGAAAAGCTGACAGCTAAAAGGAGCAAAAGTAGAGCTTGTGAATGAAGAGAGCCGTATGACACATTGCAACTCCCCTAAATCATGCAAGGAAGCCTCCTGCAGTAATACCTGAGCTAACTCCAAACCTGAGGAGCTTTATAGACCTGTCAGCGCGGCGCCCTGCCTGGGACACATCTCTGGTACCTAACGCAGCTGTGCTGCCTCTAGCACACAAGCTGCTGTCTGTGCTGTGCTGGTGGGACCAGTCACTGCTCCTTAATACTCTGCAGACATCCAGCATCATGTTCCAGTGTGTGCTTGCACACATACTTGTCCCAGCTGGATGCCATGCTTTGGAATTTAAGTCTGTGCATAATCTACATACAGGCCCTAGACTGACTGGAGAATTCAGCAAATAAGTGTTTGAGCAGTTAACCTGATGGCTTTTTTTTTTTTTTTTTTTTGGTACTGAAGTGAAATGGCACACTACTTTCACTAAATCAACCTAAATTCACCTTTTCCATTACAGTCACACCAAACACACAGTGTAATTTGAAGAGCTGCATTCATGTGCCTCTACTATGCAAAGTAGAAAGACTGATACATGGATTTCTTTGGGACATTTCTCACATTCCTGTTGAGATTCCATCATAAGAAAGGTGCAAAAGCAAGCTAAAATGAACCATTTGGAAGTCTGTGATGTTTTCACAAGGAGATAACAATTTCCTCTTCTTCAGCTTACAGTATGTTAAGTATTTAGTAAATAGTCTGGAAGGAGACTCTTTCGAAGATTTTCATTACTTAACACCTACTGTTTCAACTATTCCTAAACTGTTGTAATAGTGCAAATTAAAGGGATTCCAGATATACTGACTTCATTTTTTTACCCCATTCCTTTCCCCTCACCCCATTCATTCTCCTTTTTCTGGCCAGAAAGCCTCAAACCCCAGAATTCCTCCGAAAACACAACATCAGTAATAATCAGAATGTTGAATTTCTGACAAATGCCATCTGCTGATTTCTTTCCTTTTTTTCCTGCCCAAAAGACAAGATTTTGGATAGGGCTGGTAAGTACTTAAGCTTCTTCTACTTTATGGTACCAAAATAATCACCATGGCAACTCTTTAAGGGCAATCTTCCAAACAGATTTATTGTGAATGCAAGAACTCAACAGCACTCTCTAGCAAGAAACAAGACGGCATCTATTGCAGGTTATTTTGGTACAATGCATGAATGATGACTAATAGACACAGGCATGTCTGTCTGAACTTTTTCAGTTATCCCTAATAGTTTAGCTTGCCATATATATATGGTGGAGGATGCAAGGGTGGGGGAGGGAGGGAGAAGCAATCAGTATTAAGCTTACACAGATTATGTTGTAATTGCCTTTCCTGAATACATTTTTTCTGGCCACTGATGGCTGTAAGAGAAGAAAGCCAGAGAAACAGCACAAATACTGGGACAAGGATGCACTAAACTAGAACAAGGCTCAAATTCTTTTGAGATGATAATTGAAGGTTTTGGCATGTTGTTTTTGTCCTTCCCTTCCTTTGTTATTTCTTCTTTCTTAGTAAAACAATGAAAGTATGGAAGATTGCCAAAACTATTGTTTGTCATAGTGGAAGAGGGAAGGGAAGGGAACGGAAGGGAAGGGAAGGGAAGGGAAGGGAAGGGAAGGGGAATCTTCTGCATGGTCAGGAAGACAGGCCAGGATAAATGCTAAATTATTAATTCCAAACAGTCATGGTAGTATATTCCAGGTAGCTCCCTTCTGGCTTACATGTTGGTTGGAGTTAGCAGGTATAATCTGTACAAAACCCAGAATTTTGAAAACCAGCCAGCATTGCTGTGTTATGTAGTTGTGTAAGAGGTTATATATGGTACTTGCTTTGCATTTGGCAAATGGTTCTCACTTAAACATTCATTTAGCATGATTACTTAAGTGAACCATATAAGGCTATTCCTCAGAGCTGCAAAATTAACTTGTTATAGTGATGCACTATGCCAAAAGCTAATTTAGGATCTACTTAGAAATTTGTAACATTTATTTACCATGCCATTTGAATAAGGCAACTTTGCTGACAACTCTTAGCTGGCCACAACTTTTATGTCATGCTCTATCTCATCTAATGCTCCCAAACATTTGTTTTTCTTTTATGCACTGTCGCCCCATTCCTCTCAATGCAAAGTGAGAAGATAAGAAACTGTGTACAGAAGCAGAAACTCACTGAACCCTGTAAAAAGTGTCCTTTTCTGCATGAATGAGGGAAGGACTTTGGACTTTTGGAAGCACTGCTTTAATTGAATTGAGCGTTGAAAGAAATACAAAGGATCTTTTCCACCCTGCCTCTGATTTGAGGAGATCAGAGATACAAACAAGGGAACGTTTCTCTCCCTTTGTCTATTCACCCAAAAGAGAATGTTAAAAATACTGAAGGATTCCCTGCCTGCAATATCATGCTTGGACATAATGTCCTGGGGAAGTTACTGAAATACACTTATGCATTATGCAGGAGGTACTCTTCCTCAGGTGTAAGATATCCCACAGATTTTGCTTTTTTTCCCTGCCTCAGCTGCATAGCAAATTGTTTATGAAGTGAGACATGAGGTAGAGCAGACTTACTGATTCAGTGAAGCAACTTCTGCAATCACTGAAAAAACTTGCAAGGGTTCCTTGAAAGTAGAGAGTGAATAGAGGCTGGGGAAAGCATTGATGTTGCTTTCTGTTCAGTCAGTTCAAAAGCTGGCTCACTGGCTCATCTTCAGTCAAATGAGGGAAGCAAATCCAGGAGAGCTCCCTCTAGCCAGGTTACGATACTCCTTATTTGTCTCAAGAGAACCTGAGATCACAATCTGTCCTGCTGTCTCTTTTAACATCTCGTTTTCTGTGCAACCAGCCTTTGTGCAGAAAGCTCCCTGTGTTGCTCTTCGGTGCTAGCTTCAGCTGTCTCCTCAATCCCAGCTCTTTTCCTCTTTAGCACTGTAACAATTCCCAAACAACAAGAAAAATAACGAGGGGAAAAGTTAATTTGTGTCTCATTGTAGATACTAATTGCAGAATGCGTCGTCTTTCTTTTCTCCCTTTTCTCCCCTTTGCTGACGCACATGCTCTATAATAAGCTCTGTTACTTGGAGCCTGTGAGCCTCTGTAGTAAGCTGAAACTGCTACTATATTTACTCACTTTCCACATTTAGACAAAGGCTATTTTTAACTGGAGTTCTATTTGCGGGGGCTGCCAACGTCACTTAATGTTCACATGCATCTTGGGCATCATATGCTTGTTATTTTTATTTACTGTGTCTGTGCCAGGTCTGCTTTTTTATGGGAAGAAAGAATGAGAATGCTTCTTCAGGCCAGTTCTTAAAGCTCTTTTGTACAACAGCAGATACACAGATATGCAAAGAAAAAGCAACTCAGCAGCAGATTTGGCAAACGTGCTTTTTAATGGCTGGCATTTTTTATCTCTTGGTCTAGTCGCAAAGCTGTGTTCTTAGTCCCACTGCATTTGTTAAAGGTGAAGATGTTTCAGAGGTATGTTAATTATTCTGGTGTCTCCTGGAGGAGCCACGAGTTCTTGTTCTGTGATTAGGGATGCAGGGATCAGGAAATTATTACGATTCCAGCACTGCTACCAGGTAGTTAAAATAGATGATGTGTAAATAATCAGTGCTTTTCTGATCCTCCTTTTTAATAGGTGCATGTTTTGGAGCTTGAATGCAACAGATGTTATTTTCAGATAATTACTTCAGGTTTTCAATGTAAGAGTCCCCTGAAAATGCTGGAAGTACTGTGCTGCAGCCATAAATCAAGCCTGTGAACTGGGGCCTGTACACAGCGTTTTCTGAACGGGTTTCCCTGCATTGCTCTAGTGACCTGAACTTGACCCAAGGGAATTGCCCTTTGCAGAGGTTTGGAGCACTTCATTCAGCATGCTGACTCAGGACGCCTGATTCACTTGATATTGCCATCATCATATGCCCAGCGTTTTGAGATACCCACTACCCACATGCTTTTGTAGGGACTGGGTTATTCTCTATACACAAAGTGGCATCTTTAGTCACACTAAAGGATGAATTCCTAGACAGGGGTGAAGTTAGGGAAAAATCCTTTAATGCTTTGCTGTCAGCATATTTAACTGGGAAGTTTTAGCAGGAAACTAAGTTACAGAAGAAAGCTGAAATGGAACCTCCTAAGGTGGGTTTTGTTTAAGTTTGAAATGTTTTGGAAAGCTTACAAGTTTGGGGTTTTTCTTTTAAATCTCTCTCAGTACTTCCTACTCTCAACATTAATTCCCTTTTCAGACTGATTTCAACATAAAAGAGACTTACCAAGCCTCACATAAGTCAAGATTTCTGTATGCTGATCATAACAGAATCAAATCTTTTACATCTTCCTGTAATTAATTTTTGCTGTTTCTTTCCCCACTACCCACTACTACTAGAATGTTTTAATTTTCTTTAAAAAAAACCCCAACAACTTCTGGTTGTCTGTAAAGTGAGGTCTGGGTTTTAAAAATCAAAACTGCTAATTTCACATCTGTGCTTCCAGACCTGGGCAGTGAAATCCCCACTAAGTCATGGACAGGTGTTCAGACACAGTGGGAACTGCACATGCTTAATGTTCTATAGGTTAATCCATTTATTTAGGTGACTAAACATGAATGAATCTACATACCTGCCTTTAGAGGCTTTTATTTAAAAACATGTCAGACTACTGATATTACCCTGTGTGGGGTTCTTTCCGTGGGAAATTATTTTTCTACTGCTAGCTGATGCTTTTTTTTTTGGTATGGTTTGGAGACTAAAACATGAAACTAAATACCAGGAAAAGGAAGGTTGTAAAAAAACCCAACAAAACACCACATAACTGTATACCTTTTATTAAGAACTGTGTTATAAAAAACTTGTCTTTTTCAGTCCCCTTCAGTTCCTGCTAGGCTTTAAATTTACCCTTAGACAATAAAATGGATTCTAGACCTAAGGCTCACCCCAGGCCGGCACAGTGTGTGGCACCTGTGTGGCTCTGTTGCTCTGTCATGGTTCATGCTGGTGGGGCACAGTAGCAAGGGTAACTGCTGTTCTGGCTTATTGAGATGAGAAATCACATTTAAATTTTTTTGTTATAACTTCTGGTCCTTTGCTGGGCACGGACTTGTTAACAGCCTGTCCCACGTGTAGCGTCTCTGATATCCCCTGCCACATGACAGCTAAAATTGTACGAGAAAAAAACATATGTAAGCATGCTTTTGGAGGCAGAACCCATCTTGCCTTTGTCATGCCGCCAGCATGTGACGTGCACATGGCTCCCCAGTGACACATGGCCAGTGGCTGTGCGTATCAGGAGCAGAGGTGAGCTCATCTGTATTTCCAAGGTAAATCCACTGGTTGCGTTGCACCGATAAGGAAAGAGGACAACAAAAGCCTGGCTAATTAAAATAGCCATTAGTGTTTGCCGTCACAAGTTACAAGTAGCAATAACTTTGCTTCAGGTGCACTGGCAAAAGCCTTATCTTTCTTCTACAAAGGTACTTTCTCCAATGTTTTTACTGCAGTGCCCAGGCAAGTTTTTGTAGTGTATGCAAAGATATGGTATGTTTATGCATATATGAATGGTTGTTTTCCTGTCTGTTCTCCACAAGGGAAAGGGTGGGCGTGATGGAGTCTGTAGAGATCAGGAAGCTTCAGTAACATCCTCTCACTGCTCAGCATGATACAATTTTCTATCTCTCCCCTGCAAACAGCATCAAACTTTTCAATTTATAGTAGTACTAAACCTACTCTGTGGCCACAAATGGCAGGCAGGTTACTAAAAGATAAAACATACTCATAAGAGAGCCTCAGCAGCCTGCTGCCAATATATATGATTTTCTACAGTCAAATCAAATATTTGCACTAGACTGTGGCAGGAGGAGACTTATCAAAAGCAAAGAGAATTTTTGTCATCTGAAGAGCTACTGTGGAGGGGAGGCAATGGGTTAAGCATTATAAGAATTTAAGCTGACAGCCAGCCCCTGTGCTCTGCTGCTTCGCAGAGGTTTCCCTTTGATGGAAAATATTTCAGTGACACAAGACACTGGCAGCTGAGGTAATACACTGCTGCTGCAGGAACCTCGTGCTTGCCAGGGAAAGTCAGTGGGTGAGACAGCTCTGAGAACAGCAGTGGCCGGCTTCTGTCCCCCCTCATGCACTGCTCGTGTGAGAGTGCCTGCTGCAGGACTGGTGGGGTGGATTGCATTGGGAAATGCACCAGATCAGGGCAAATTTGGATTATTTTCCTTTTGCTACAATGAAGAGCCTTTCTGAGGCACGACAAGCAGTCCCCTATGTTATTCACTTTGGAGAGGAGCACCAGGACAATGCTTATGGATCATTTCAGTCAAACTTGAGCCTTCAGAGAAGTGTTTTACTGCCTTCTCTATTGATTCTTGGATGCATTCAATCTATATACGAGTATATTGTGGCTTAATGCATGAATTGTCAGGAGACAACACTCAAAACCAGTAGCACCAGTTCCATTTCATGTGACCGATCAAACTTGTCTGCTTTGTTGTAAGAAGAGCGTTTCGTTTGCACTGCTCAAAATGTTCCTTATGGTTCACCAGAGCACACTGAGGTCCCAAGCCCCCAAAGTGAGCCACAGACCTGAAGTCTGTGCCAAGTACCTTTTGTGAGTTGTGAGCCTGTGCTGTTTGAGCAGTGTAAGAAATACTGCTGGCAGCACAGGAACGTGTACACACAGAGCTCCCCCTCGGTGCTCTGGTGTATTTAGGCACGCAAAGGGCTTGGGGCGGTACGGGGGAGACGTAAGGCTTTTTTCCTCATGCTAATCTCTCATTAATTAAAAAGAAATTGACAAATTAGCTTCTTTCAATCCAAAAAGAGAAGGTTAAATTACTGGTAGGCAAACCAACAGACTGGAAATTTTTGGTAGAAAAGACTACATTCACTAAAATTACTGGCACTTTTTGGAGCAGTTGAACCAACTTTTCCTTTTCTGTTGAATTCCTGTATTTAGTGGCTTTGAGGAAGCACTACAGTCCAGGCATGTGAATCCAGAAGCCATTTTACTTGGAGAGTATAATCAGTGCTTTTTAAATTGTTGCTTCGCGATATTACTTGTGGAAAAAACTTGCAGAAGAAACAAGAGAGTAAAAACATTATTTAAGAAAAAAAATGTTCTCAGATTATTTGACATACCCTGTTTCAGGAGTTTCACAGATGGGTTTTAAGTAGAGATGGCCTTATTTAAAATAGATCCAGATTTCACATATCACAGAAATGAAAGTATTTTTTACCTGAGGTTATCATGTTCTAAAGAAAAAGACTACTTGTACTGTTTGGATTTGGACACAGTTAGGAATATACATGAATATTTGAATCTAGGCTTACAAGCAGGGTAAAGGCAGCGTGAGCTGCCATGGAGGGAAGTAATGAATCAGGCCCTTCATTTCGAGGCATTTCCGAGCATTGCTTTTTTTCAGAGAGACAGAGAGAGTAGGCTGGCATTCAGCCCTTAGTCTTCATTCAAACCTAATTCCAATTGCAGTATTGCCAACTCTAAGTGTTAAAAATCAGGAGAATAAAAAAATAATAAATAAATGTTGTATATTTCTGTTCGCCGTCTGGTGCTTGAGACTTAACATGGGTTATGTTTCCAGGCTTTTCTCTGCAACCAGAAGAGACTGAAACTCTGGGGGTAAGAAGTTGAGGGCAGAATGAAATTCTCACAAAGCATTTGACTCCAAAATCAGTGCTTGAATTGAAATCCCAAATATTAGGAGATCCACACTATAAGATCCCGTGAGTCAGAACACATTACCATAAGCTTGTGGGAATTTTATTGAATAAAAATTGTGTAAGAACACCATGAATAATTTTGTTATGTTCCATATTACTGAACATACTCTCAATAAGAGTTAAAAAAAATTTAAGAATTAGAAGCTCCAAAAAGACCTTTTATTCCCTTGTCTGGCTTTTATAGCGACCTGTCAGCAAGTATACAAGATTTCAGTGTTCCTGACACATTGGGTTCTCTGTATGCCACGTGTCTGTCCCCTGGAATAGGCTGTAGCATAAGAATGAGCCAGGATAAATGAGGACATTTGTTATAGCCTGTGAATCCATCCAGCCCAAATCTCCTGATACATAAACAACACCAGGTCCAAACATCTTGTCACATCTGCTTTGTACACCAAACAGCTGGGTGCACAGATGCTTTGGTCTACTGAAGCATCTTAGGCTGAGTGCATTCTTTTATGTGCTTAGTTATTTGTTTTAATTGGTTTTGATGATTTGACTTGAATGGCTTCAGATCTAGCTGGAGTACAGGTACTTTTGAGGCTGATTGTGACAGCTGCCACGGGCGCATGTGAGGCAACATCGGTCACCTGAAACTTCTGGGTGAGAGATCACCACGAGCAGGCCCCGAGTTTAAGGACACGGACTTCAGAAGCAGGAGTGTTGCTCTCTGAGCTAGGAAAGACACTTCATCACATGCAATGAGGCCCTGCCCCCCGGAAAACACTGGGAAACCACACTTAGAAACACACAAACAGTTTCTGGGAAGGGAAGTGAAAGTTAAACAGATAGATTACATAACTGCTTGTATACATTAGGTATAGATCAGACATATTTATATACGCAGATATATACATACATATAAATACATATACATGTATATATATTACATACATAAGTATTTTTAATGAGTGATAGAGCACCTTGTTGATTTCTCCCTGCCCTTCTTCCCTAAACCCATGCTGTCATGCTACTACACCACACCACACCATAATTTACTCTCGAAGCTGTTTGAAGGCAGAATCAGGTCTCTCTCATCCACACAGTTAAACAGCCAGAACACCAACGAGGACTGTAAGTAATAGAGAGAATTTGTTCCAAAAGGGGATATGCCCAGTGGCTCAGTGATTCCCCAGGCTACTCAATCTTTTTGTGATCCATTTCAGAGTCGCTGGGAAGAGCCCTCTTGCAAACAGCACCTCTCCAAGCACCTGGCATGTGTGTCAGTACTCCCCCATTGGAAGTATTGAACCAGTCTAATGTTCATCAACTAGCAAAAGCAGAAACAATCACAGAGCTAGATGGCCTGGCCTCTGGCCAACTTTAATTAATTAAGTTCTACCAAGCATCACACATTTACCGCCAAAAAAATTTCAGTTCATATTAAAGGAAAATCTGGGGAAGTGAACAACCAAATCCCTGTCAGTACCTAATCCCAGTGTCTCCCATTGCAGGACAATACCCATTAACTCCCATTTCAACCTCAGGCTGTTCCCACATGGTGCTGAGCCCACTCCCTCCATCCCATGTTTGTTTTCTCTATCCCTTTGGGAAGTTTCATGCTTGAGGACATACCACACATGTCCTCCATGCCAAAAGCATCTACACAGAAATGACCCAGATGGCACAGACCTTTCCAAGTTTTCTAGCAAGATCCATAAACATGTGAACAGTTCCTTGTTCATTTGATATGTTTAATTTAAAATCTATAAAACAAAGAGGAAGGGATAGTGCTGGTCAGAGAGGAACTTTCCCTAAGTGGCAGGCTGGGGAAAGTGCTTTGTGTCTATTGCTAGTAAACAGGCAGGAGGGAATCCTGTCCTCGGTGTCACAGCAGGACATTGGCTCACCTCTAGTCATTCTAGATGCACCCTGACATTTGCTAAGTCAGACTTTTCTCGTGTCTCTGAACACTGTCCACGAGACACCAAATTACTCACTTCTGTCTCCTGGGAACACCTCCCTGTCATCAGTGCTGTGCCACAGTGATACACTGCATCACGAGTCACTTAAGATTAATTACAATTGCTCCACGTTTACTGAACCTTGAAGGATCAGATATCACTCCTCCTCCTCTTCTTGCCTTGCTGTGATAGGGAATTCACACCGAGTCCAGCACAGCTACCCAATACTCTTTGAAGTTACCTGCTGTTATTTATAAACTTTGAGATCTTTGTGACATACTACTAAGTTTGGCTTTGACCAAATTTTTCATTAAATTTCATTTTCCTGATTTCTGACCCAAACCATGGGGAAAAAGGTCAGTCTTGTTTCATTCAGAGCCAGAACTTGCACAAGTGAAATGAGCACGATATTGTCCCTTGATATAAATGGTAGAAAACTACCTTTGCGCTCAGCACTGCTCGGATAATTTTTTTTAAACATCAGTGGAACCAGTTAATTGTTGAGCTCACCATGCACCAGGAGCTGTACTATGCCACCAAATTAGAAAGGATGATAAACATTTTTGCCTCAGGTAAATAATTTGCAACAACAAATGTATTCCGTGAATGTAGTTTCTTTTCTGCTCAAGGACTGTCTCTGGGAATGTTGCTGTTTCCTGGAGATGGCTGTAATAAAAGCTAAAATTAACAAAATAGGCGTTACTATAGGCATTGCCAGTAATCTTGCAGGAAATGAAATAAATCCCCTCAATCCATGCATATTTGTGCACATAAGATCATGGTTTGATTTCCTCCCATTGCTCAGGGTAGTTAACCTCCATCACCCGAATAATCATGCAAATCAAACGGGAGCCTTGTGAGAATGCTAGTAAAGCATCTTGAATCTGTTCAGACACTGTAGGTTTATCTTTATCCTTTGAAAGGCTGTATTTTGTGAGGCTGGGATGGTGCTAAATGGTAAAATTTCTACTTCACAGGGGTTTGAGTGCCAAATAAAGGTAATGCACAAGTATGAGTGTTTGCTATTTCCCGCTGTGGAAAGAAGATGACTACATTTGCAGTGCTGGTGGTTCAGATGGGAATGGCAGAGAACGTATGGTTGATATTATATATTATCATTTTGTGTCAAGGATTTGGAATGCCATCTCATGGGTGATGGGGTGGGCAGGAGGGTGAAGATAGAAGAGTGTTAATAAACAACCTTATTGCTTCCTACTCCTCATAATTTGTTTGCTTTTTTACAGAAGAAATCCTCTTCGTACCTTATGTCAATCATAGCTGAGAATATGAACTATTTTTCATGTGAATAAATGAATGTGAATGTATGTGAATAAAGTAACATGCCATTTCCTATCTGGAAATTATGCATACAGTTCATATGGTGAAAATCCATTTTCTCCTTAAGCCCACATTGGTGTTTCAAATGCTGATGTTCTTGCAGACATGAGGGAAAAAAAAATCACTAGTTGGAGCTGGCTTAAAGGAAAACAGTCAAGATTCGCAAGACCATCATTTGGATTGAGCAAAGTCCTTTTCCTTTCCCCTCCTTAGTTGTATTCAAACAGCCTGTCAGTTTTTAGCCTTCTTTCGAAAGTAACAGTCAACAGTCGTAGCTCTGCCATGCCCGGGGCCCAGCAGCTCCGAGCCGTCTGTTGGCCGGGACGGAAACAAACCTGGGGCTGGGATAAGTGTGAAAATTCTCAGTGGGGAAGCAGCTGTGTTTTGATCCTCCCAGAGCATCTTGGAAACTAGCAAGGGGAATGATAATTACGAAGACGATATTATAATATTCCCATTTAAATATATAGGTTTTATAGTTGCTCCCTCGTCAATATGCATTTGCTTAGGCACAAAAGGTCACGTGTGCGAGCTGCATATGCTCTGCCCTGCGCCACAGCAGACAGGAATCATGTGGATTGTACATGAACATAGCTGTGACAAAATAAATATCCAGAATAGGGTTTGGGGGGAAGCTTGTTTCCCCATTCCTTGATAAGTGCCACAGTCGTATCAAAATTCAGTCAGTACCCACGTTTCTGATGCTGTGGAGTGGCTCAGAGCCTGCTTGCAACGTGGGGGCTTGTTCTGAGCACATCTGCAAAACCCAACACATCCGCAAGTGGTGGAAACTTACCCTATCCCCACAGATAGTGCTGCACTGGGTTAACTGGGTTACACCTGGCAAGGAGAAGGGGAATTGCACTGATTGCCAGCAGGGAGAGAGGACATTTTATAGGCACCATGGACTACTGAATCAGATTTCAGATAGCCGCTTTATTTTGTAAAGTTTGAAGGCCTGGCCCACCTATGCAGGAAGACAGAGAGGGTTCACAGCTGCCGGATGAAACATACACACTGAAAGCATGCGTGCAATGCAGTAATGTGCCCATTAACAACACGTATCAAGTGGGCAGTATTTGCACAGGCCACAGGTAAATGTGTGGTAGGGTCTGCCTTGGAGGGGGTAGGGAAGAAGGGGGAACAAGAATGGCTGATACAACTCATACCATATCACTCAGTACTGACAGAAGTAGATCTGCCCCAGTATTTCTCTCAGTTTGATTCTCCTTTTAATTCCCCTCCCGAGTTTACAGTATGTTAGCTTTTGGTGCTTGAACTTTTACACCTGTTGTTTGTACACAGAGTATTAACACAATACTCCTAGATGTGTCTGACTTTAAAACTTTGTGTTGCCATTAGGCTATTTTCCTTTCTTTTTGTGAGAGACGGACAATTAAAAACATTCCCACTATTTGTAAATTCTCCTTGTGAGGAACACAGCAGATTGCCTGGATCTTCTGCTTGTTGTTCTGGCTTCAGTTTCAGAACTGAATGCACTCCTTCTGCTCCGTCTGTTTGAGTTTTGACAATGCAAAGGATGAAGCTGGAGGAAGTCCCATATATAAGCGAGGTCTATGCTTCTGCTTTATCTCATTTTTAATTGAATTTCAATTGGATTCTGCTCACTTTTATGTAACTCAGTGCAGGAAGATACAGAATTTTTGTAATACACTTTCTGCAACTACAAGTTTTCTCTGGTCACGAAATGATAACATATAATAGGCATTATATTTAAGCACAGCTGATGTTTTCAACTAGTACCCTTTTCCTGCAAAATAAGTTGTTTTGCACACATTCAATTTCTAAAACATATACAGGAGTAGCTAAGAACTTCACTTGAATGCATTAGCATACATTTTTCCTTTTAATTAACTGCATGTTAATTATTCATCCAGAAGAAGACAAACTAGTGCATTTCCTTCAGCTGACTACGCAGTGTGCTTCTGCAATATGCCCTCTTCTTGTTGGACAAAGGAACAAGTCCTCACTTGGTTGATGTATGTAGGTGTTCCCCTCTGTTGCAACATCTCACTAGAAGCCTTTTCTTTCAACTGGATTTTTTCTACAAACTCACTTGACAGTGTCTTCTCAGCCTGACTTTGTCTTGTAGGTTAAGATTCTGCATCCTTTCATTTTGCAAGAGTACCATGGTGATAAAGCCAGTGCTGCAGTAAGTGCTTTTATTGTCAAAAACCATTCCCGTAAGAAAGTCTATCAACACAGGCACAACACCTTGTCTGTGCAGTATCTTTATGATATTTCATACAGGTGACTTCAAAAATTCTTAATTGTTCAATGAGTCTTTTAGTTATTAATTAAATATTAATAGCATTCTTTTGTAGCTTCATATATGTCAAGTTTATTTTGTAAAATATTCTGCAATGAATTAGAGATGAAGTAAGGAACACAAACAATCAGCCTGAAATAGGAGTTTAAGTTTGCTTGAATAGCCCAGTTACACATTTCTGTGTGTATTATGAAACCAACAAACTTTTATTAGCAAACAACTTCAGTTGCTAAGCACTGGTTCAAAGAACATATGCCATTATACCCTCTTTTATAAAACAAACAGGCAAATGTAGAAAACTTTATAAGCTCATCTTGCAGCTTCTTTGAGTATATAACTCAGCAGCTTGCAGGATTGAATACTATAAAAGAAATTAAAAATTCAATTAGAGCACAGCCTCACAAGATCATTAGAAGTGAAGCTGTTGCATTGTGCTAACAGAAAAATTCTGCTGCTTTGGGGCGTTGTAACTATGCCTGCTGCTAGGGCTGGGTGGACTACATGGGTGGACCTGTGTGTTAGATGACAGCTGTCTGCTTGGGAAATTCAGAATGTTTGTTCTGCTGGAAACACATAAGCCTAAAATTTGTGACATGCAGTGTAAATTCATAACATATTATTAATTCAAACCATTAAAAAGAACTACTATTAAAAAGCCCTGCAAAAATTCTGCTACCAGGCCATGCCAGCTTATCAAATTGAGACCAAAAATACTGATCTGGTCAAAAACTGTCACTGGAACAAAGGAAAATTTACTGTAGAAGCTTAGATTCAAGCAGAAGGGAAGAGTCCACCTCCCCTAGTCTGAGCCACAGAAAATCAGATACCTGAACTGAAACAGTCATGCAAAGTGAGAAAAGGTCACCTTTACAAGTGTGGCTCACTCAACCCTTGGAGAAGCAATCCCCATGAGATGGGTTACCCCACAGGGCTGCTGGCTTTGGTGAAACACCAAGCTTTCTCATGGCTAACCTGTGGAGCAAATCCTTTGTCCTTGGACGCAAGCCCACCCTCCTGACTCCCTTCCAGAGGTGCAGCAGTTTTACTAGGTTGTAAATTTAATTTGGACATTCTCAGGAAGGAAATAAATTGTCACTGAGGGGTTTTTTGTATATGTACAGTGTTTCAGTGTATTGTCACCTGTGTTTCAGGTGGAAGAGTTTGTACCCAGGACACGTGCTGGCAGTGCTGGCAGTTTTCTGCCTTTGGCCCTAGCTTATGTCCCTGCACCCGTTTCTAAACAGTGGCATTATGCAATCAAAACGGAGAGCATGCCAAGCCCTTTGGCATGGTCCTGCTGACAAAGTCTTCCATTCCCAGGACAGAGAGGGGCAGGGCTGGGCTACAATGACCCATTCACCCTCTTTGCTGCACAAGGCTTTACAGCCATGACATCTGTGTGAGCAGGAACAGTGAGAAAGACTTATCTCCCCACAGAATCCAGCCTGCCATGAGTTTTAGGGTGGACAGATGGAAGCCCCATTGGATCTAGCTGTGTAGGGAGTGCAGATTAATTGCTATCTGACTGTCACAGAACGGTACCAGTTTCAATTGCCTGGGAAGCGCTGCCTGTTCCAAGCCAAAGGAAGAATAACATTTGCCTGATGCTATTACTTCTCTTGTTCTCCTGCCTGTGAGAGGAAGAAAGAGGCATGGTACTGCCATGGAAGCCTGTTCCCCCACTGAGGAGAAATAAAGGCACCTCATCCTGCAGGCACGTAATTTTGCTCGTCTGCTTTGCCAATTACCTGTTTTTAAAGCACTTTTAAATTAGATTCAGCTTAATTCTGTTTCACGTTCAGGTCATAATATTGTTTAGAAACATTATGGAAACACAGACACAATAAATGCTCTCTGTGGTTAAAAAAAGAGAGGGTTGAGGGGTTGAGATTTTCATCTTTGCTGCTTGTTGACGGCAGCTTTGCTTGGCTTCAAAGGAAGCCCAGCAGAGTGGCCCCAAGTACCTCTTAGCACCTCTGCCCCTGGTGCCCACGCTGTGACTTCACAAGGTGGATGCAGCTCGGCACGTTATGGGACCCACTTAGGCAGCAGCAGAGAGGACCTGCGAGTCAAAGCTCGAAACAGCCATGAGACTTCGGTAAACATGAAGAGAAAGGGCGTGTGAGGCAAGCAGGGAAGTCTGTGCCTCTTGCTGCTGCCACGCTTGCCAAGCAGTGATAACAGCAGGTCTCACCTGGGATGTGCCAGGGGACAGGTTTGTGCTGTCCCCGCTGTCTCCCAGGGACAGCTGCCGATGTGGCAGTGACCGGTTACGTCTGGCAGATGGGGTCCTGGAGGGAGAGCAAAGCTGAGCTGCTGTGCGGAATAGATATGAGGCGTAGTGCTAGCAGCAGAACAGAGGGAAAAGACCCAGATGTGTGAATTTCCCTGTCTCTGAGACCTCTCAGGTCAGCATCTACTGAAAATGGTGTTGCTTATTATTCTGGCTCCCAGGCTTCTTTACTGATCATCTTAAAGACATTGCCTTACAGCAGTAAAATAATATTTGCAGAGTGCAGGATAAAACTTGAAACTCTAAGTTCTTCAGACAAGGCCTAGTATTTTTTCAGAGCTTGGAAAAAACGCTTGGGAGCATCTCTGTCTGTTTAAATTGATGGACGTGTGCACAACTCCATTGAAATTTATCACAATATAAATGCAGTTAATCCAGCGTAGAATGGGTGTAAAGTCAGAATCAGGTTTCAAATAATTGTCCAAGTCTTGAAAGTGTTACACATAAGTATGTAAGCCACACTAGTTTATTTTTACCATTAGCTAATGCAATAAGGTATTTCTTTGAATTTTTCTCCTTGTAGAGGCACGTAATGTGCTTTAGTGAAGTTAATCATGTGCAGCCTCAGGTGACTACTGCTTGTATTTCTAGTTTATTTTCTAGCCTTCTTTTCATTCTCCCTTATTAATAGATGTACTGAGGTTTCAGAGGAAGCTTAACTTTCTAGAAGCCATTTCTCTTCAAGTAGCTGTGACACATGCCTGCCTGATGGATGTACGGTACTTGTTCTCTCTGCAGATGAGTATCTGATTTCACTGGGAGTCCTCGCTGACTCCAGTATTGCTGAGACAGCTGCTCATAGCTTTTTTTTTTCCCCAGTGAGGAAGCACAATGTACTCACTCTAATTACAAATCCTATGATCTGGCCATTCTTCAGGTTATGCAGCCTGCCTGTAACTCTCCCTATTGAGGTTTTAAAGATGATCTGAAAGTGGAACACCAGTTCCCCCCAAAATATTCCATTTCATTTATTGCTTAGTTTTGTGCTGATCCCATTTTGATGTCTTTACTGGGGGCAGAGGGGTAAGAAAGTAAAAGGCTAGTTGTTTATTCCTATTTTCACTTTAGGGAAAGGCACTGAGAAAGAAAAACAATGACTCCTTGGCCACTGTTTAGTGTCTGAGGATGCAATACCCAATGTGTGCTCTGCGGCTGGTCCTAACAGCTTTGCTGAGCCTCCTCATTTTTGATGGCAGGAGGAATTCTGTGGTTCTGATAGGTGCTGGTGGCTGTGGTGCAAAATAACCTTTTTATCAAAGGATGAACATGCAAAAACTATTGGTGACTTTTCTAACCAGTAATTGTTTGATGACTACCCAATTAAAATTCTTAAATAAATAGGTGGCAAATACCATTGGAGAGTCCATCCCAGTCAGATAGAAGTGTTTTGATTGTCTGGAACTTAGTGATGGTGACAATATGGCTGAGAGTTTTATAGTAAGAGTCAGAGGGAAGGCCAAGAGGACACATATCCTGGTGGGAGTCTGTTACAGACCATCCAGCTAGGATGAGGAAGCAGATGAAATATTCTGTAAAAAGCCGGGAGAAGTCTCACAATCACTGGCCCTTGTTCTTGTGGGGGACACCAACATGCCAGCTGTCTTCTGGAAATACAATACAGCAGAGAGGAAACAGTCCAGGAGGCTCCTGGAGTGTGTGGAAGATAACTTTCTGACACAGATGGTGAGGGAGCCAAGGAGGACAGGCACCCACTGGACCTGTTGTTTGTGAACAGAGATGGTCTGGTGGGTGCTCTGATGGTCAGATGCCACCTTGGGCAAAGTGATCACGGAACGATAGTGACCTTACTTCTTGGAGAAGTAAGGGGGGGGGGGGGGGGCGGCGGAAATGTCCCCGTTGGTGNNNNAGAACTGTCACCTTGTGCTTCTGGAAGGCATCCTGTTTTTAGGAGGCCAGTTGTCAGAGTGCCTTGGGAGGCAGGCCTGAAGGGCAATGGTGCCCAGAGAGGCTGGACATTCTTCAAGAAGGAAATCCTAGAGGTGTACAAGCAGACCGTCCCCACGTGCCGAAAGACAAGCCAGCGAGTTTATATGGCCAGTTGTCAGAGTCCCTTGGGAGGCAGTCCTGAAGGGCAAAGGTGTCCAGGGAGGCTGGACATTCTTCAAGCAGGAAATCCTAGAGGCGTATGAGCAGGCCGTCACCATGTGCTGAAAGATGAGTCAGTGAGTTTATATGGCCAGTATTCTCTGGTATGGTTTTGCCCAATATGGTTCATTTTCACTTTACAAGATGATGGCATTTCTTACACCTCTTTGGCCTTATGGAAGTCAAAGTTCTTGATAAACAGGATACTCTTCCATGATTTTACCTTGTCTTCCTCCCTCTGATGTTTGAAGCAATTTCTTTGTTGAGACAGATAGCAGAGACCATCCAGAAGATCTTTGGTTGGCCTTCGTAGCTCTGTGTGCGCTTACAGCCCAACACAGTGTGAACTTGTGCTGATCTTCTGCTACTCTGAGTACTACTTCCATAAGTTTATTTGGAGTTTATTTTCCAGGAGATAGTGCTGACTGCCCATCTGAGGATGCACAGAAAAACACAGTCCAAAGAAAAGATCCATAAGGTTAGCTGGTAGCATCCCTGTTTTTCTTTCCTAAATTGCATTGTTTACCATAGAGCCTATATCGAGGTATTCTTTTCTTACATCTCAGGCATGTGGCTCAACAGTTTGAAAGACACTTTAAAAAAAAAAAAGCTTTTTCTTCCCTTCATTTTGAATGAACTCCTAAAGCAGATTCTGGCCTTGGCTGCTGCCATTTTACACCCTTTGTCCCCTGTTGCTGTTCTATCCTGGCAAAATCCTTTCCCTTTCTGACAAAAGCTACTAATATGCACGTATCTGGGAAAGGTATCGTTTGATCCAAAAGATTCCAAAATGATGCTATTTGTCACAACTTACAAGCAGCCTTGTGCAGATGGTATACCTCTGGCCCCCATCTGTTAAGCATGCATGACACCCAGAGACATACAGTTGTGGTTTTCACTGAAGTAGTCCTATTAAAAAAGATTGTGTAATATAAATCAATGAGCAAAAATGAAATGACTGAGTGAAATCCTCATCTCACTGAAGTCTATAGCAAAACTACTTCCATGGAAAAGCAAAAATGCCTTATTTATTTTGGACCTGGATCTTTATTTTGCCGATTTCGACTTACAGGAAAACTTTTTGCATTGACATCACAGTATAAAAAGTACTGTGTCCACAGAAGTCATGTCTTTTAATAGTAAGTGACATGATTATTATTTCTACCTCACCATGTGAAGTTCATTTAGAGTTTGCAAACTCAGTTAAAGAGTTTGCAAGTCTCAGTTAAATCACACCATAAGGGCAATACTGATGTATACATTTAAAATGTGCATATACATCCACAATATAGTAATTAATCCAGAAAACTAGAGAGGGATGCAGCACAGCACATTTAAGTATCCTCTAAGACTAGAATAAATGGGGGCTGTAAACTAGCATATACTAATTTTCCCCATTATTGTTTTTAATGTCTTTGTAGCTGAACTTAGAAGCAGTGCAAAAATCTGCTAAGTTTTTATTTGCACTTTGCTGTTCTCTGGTAGCATAATAAGCAACACAAAAGGGGAGCGTTTGAAATAGTCCCAGATGTTCAGCTTGCAAAAGCATTGCACATGTGTCGGCTGTATTTGGTATTTTTAGATTTCTTTGAGATCCAAAACACTATCAAACTCCAACAGCTTTTTCTCTGTGAATCTTCAATCCATGCTGTGTGGCACTCATTTGTGTTGTATGACGCCAAGGCAGGGGCTGAATAATCAGACACCCTGGCACTTTGATAGATTTTCTGAAACTACAGAAAAAAGCCTGGGCTTAGGAATGCATCCTTTCACTCCTCTAGTAAAATCCATAGCCAGTAATATTATCCCTAATCTGTTACGGGGTTAAAAAGAAGAAAAAAACCACCCTCTTAAAACATTCTTCTTCCTTGTAAACCACATACAAATTTTTATATGCCTCCTGCCCTGATTCCTAAGTGCTCTCCCCCACCCACTCTGTCTTCTCTCATGTAAGTTATAAAAAAATTATAGTGTTTCTCCTGGGTACCACAAGGTTGAACTGGGAAGCACATTTAAAGATGACACCTGTTTTCTATTTAGAGCAGATTCTGAATTTCAGCAGATACACTTGTTTCTCAATAAATGTAGTAAAACAAATTGGACAAGACTCTGCATCTACTTTCTTCCTCCCTCCCAGGACTTCTCCATCAGGATTTTCATATGGTCTCGGGGCGACACAACGTCTAACCATCTCCTTCCACCTCAACAGCTCATCTCTGGTAGGAAGCACATGGTGATGCTTGTTTCCCACGCCGCTCGCTGCGAACATTAAATGGCTGATGGGATCACCTTGTTACACCGTTAGGAAACGTGTGGTGCCTCTGAGGGAACACTCGCAGCTTCGGGAGCCTGCAGTGGCTCAGTCAAAATGCAAACTGACAAACGGGAGCTGTAGCTCAAGGAGAGGTTCCTCCCCACCGTGCAGCCACCCCTGAACCAGCATGGGAGGTGTTTTCTCTGCTATTTCCAGCTTTGGTGTGAGGAGTCTCCTGAGTTATTTTTATGACGGATTATTTTTTACAGCCTCTGCGTGCCCCTCCTGTACACTCTGTGCTGGCTGCCCAAGAGCTGCTGAGTGATGGACAGAAGGAAGGACAGTGGCCAGGGCGGTGGCATGAGCCAGCGGGACGTGTGACCCACGTGGAGTCTGTGTCACCAAGCGGAGCATGCCTTGGCAGGACTTCCTGGTCACTGAACCCACACTGGCTCAGACCACTTCTTGGTACAAGATTCCTTACTGGGAAAGGGTTCTTAAGATCCAGGATGTCTGGGTGTTGCACTTTGAAACCGTATCAGATTGCTGCTGCCAGCGCTATTTGGAAGGCAGGTATTCACGTGTTTTACAATGTCTTGTTAAAGGCAATAGGTGGTTCCTCTGTGTGAGTACTGAGGCTGGGACAGCTGGCCGAGCAGTGTGGCACATGTAGCATGTCTCATTACATCAGAGCTTATGAGCTGAAATAGCCTTAATGGAAAATACCTAGCACAACAAAGAACCTTAGTCCCCAAAATAAAAGAGCTATAGGGTCATAAAACCATAGAAAAAGTTACATCAGAAGGAACCTTTGGAGATTTCTAGTCCCACCTCCTGCCTGGACCAGGCCCAGAGCAGGTTGCTCAGGGCGTCATCGGGTTGGTTTCTCAAAACCTCCAAAGACAAAGATTTCCCAGCCCCTTTGAATGCATTTTTCCAAAATGAACATGCAATTTTAATGTATATCTCAGGTCTTCAGGCAAGAGCAGGACATACTTTGCTCCTCTGCTTGGAGAACTTGGCAGCGCCTCAGATGCAAGTATTCAGGCCAGAAGTCACTCCTGTGACTACAGTAAATGAAAGTGGCTAAATTCCAGAGGGTTTTCCTGGAGCTTTTTCCAAGGCCAGAGGATTATAAAGCTACCAGTTATGAGGACAGTGTGAAAATATGCCCAATTAACAGAATATTCAGGCCAGAAGTCTCTTGGACTAGCTGTACCTCTTGGATACTCACCAGACTGCTGTGAGAGGATCCAAACACTGGATTTTCCATTTGAATTTTTATGAGGTAGGGATAGAGCCCAGGCAAATGCCCCTGTTTGTTTCCTCTACCTACTCCCTAACACCTGCTCTAGAGACTTCATGGTTGGACTCCTTAACCTCTGTCCAGGGCTTACTCTTATGTCTTATCTTGTGTCAGTATTTCCACCGTTAAGGTTAACACTCAATTTCCACCCAATTCTTTAAGAGTTAGGGACCTTTTCATGGGAAATACATACAGGTGGGTGCATAGAGCCTTTGTGTAGAGTTTCTGAAATTAACAGAGTCAATTGCTTAACTCAAAATTACAGAAGACTTTATTAGTTCTTGCTGACTTAAAAAGCTCACAAAATATGGTGAGTGCTGTCTTTCCTTGGGAGCAGGGCAGAAAGTTCAAACATCAGGAAGGCAGGACCTCCCACTGTCCCACACGGCTCTCACACAAGGCCTCTTGTTCAGGAACTGTTGAACAAAGCCTTGACCTGAGAACTCAGTTTGGAGCCTATCACAAAATTCACAATGAATTCTCCACCTTGTCACAGTTAAGGGTCTGTCTTGAAAAACTGTGGGTTTCAAGTAGCAGGGGAAATTCACAGTAATGTTACATTTTTAAGAAGAGGTATTCATTTAGCAAAATTTAGCATGCCTATGAAGTATTTCTTAAGAAAGGAATGGGAATGCCACTTTAATGCAGCAAATAAATGTCCAGCAGCGTTAGAGAGCAAATGATTCACGCCCTGATTTGGAAGTGAGATATTTGCTCATCTGCAGAATTGTGAGTGAATAAGCAAATGAAGAGACATCTCAACACGTGGGAGAGCAGAGCAGAGCAGAGCAGAGCAGAGCAGAGCAGAGCAGTGCTGGCCCCTGCCATGGCCAGAGCAGTGAGTGCAGAGCTGCCTGCTGTGTGTGCGTAGTTATTCCAGTGAAAAAAGACTGGAAGCATTGTGACTGGTGAGCTTACCAGCTGCAGTGTGTGCTGTGTATCGGGAATTGTGGTGATGGTCCGTTTCCGCCCATACAGAGGTGCACCATAAGGCACCAGAAAAACATCTCTTTGCTTTGAGTTCTTTAAATGTGAGCTAACATAAAAAGTCAGTCATTTATATCCTTTGATAAGGAATGGGTATGTGGGTAAAACTCCATGTTTCCAATGGGAGTGGGATGAGTAACCAGCTGAATCTGCTGTAGCCATTGGCTCTGTGATTCCCAACACAAAATTACTAAGAATCTTGGTGCAAAAAATTTTAGTCTTCAAAAATGTACTTTTTTTTTTTTTAATCAGAAAGACAGAGGATATAAAGGCCTCCTCACCAAATACACAAAACAGTGGCTACATGTGTTCTGATTTCATGGGCAACCTGTGACATTTGTAAACGCAAACAGTCTGAGCCAGACCTTGGACTCTCTTTAAACCCAGCTCAGAGCTAATCAACAGAGCCCAGGTCATTATCTGTCTCATCCTGAGGCAAATATCTATGCTTGACCAGATGAAACATCCACTAAATCCCGATTTCTATGCTGATTCCATCTCCACTGATGATAAGGGAAGAGTACAGGAAGTCCACCTAGCAAGTGAACTTTGCATACAATATCAGGAATCCTATTAGGAGTTTTAAAATGTTAAAAATTACCTTATCCCAGTAAGACCTCTGTGAATTAGGGCAGTGTCCATTGCGGCAAACTGTGGAGTGCAGATCCATAAGGGAATCAGAGGAGGAGAATTTTCACAGTAATTCTCCAGGAAAGAGTAACCACCAGAGGGAGAGAACACTCAACCCCATGTTGGGACACTTCCACGTTTGCCACAAGACTTGCAATAAAACACAAAGGGTTAGAAATGAGAATTTACAGAAATATACATTAGATGAGCTTCATAGATGCAGAATTGATTTTTGGTTTCATTACAAAATAAAATAGAAAGAGTATCTTAGGAAGCTCTAAGAAAAGCACAAACAATCCTCAGTGTGTTTTTCTTCTTCTCGGTAGGTGATCAATTTAAATTTCAAAGGAGACCAATTGGAAAATTCTTTTAAAGAGTTAAATTGAACATATTCAAGTGGAACTTGTTCTCTTTATATATTCATGTGTTTTGTATTCTGGCATAATTATTTTAAAACATGACTAAAGTACAATGAGTTTGATTAAGATGGTTTTAATAAGGAGCACAGAAAATGTGTCTGTATGTAATAATAACAATGAGCCTCATATTTTACAGTTTAATTTGCTGGGTCAACATCTAATGCTTTTCCCATTAGCATTGGTGTGATTTGATGTGGAAAATAATCCCGTTTCCCAACAAACTTTAGGAGATAACAAATATTTAATGACACCCTACGTAGAAACAATAAATAAATTTGAGTTCTCTTGGACTCCTGTGGAAAGAGGTTGTGAAAATTTTATAAGTTGGGAATTAATAAATTATAACCTGGTTGTTAAAATGTGAATCACTAAAGACTCTTGACACCCTTTTCCTTTCTCTAATTAGAATTTAAAGATAAATAAATGAACAAATAAACTTGTCATGTTTAGTGGCTAACTTACTTCTCTGCACAAGTTACGAAAGTAACAAAAGTTGATCATATACAGGTTGCATATTTTCATTTAAAACTTAGAATTTCTGGAAGGGACAGGAGCAGGATAAAGGACCAGCAGGATAAAATATAACCCGTTTATAAAAACGTGTTGTAACGTACAAAACAACTGCCCAAAAAAATTCCAGGAGCCTCCAGATACTTTTTAATGCTCTACATATTAAATAGCCATAAGAATTTTCAATGCAATTTTCATTTAGTAAAGCACAGTTATCTCAAAACTCTTCTGCATGTGCCTTTATTTATGAACACTTCACATTCAAATTCGGAATGAGCAGAAATAAACAACATAATGATGATACAGGTACATTGGTCAAAACAAGATATGTACTGAACATTCTGTGGAGCTCAGACATTTGTTTGGGAAAGATGGGAGTTATGTAAATGCCTGCCTGGCTCTAGCAGCCCCCTGGGTCTCCATAACCTTCTGTCTCTGCTGGGCCCTCCCTGTGCCTATGTGGAAGGGCCAGTTGATCCTTCCACAGAAAAGGAGGGAAAGAAAACTTTTAACCCTCAGAGCAGAATGAAGGCAGGCTTCAAAAGTAACTGAGTCTGTCCTTGCTAAATCAAAGTCCATAATCGTGTCTGCTTGACTGCATTTTCTTAGTGTTCACAGTCTAGGACAAGATAGGAAGAAATGTGCCAGTAAATAACAGTAAAGGACGATTGGGCAGGCCTTTTACTTTCCACTTAATGTTATTTCTGTTATTTTTCATGATCTGGCTGATCTTTGTGGCCATTTTATTATCTCTTGTTCCTCCTTTCCTCAGTATATATGACTCATGATGTCGTCATGACATCATGGAAACCTGCTCTACAGCTGAGCAGAACCAGGCCTTACTTACAGCATCCTGTGTCCCTGTCTTTGCATGTCAGATTACTTGAAATGGTGGGTACAAGTCTTCTGGCTCTGTGAGGCCAACCCAGACTTGCAGAGTGGATCCCGTTCTGATCGTCCCTGGTCCTCTCTTTGTGTGGCAACCCTGAGATCAGTGGGAACAACTGGAGCCACTGGAGAAAAAGGGACAACTGAATGCAAAGAAAACATCCAAACCATCCCAAAACATCAAATTTTTGAACTGATAATTGTATCATGTCCATCCTTTCTGCAGACATGCAGTCTATTTCAGATATATATATATCTATTTATGGAATTAAAAGAGGAGAAAATGTTTTCCCATGGAATTGTTCTGCTTCTGTTATCCTCATCATGGTCCTAGGGGTTGCTGTGATTTAAATGATGAGCTGTATGTGATTATTGTTCAGGTCTGGACAAGAGAAATACTCTGTTGTATGTAACAGGAGTGTGGAAAAAAAAATTGAGAACCTGTCATGGCTGCACCAATTACCTAAGTAGTGGCTGTTTCTTTCAGTCGTATGTTCGGTATATTTTTGTAACGTGCTGGAGCATTTCCTGCTTTTGCATGCATGAATGCTAGCTTAATTCAGTCAGCTGAATGAATGTTATTTTCTTTAGAAAACAGATTAGAGACTTCAAAGACTTCTTGGTTGCCTCAAAATGTTTTCATAGGAGAAGGTAAATGAAAATAGATACTTTCTTGTTCTAATGAGACTGTAAATAATTTAGGTACTTTGCATACATATAGGTTTCTATTACCAGAAAATTCAGAAATTAGGGGGGAAAAGTTTAAAACCTTAAAAATTACAATATGGATTACTTTCACATTTGGGAAAAAAATGAAGCTCATTCCTGATGATCCTGCATTGATTCACTTGCCTTTTTTGTTAAAAATGAAAACATATTAACTTCCACATTTGACTATAACCCCTTCTTTATTATATCTCCTTAGCAAAAAATCTGTCTCCCAACTGGCCACCCATTCTTTGTAAGGGAATTAGGTCTACCTGAATTTCCCAGGATGTATATATTGGAAGTGTGGTAGAAAGCCACCTTCCTCTGGCTCAGATCTCACCGTTTTTCCTGCCAGTAAATGTTTGCACACAATGACTGTGCCAGCAGCTATCCACTTAGAAGTCTCTTGGACTAGCTGTACTGGAAAGCCAGTTCATAACCAGTTTATCACCACTGGTGATAATTTTGCCCCCACAGCATCTCACAAGGCAGGCCTAAGCCTGAAGGAGCTACCGGTCTCCAGCTCCTTGCTCCCAGAGCTTACCACGCTCGAGCCCCTTCACTGTGCTTATGATCCCAGCACACATTTTCATATCTCTTGAGGTCAGAAGGAAGATTAAAGCTTGTAATGGATCTTGGAAGCCTAATTTCTCAGTAACAGCCCAAAGAAAGGTAGAGTTAAAAGACCATTGGAATGTTCCTGCATCCCTAGCTAACAGGGTGACAAGGAGAGTTGATGGTGTGGGGAAACTTTAATTTCTGATGACTATGCCATTGTCTGTAATGGGTAAGTAGAAGTCCTCAGTAAATGTTAGCAGCTCTTTTCCCAAAACTTAATGATAGATAAAAATAAGATAAAGGAAGATCTGGCCCGTCCTAGACTGATTTAGGAAGTAACACTGCTGACCAGAAAAGACTTTAAAAAATATGACTTAAGCCTTACCTAGTGTATTTCAATTCAAGGATTAATTTGCTTCTCACTAGAGGCTTGGTATCACCCTGTTTGCAAAGAGTAATTAAAAAAATTCATTAGTGGGGATGGTAAATTCTTCTGCCGTTTCAGTCAGTGTTGTAAGGTAATGTAGCCTGGAGCTTTGCACAGCTTGGCACTTTCTATAAAAGAGGGTATTTCTAATAAGATTTACATTTATTAAGACTACTGTGGCTGCTCCAATCTTGATCTTGAAGTTAAAGGAAGAATTCTTACTGACTTGACATAGAATCTGACCCAAACAGCAGGACAACCTGAAATAAAAAGTGACCTTATAGCATCCCTGATTTTGCTGGGACAAGAAATAACTTTAAATCAGCATTTTTTTCACACCATTTCTTTGTACTTGGATATACAATGTACATTCTCATTCACTCATGGAAACACTTGGTTGGCACAGTTATTTTAAAATAAATTACCTTAAAATAAGTTATGTCTGTGCAAAGCACATATGATACAAGACACAAGCAAAGGCACTTGATTTAGGACAAGTATAGGATTCTAGGCAAATTACTGTTTTCTTTTAGCAGCTGGCCAAAGCTCTGTAACTTTGGATCCCTAACATAAAAGTTTTCCCTCTTAGGCATAACTGTGTAGATAGAGTCAAACTGAGTTATGTTTGTGCCTATACTGTTGCCTTTTCCTGGGCTTAAAATTAAAAGCCAAACACGGTTAGAGGGGGGAAAAAGAGTTTTACCTTGGTATTTATTTAAGGATTCTCAGGTGCACCACATCCAGGTAGAAGGCACTGAAATGCACCCCATAATACTCAATGAAAATGCACCCACACGATGATTTGCATATACAGTTACAGACCTTGCAAATTAGCACATCTATCAAAGATTCCCCAGTGAGAGGCCCAAGAGAAGCCCCCGTCCTGAGGAACCTTCCCCCTGGATGGGCCTGTCTTGGTTTACAGAACGTGTTCTGGAGAGGACCTTGGTGTCTGGGGCTGACCCAACTGTGAGGTTTCCAAGACATTTGTTCTCTTGGCTTAAGGATCTTTGGGTCTAAGCTGCTATCAGACTTAGGGAACTACAAGTATGTGGGCTAAAAGCCCTAAGGATACATAAAAGCTTTATGAAAGGGTATATGAAATGGGATATAAGAGGGGTATATGAAAAAGCAAAAAATCATCATGGCATCAATACCACGATGTGCACTCATTGCATTCCTTTCCCAATCAAATACAATTACCAGAGAAGGATGTGATCATATGAGGAATCCTCTGATCCATGGCCTCCTACCTCAATATGAAGAACAAATCTTAAGGCTGAATTGCTCTAAACACCACCTGAGTTAAACCAGGATATCTCACCTAATCAGGTAAGTATAGCAGACATTTTGAAAAGGGTCAGCTGCTGAGGTGTTCTGCTGCCTTAGCTTGGCATAGTCATCATGCATACTGTTGTTTTCACTGATGTTGTTTCCTTTCATGGAGCTATGGGTTCCATTACACCAGCTGACAACAAACTTAACTTCATAATACTTATTTAGGTTGAAGGGGACTTACTTTGAGATGTTCTTTTGAGGAATTTGCCTTTTTCAGCCAATAGACTCTACATGAAGCTGCCCAGACTTCTTAAAAGTAAAAGACTTTGCATGCTGAATTTACTCACATGTTTAGAGAAGACAGAAATACATCGGTTGACTCTGTAGCAAGTCAGAGTATTTCTGCTGCTGTTGTAAGTTGATTGTGGCTGCCTGAAATGTCTTTTTTCTTATGGTATTTGCTTGTAGGAAGTAGAAGAAGTTGGTGTGTCACCTTCAGTCCCCTTTCCCTCTTTGAGAAAGGTCATCAGGTAGTTTCAGGGAACCTTGTTGTTCTTACAACGTGTAAGGGACCAAGAAAAATTACCAAGTTCATCTGTATCACAGATTCATTTCTTGGAATCCAGAATTCAATTTCTCCTAAATAATTTTCTAGCTTTGGGCATTGTTTTTTGGGAGCTCTGCCAGAGATGCATGCAGTACTGAACATAGACCATATCACAGAGTCTTCAACATGCAGTAAGGGAGAAGAGCAATCAGAACTATCATTGGAGCTAAACACTGAATTTTGTGGAGGCAAATATGTATAAATAATTGTTTTAAGTATCCCAAGTCTTTCTGCATGAAGGCCTATTTTTCACTCTGAGTAAAATAGCCAGACTGGTATCTGCTCATGAGCCAAGTCACACACTTTTATTTCTATTGTGAACAAGAAAGAGCTTACAAACAAAGATTTAATTCTTTAGCTGAATAAATAGTTTCTTGGCAGCAATTATAAGGGGCTCAAAATGCCTATTATGCTTTGATTATAATTATAATTCTCACTGAGTCATCAACTCCTATAGCAAGGACTGGTATTTTTTAATAATGAAGAACTGAATTTTTAGCCTTGAAGAGTCGTCTGCCCAGGACTGCAGAAACGTATCAAGCATACAGCTAATGTGAATGTGTGTTTTTCTGCACTGCCACTATTATTGCATAGTTTGGGGAAAGGAAGTATGTCTATAAATGAGCGAGCTGCTTATATCAAATACATAATTTCAGTGTTAACTTTGTTTCCAAATTATCTATGGATGACATCTCGGGATGCTTTTGGAAAAATTAACAGTGTTTTAAGGTATTCCCTTAGCTCTTCTTCAGCCATCTGTGTATCTGTTATGCTCTTCCTGACTTGAGTTGCCCAGCCACCCAACTGAATGCAAGTAAGATTAGTCTGGCAGATGTGGTCCATTCCTGTGGGCACAGCAGCTTTCAGTAACCCCAGCAGCTGGGCAAACGCTTGAGGAAATGGTCAAGACTGACACCTGACTGTCATCATGGCAAATATTAATGGATGTCTTTAGAAGGCAATGTTTTAAGTTCAGCAAGCTGGCATTTTTCAGCACATTTCTGTCAAATAACTCCATAGCTGCTGCATCTGAGATGCTGCAGTGTTGCCACAACTTTACTGACAGGTTTTAGGAAGCACTTCAGTTCTGAAACAGCTTGAACAGTATCCAGGAAAGTTGGAAACCCCAGGAAATGCATTAGTTCTTTGTCTCTCTTTTAAAATAACATTGGATTGACATTAAAAAAAACATTCTTTATGGAGTCACAGTGTTAGCCTGTGGCCTCAAGCCATGACCATCATTGGCTATGAAGCAGAGAAGGATCAGCACAAGCAGACCTGGAAGCTGTGTTATTAAAGGAATCTGATCAGCTGAGCCAATATGTCTCTTGGAGATTCAGAGCAGAACATAGAAGAATGCTTTGTGCCAAATCAGTCATTAACTCTCACCTACTCCATCTCACCAGACCTCTTTTAGGAAACAACAGGGACAGCAGTGCTACTACCCTCACTTTTTTATACTCAGGCACTGCACAAAGGCATGAAAGTCCCTGCCCCAATGCTTCTTGGAGCCAACAGGGGGCCTCCAACAAATCCCAGGAGAAGGAAGGGCTCTTTGCATCTCCTCTCTCTCCATCCCCCTTCTCATACATATATATGTATGCACAGTCAGGTCTTTATTTAATGGGAGTTGAATTCATAACGCATTAAAACTGTGTGGTTTGTACAGAAAGTGATAATACGGATTTAATTAGTTTGATCTTGCTTTCTGTGCTAAATCTGAGTATGTTTAAATTATTTTTGTGGCATTTCTTCTCCATTTGCTTTGTATGTATCATAAATAATAATACAATAAGTTTTCAGATGTCTTTTCTGGTGGCTATTAGGCTGTGAAGCAAAATGGGAGTGCTCAGTGGAAGACTAACAATAACTTTATTGTTACAGTACATTTGATTCCAAACAAATCTGAAATCTAGATAACTTTTACAAATATTAATGCTTTCACCCATCCTGGAAATGCTGACACTTTTTGCATACGTCTGTTATGAAAACAAGTTCCGAAAAGCACAAGCCAACTAACTGGGACAGATACCCATTTAACCTCACCTAGTCAGCCAAAACTTGAATGAGTAGTCCAGGCAAGTTGTGCCAGCTCCTCTTAGTGGAAAGCTAATATAACTCACCATCCACCTGTGTGATCAGCTGCACTAACCCAAAGGAAAGGGCAAGAACACATGGCCAGGATCAAAGAATTGTGGGAAGACACTTTTTCAGGGTTTTGGATTAGTTTAGGCCAGCTCTAAAAACCTCACCTGCTTGTTACAGCTAGAGAAGTCCCTTGCTTCATTTTCAGGTGTGCTTTACTTTCTACCCCCTTACAAGTCCCTTGTACTTAACTCTGCAAATTAAGACAAGAAAATATCAGGCAGATCACCTGAGGGGCTTGATATTTATAAAAATAACATTTAATTTCCTATTTCTTTGCAGATAAGAAGAACAAAGATGTATTATCAGTATAATGTTGCTCAGCATAACAGAGTGGACGTTGACCAGCTAAGAAGATTTCGATATATCAAATAGAATCAAACTGACAGCAGGCAAATTGAGAAAAAGTAAAAGAAAAAAGGAGATATTCTGAGAAGACTCGACATTAGCAGAGCTGAAATTGAAGAAAACCCTTTGAACCAAAGAGCTTTCTGCTCTCAAAATCTACTCCAACTTCTTGCTGGTTCCAAGTTGAGACAACGGGGAATTTCAGTGAACTGTGTTGCACATAATGGATAAGCAATTCTGAAATACCCTGTGTGGGCTTGGTAAGACTTCGCAGCATGTTTCTTTGCCTGGAAAAAGCCCGTCCAGGGCTACTATAGGGTTACAGGAAAGAAAGAAAGAGTTATTGTTGGGGACACCATTGAGATTCAATTTGTCATTCTCAGGGAAGACGATGTACTGTCGTAACAGACTGATTATTGAAACTTGAAGAAACGGATTAAAAAATCCCTAAATATTGGCACAAACTTTGACACAAAATTAAAGTCCTGAAACTTACAGCAAAGACTATTAAAAATTACCAGAGGAGAGATTACAAAAAGTGCAACTTTTAAAAAAAGCACAAAGGTAATCTATAGATATATTGTGGTATAAAGGAGCAAGGGGGTCACTTTTTTTTTTTTAGAAAATAGGTGTCCATTCTGAAAAAATTCTGTAGGAATGAGCTCAATGAAAGGTCAATGAAAATGGAACTCAGGAAGAATGAAGAAGAACATAAATAATAGACATAAATATATATGCAATTTATTTAGTTATGTTCAATACAAGGCATATGTCAGTGTTTAGCTAAAAGCACCATGTAGAAAAAATATGGGGAAAAAACATTTTTTTTTTTAACTTCATGAGAATTTTTGAAGGCATGTATTAGACATATTTCACTCAGTTATCTGAGAAGACAAACTTCTGTCGAAATATTTATATTAAGCTAAATATAAATTAAATTTTTTTTTAAATCTGGAATTTTCATCAGGAAATTTGAGTCTTGGTAAGTCACAGAAATTGTGTAAGTATTAACATAGCACTTCACCAGAAAGTCACTATGTCCTACTTAATTAAACCAGCCTGACAAAGCTGGTGTTCAGTTCACAGGACTCTTCATCAGAAGTTGAAATTGATGTTCTTTCCACCTGCACACCAGATGGAGCACAGTGACAGTGATCTCAGCCAAGGGCTGTTTTCTCACAGCTCTGCCACAGTCCACTGTCTGAGTTCAGGGCATGACCAGGCATCCGTGATCAGGAGTGCCTGGAGGCATCAGAGGAACCAGTCAGATTTCAGGGTGCTTCAGTGAGGAACTCTGTGGTGTTGTATTTCCCCACTCCTGTTCTCTAAATTGCCTGCCCTTTCCACCTGGCTCTCCCCCGCCCCTAGTCCTAACCACTCCCTCGGGTTTCTCCCATTGAGTGTTACCCCAGCTCCACCCATGTCCCACCCCATGTACTAATGCTCTGAGACCATGAGTCCATGTGCTCCCTCCGTCCCCCTCATCCCCAGAGAAACCGAGGCACCATGCCATGTGACTTCCTCTCTGCTTTGGGGCACCAGCCTCTCTCTGCCCTTGGGGATCAGCCTGCCGACAGCTCCCCTCTCCAGCCATGCCATGTGCTGGCTCTCGGCCTTTGGGAGCCAGCACATGTGCTGGCTATAGGCTCCTGGGAGAAAGCATGGAATAAAGACCTTCTCCAGTCCCCATGCGGAGAGCCTTCTCACCTCCTTTATCACCATCGTGCTGTGGAGCCACTGCTAACCGGAGCAAGGGAGGGGCAGCCTGGAAGAGGCCCCGGGATGCAGCGCGGCTGCTCTCCCTAAGAGACCCCCACAGCGCTCTCCGGGAAGGCTGCGGCTTGCCATTCCCCTGCAGGGAACCCACACACCGCAACAGAACTCTGCCCACAGGGCGTCTCTTCTTCTGGAGTGCCTAGTTTGTGGACATGAATTGGAAGAAACTGACTTTGTAGCTGCTCTCAAGGGCTGTCTTTTGGCATTCCAGTGCCATAACCCAAGCCCTTTTGCATTTTTAGAGACTGTCCTGTATTCATAGCAAGGGAGCACCCTCTGGACAGTAGCCCAGCCCATGGCTTGTTCTACAGCATGGGACAAACGAGATAGGAAACCGTGGACTTGGAACAATGATCTACTTCCCATAGACATGACAACCTTCCCAAGGGGCAAACTGTTGTGTCCTGTGACTAAATACAGCTCAGAACATGGGAATTTCATGCTGTATATGCATTTGATACTCAATATTCAGGTTAGTGTGCTGTCTAGTGCATTGTGGAAGTAACACTTCATATTGTATTGCAGATAAATATATGAAAATATATTTATCTTCATATTAAAAAATTCATTACTGGCTTTAAATCAGGACTTTAAATCATAATTTGAAGTTTCTGTTTATTTTCTTGGGCACTGAATTCAGTTGTTATGATGAAGCTTTTTCTAACCTCCCACTAATGTTATTGACAGTTCTCCCTTATCTCTGTGTCTTCCCACCTCCTTGCCCAGAGAAACATTTCTCCTTTGCTTCACGAGTCTCTGCTCTTAAAGAGACCTTTTTCCTTACTACTTAGCTTTGAAGCTACCTCCCTGGGGATGTTCATCTAACGTTCTTAACAAAAAAAGCCCAGCATTCTGTGAAACTTAGATGCCTTTGGGTTTCACCACAGACTGAGATCCAAGTATTTCTAAGATTCATTAACCTTTTTACAGGGACTTGGTCCTGTCATAAAAACCCAAACCACCACTTACTTTCATTATCGAGGACCACAAGAACCCAATGGCTTCATGACATTTTCACAGAAAACAGTTTGTAGTGATCGTTTCTAAATTCAAATAATCTACAAGCCTCGTAGGAAATTCTGGGGATGTGCACACATGCAAATCATATGCAGAAAAACTTTCTGGCTACATATAATACTCTTAGATTTGTTTTGTTTTAGCCTTAGGTCTTGAATTATCTGTAATATTGTATGAGTTTTAACTTACTTTTAGCGATTTTGCTTAAAGCTGTCTCTCCTACAGCACAAATGTTGTCACATAGTTTCATTTTTATCTGCTGTGTGCACACATTTTGCCATTTTTGGTGTATCTTTCACAATCAGCTTTTCCAATAAGTACTGTATCATTTATGTCTGACTCATTAACCATGCAGACATTTCTGTTTCACTTGGTTATGCTCTTAGTAAAAAAAACTGTTTTATCAAAATGGTAAAGCTGAGAAAATAATTTACATCAAACACTTTATCTTCCTTCTCCTTCTGGGAAATCTATGACCAGATTGCACCTATTTCTCAATTGTTAATATTTTTCCAACACCGACCAATTCATTTATTACTATATGGATTAATTACAGATATCCTAAACAGAAATTAATTTCCTTCACTCTATAATTAGTCAGCCAGGTCAGGTCGCTTTGTCTCACATCCCTGGGCCATGTCATGCACAAGCGTTCTTTACTCAGAAAAATTAACATGCTAGTGCCAGTGAAGTGGACAGTCTTTGAATGTTTACAGAAATACACAAACTGTTTCTTTCCAGGTAAATGGACTGTGTTTTGGATAACAATTTTCATTCACATTTATACGTCAGGTTGTGAGGATGCACACTGCTAAGTGTGCAGTATGGAAGAGAGGCCTTGATTTGTACACTGTTGTATGAGGCTCTTTTTAGTGTCGGCAGGTCTGAGTGACACAAAACTCAATATTTAGCATCTCCCAAGTGCGGGTCTCAGACGTCACCCTCCCTAAAAAAAGTGCAGTGAAATCAAGGTTGAGCTATGGGTGCTTGTTCAGGCAACACCAGGCTGAAACCAGGGCATATCTTTCTGCCATGGTTTAAGCCCAGCTGTTCACCAAGCCCCAGGCAGCTGCTCCTTCACTCCCCCACCAGTGGGACTGGGGAGAGAATTGGAAAGGCAAAAGAAAGAAAACTTGTGGGTTGAGATAAAGACAGTTTAATAGGGAAAGCAAAAGCTGCACACGCAAGCAAAGCAGAACAGGGAATTCATTCATCATTTCCTATGGACAGGCAGGTGTTCAGCCATCCCCTGGAGAGCAGGGCCTCATCACATGTAACAGTGCCTTGGGAAAACAAATTCCAGCTCTCCGAATATCCCACCTTCTTCCCCCGACTTTATATACTGAGCATGATGCCATACGGCCTGGAATATCCCTTTGGTCAGTTGAGATCACCTGTCCCATCTGTGTCTTGTCCCAGCCTCCCATGCACCTCCAGCCCCTTGCCAGTGTGGCAGTACAAAAAGTAGAAAAGGCCTCGGCTCTGTGCAAGCCCTGCTCAGCCATAAAAATAGCATCTCTGTATTATCAACCCTGTGTTCAGCACAAATCCAAAATGCAGCCCCATACCAGCCACTGCGAAGAAAACTACCTCAGACCAAACCAGGACACTGTCTTTGGAAAACATCAACACCTGCCACTTCTACCCCTGAACAAGATCTCCGCTGGCATTAATTCACTTCGAAGGGTAGCAGTGCCTCCTCACTGGTTCCTCTGAAGGCAGCACTCCAGGAAAATTGCCCCAGTCTACTTGTGAGCAAGTCAGAAACAACCCTGGACGTTCATAAACTCTGCCAGGTTTCTCTTGTGCCAATTGCAGAGAGGAGTTTGGGGTGCTTCTCCAAAAGCACCACGCTGAATATCCCTTTGGTGAGGGACAGTCTGCCAGTCACACATGAAGTGCTGGGCTTCTCTCAGCTTCCTGTTTGCATGAAGACCAAATAAGTTTTATCTTCTAAATAAATAAAATTTTAAAAATCTGAGTAAGTACTGTGAAGTGCAGTTCAGTTAGTTGTTTAAAAGGGTATGACAATCTGGCCACAGAATGCAGACAAATATGTAACAAGTACATGATTTTAAAGGTGTCTAACAGCACTAAGCTTTTCAGAATTGAACTTCTTCACCCAGGCCCATCCTTTGAGCCTGGTGTCCTCTTGACTCACTCTCTAGGGAGCAGATCCCTCTATTAGTAGTGCTACTGTAATTGTAGTAGACACAGAAATAATTCAAAAACTGACAGGGCACTCCTCAGCCTCTCAGCATGGATTTGCACTGCTCTGTTAATAAGCCAGTAACATTTCAAAGCCTACAGAGAAAAGAGGGTTAAAGGCAGAACTATAGCCCCTATCAAGCACAAGTGCAGGAACTGACATAATTTCCAACTTTAAAACAAGGGTTCATTTCATTATGTGGGTTAGCCTTTTAAAAAACATACTCATAATGGTCATAACATGAAAAAGATGTCTCCGGTGGAGTCGTGCTTTCTATCAGCACACAGATTGTCTGTAGTAATGAATCTGAACAGATATTTCTACTGAACTGCTGCATGGACTCGGGTTGCTGAAGTTGGCCAAACTGCAAGATAAATTAATGCATTTGGGTCCGTGACCTGCATCTAGAACTGGATTGTACTTCAGGTCACATCCCAGCATACTGCAGAAGGGAGGAAATTATATTACCTACTTGATAATTTATTCTAGGAAAATGCTTTGAGTGGCAACAATTAGCGAGATGCTTGTCTTCCTTATTCAGCAGTTACATGTTCTCTGTTCTCTGCAGAACATGGTAATATTGTGGGGTGATTTCCTCACTGTCAGCTTATGAAAATACGACACTAATTTGTTGTAGTTGGAGTGGCTCTGCTGGGAACCCTTCCAAAACAGTCAAATACCTACATGGACCGACTTGGCTGCCTGGCTTACTACATGCACTCTAAATATGGCAGGGTGAGGCGTATTAGAACATACCAGCCTAGTCACCATCTCCCTGCTCTTGTACTCTTCATAGTAAAATCAATGCACATTGTGCTCTCAGGCTGGGGCTATTTTTAGGTGTTATTTTTCCACTCAGTCTGCAGCTGTTTTCAGTCACAAGCTTCTTTAACTAAAACAAATACACAGTCCTTGGCAAAGGAGTGGTTGTAAAGAGGACAGAAGTGTGCGCATGAATCTTGTGCCTGCCCCACAGGGTTTTATGTAGGGAGGGTCAGAGGGGAGCAAAGAGGACCACTACGTCTTGGGATGCCAGGGTGAACACTCACCATCATGAATTAGCCCAACTTTCAGTCCTCTTCCAGAATGATTGATGGAGGGCAGGCTTCTCAGGGCCAAAGAATGTGGGAGGAGGAGAGCTGGAATGCTACCAGACCCTGCATTATCTGCAACATCTCCCTGAGAGATACACACAGACACCTTCCTTGATGAGCCTTTTGCATTTAGTATGCACAAGCTCCTTTGGCAGACTATGTAATCCCATCAGCCCTTCTCCATAGCTGCCATTTCCTCCTTCCCTCTCCACCTTGGGGAATGGAGAGAATTGAAGGAATGGGAAGTTATCACATGGATGCCTCAGAACCAATTGGTCTCTGAACAGGAGCTGTGGCTTTTGGAGCATTTCCTAAACACTGCAAAATAGAGATCCCCTCCAGTTATAGAAAGGAAACAACTTTATTCTTTCTTCCCCATTGCTCCCCCTCTTCCTCAAGGCAGCACTGGAAGTCCCCAAGGCCAGAGCTGCAGCTTCAGTGTGGGAATGGCTTGGTTAGGCTTCCTGCTAATTAAAAGCGGAAAACAGCAGATTAATCCAACCATGTCTTGTTTGGTAATTGAGATTAATGTCATATTAGGATACGTTTGAAGTCAAAAGGGCTTATCAGTAGTCAGCCACCTGCTTTTAGTGCTGTTTGTCAGGCTCAAGTGATGGAGAGAAATGAAATGGAGTGATTGTACTGTCTGAAGCAACTCCCATCCACCCCACTGGACATCTTCACAGCCTACTATGTTAACAGATAAGGTACAGAGGAGACACAGGTCTTGAGATGCTTGTTAACCTTTAATGCTGCATACAAGCCATGAACACTGAGAAGCTGTTTCCTCTCAAAACTTTCTCATGTCATAAATTATTGTGGTTATGGCTGGTGAACACGAGGACATGAGCAGGCAACTTCTTCATTTCTCCATCATGCCATTCAATTCTTCTGAGGGATATCACTGAAATAAGGGGGATACTTTGGTGGATAGTATGTGCTATGCTTGACAGCTACTGTTGGAGGCATTTGAAGCTCAAATTATAAAATCCCAGTTGACCTCCTTAACCCAACACAAGGCACCATTCTGACGTGAAATAAGGACCAGAGTGTCTTGTAATTTTATTCTGTGATACAGACCCTTCACAGAGAGGCTAGTGCAAGTAAAAGAAGTATAATTTTAGCTTTCCCTGTTTTTGCTAAGCAGAGTACTTGCCACTACATAAAAAGCTAGCTAGCTATGGTGGTAATTAGAAAAAGCTGCATCATGAGAGTCATTTATGCTCATCTTTTGACTCGCATTGTTGAAAAATCAGCTTTTGGTAGGGTTTACTGTTTTGTTAGAAACTTTGTCACACTGCTCTCACACTGTCCATTAGAAGAATCGCTGTCATCCTTCACGTGGACTGTCTAAACCACAGGTGTGAAGTGCCTCTTTGTGCTATACTATCAAGTTCTTCAGTAGGTTTTGTATGAAAATCAGACACTTCTTTATGAAATCAGAAGTGCCCAGATTATATTTCACATGCGTGAGTTTCCTTGTTTTTATTAAAATTAAGTTTGCTCATTTGCCATTTTCAAGCTCGTTTGAAATGAGGATCACCTTGTATCCTAGGAAACACAGTGAGAATTTTATATGTGATCACATTTTTATCCATGTTATGAAAAAAGCAGATGGTAATTAGGTGCATTATTCATAGGAAAGCTTGTTGAGCGCAGTGTCTGTATGGTTCCAGCTTCGATTAGAACTTGTTTGGAAGAACTACTTCATACCTTTCAATTGCCCCTCATTAAGTGCAATCATTACTCTTCTGTGGTCCCAGTGTGCTTTAATTTGTGCAAACCAGCATCCACAATATTACACAGAAAAACGCCCAGCAAATTTCTGGGGTCCCTTCCATTCTACTTGACATCAGTGTGATCTTTCTGTCCATCTGAACTCATTATTATTTATTGCAGCTGCAAATGCACCTTGTGAGGGACCACTTGGCAGCAGGAGAGGAGCAGAGCTGTCATGTTTCAGGGACAGCACCTGAACCATTGGAAGAGACCAATTCACCTACTTAGGCAGAGGAAAGGATGCTGAAAGCACACTTAGAGGCTGGGCCATTCTGTGTGAGGAGGGCAGGCGTCAGGATTCCTGCATCTCCAAGCCTCCTACCATGGACAGAAGGACAGAGCAGAAAAGGCACAGCCATGCTGCAACAACAACAAAGTGTCTTCCCTAGGAGTTGTTAGCTCAGCAATGACAGGGAAGTAGGACCCACTGCACATAAGAGCCCTTGTTTCTCACTGAAAAAATCTTGTCAGCCTAGCCCAGCCTTGCACTTGGGCTTTCTCCAGAGACTTCTCTGTAAAAGAAACCCAAGAAGTCCTCACAGATGGCACTCAGACTTGGAGATCTCCATATGGAAAATATTTTTGGAAAGACAAATAACTGTAACTGGGTCAGACAAGGAGATTTTTTTCATACTGCCCCTGAAAAAAAGAGGGATAAGGCTATTGTTTGTCTGCTTACGCTACACAGAGGCTTCTGTAACCTTCCACAGCATGCTACAGAGGGCATATAAGGATGTTCAAGTGCACATTAACTCTTGTATAGTGCAACAAAATGTGTGTGTTTGAGAGAGAGGCTATTTGATCTTATCAGTACTGTAGATGCCTGTGTTATTTATTTTGTGGTTAGGACATTAGCAGCTTCTGCTTCGTCATCTGTATTCGCTTCTAAAGAAAATAATTTGAGCTTTTCCCTTAATGACAAACTAACACTCGAATGTCTTCTCTCTCCTCTGCAGTAGACAATACACTTAGACAGTGCCAACTGTGTCCTGCAGAAATAGATTGCTTTGAAGTAGAGCTCAATAAACAGATGTGAGGGTCCAAATAAACCTGGCAAAGTATACACTTGACTAAACAATGCAACAGCATATTTGAGACATTTTTTTTCTGCATTTGAAATGTTTGCCAAGTCCCTGGCTGATACAGTAGATAGGGTGGTCCTCAAAGATTCAACAGAGCCATCTTCAACCCTGGTCTCCCAGAAGAAAAGCAACACAAAACTGCCACAAAATCAAAGTAATTAAAATTCAAAATCTCTGGTTTGCTAATGATAAAATTGAGGAAAAATTTGCGCTTTTTGTTCTTCACTTAGAATTCCTTCTGAGTTGAGTAGTCTACCATTTAAAGTCTCACCATGACATCCAGTATAGATTTTTATCATTAATTTTCAGGCTTCTGCCATCAGAAAAGTTGCTCTTGCCTCCAGTAACGCAGATCAGGAGTGACCTTAAGGCTTGTGACAATATTTTCTTTTGGTTCACCCTCTGGTGCCTCTGGTAATCAGATATCTCTATTGCAGCAACCTATCAGACTGCCAAAGGCACACCTTTTCCAAGCACAACATTTCTGACAGTATTGTCAGTCCCATTGCACATGAGACCCCAGATGAACCACAGGAAGGCTAAGTTCATTGTGTCCTGCTTCCTATGATTTCCAACTACACATTAGCTCTGAGTTCCCAGCTCAACAGAAGCACAAGGGAAATAAATGCCTTGCCTTGCCTTGCCTTCCCTTCCCTTCCTCTAGTGCCACTTCCCTGATCTCTCCAGCCTCTCCGGGTGGTGGTACCAGCCAGTGTCACATACTGACACTTCACAGTTTGCTGTGAAGAAACAAAAAAACCCCAATCTACAATCCATTTCAGTCATAGTGATGCTGCCTAAGTAATTAGACAGGGACCTGAAACAGTGGGCTTGGTGAGTGGAACTAGATAATCTTTAAGGTCCCTTCCACCCCTCAATATTCTATGATTCTATGATTCTAAAAATACCCATTTTCCATCATCCCATTTTCCACCTACCCACTTACCAAATCCTCTAGACCTAATTGCTTTTCCAGAACACGCATGTGACCCTGCTACAAGCTTATCAGCCGAGTTGAAAATACGAAGTGAAGCAAAACAGATGGAATTTCATAACCAATTACATACTACAGAGGGAACCATAGTGCGTAGGTTTCTCATTTTCAAACGAAGTCAGTCGTCTTGTTAAGCCTCCTTGAAGCTCTGACAGATCCCCTATGTTTTCTTCTGCAGGGAGATCCTGCATGTTTTGAGCATACGGAGATCCTGCTGCAGGACTAAGATCTTGCTCCAGAGAACTCTAACCAGTGCCTCACCTGCCCTTGATCTAACTGCTTGACATGTCTTGTCTGCAGTGAGTCTCTTTCTTTTGTTGTTATTGAGCCATCACAGTCTGATTTTCTGTGAGTGCCTGTAGTGCCCTCCTATTTCACAGCTCAGTAAAAAACTGGAGTATCTACTTGTGATGACTCTTAAACAGGTAGGAGATGTTAGGTTCATGATCAGTAAGTGTTATGGACTTGTAAAAGATAAATCCATGCTAAATATGGGTGAGGAAATTCTATGGCAGAAGGGCATAATTAATGTGAAGAGAAACTCCCTTGGTCCGGGCTTTCACTCCTGTCGCATTTGAGCCTGTAGAAATCAAAGTTTACAGTACTCTTAAGTGAGCAGACCTGGCCCAAGTGAATTACAACAGAATAAGATAACACATACGAAGTGAGAAGCGGGCTTAAAATATCAAGAGCCTGGGGATTTTTTAGTAAAGCACTCAGTTCTTTCAAAATCTTACCCACTAAACTGATTCAAATGGGCTTGTGCAGATTTGCCACGCAGATATAAATGCAGTGATGATGCAGGGAATCACCCTGTAAGAAGCTGCACAGACCATCGCTTTTGACATCATTGTGAGTGAGTTGGAGAAGGGTCAAAGAGAAAGCTTGGTCCTGTCAAGGGAACTCTCAGTGTGGAGCACACTGCCCAAGAAGACCCTCAGGTACCACCAGCACAGGTTACTCAAATGAGACTGTGAAATCTTCATCACCACCAGACATTGAATGGCTGAGAAAAAAACAGATCTATTATCTTACCACAGGACTGAAGTATGTAGCACTGACAGGTGTCTCACTGAGCACATAAAAAACAACTGACTACTGTAGGTGAATGGAAAAGTTGAAAAGTGACCTAGGATGGTCTTTTCAGGGGGATGTGTTCCCTGCTGACAAGCTGGTCTTTGGCTCTGTTCACATGCTCCATCTGAAGCCAGTGTGCAGCACAGGGGGAAACAAAGAGGAGAGGCAATGAAAGATGGTGAGGTTAGGGAGGGATGGATCAACACTGCTCCCTTCTGAGTTGCACACCTGCACGTGTAAAAGAGAGGGAGAGAGAAAGCACCACCCTGCTTGTTGTAAAAGCCTGCAGGAGTAAAAAGAAACACAGAGTTAATGCAAGAAAGATGTTTCTAGTTAGTATGGGTACAGCAGTCAATTGAATGTGTGTCAATTCCCTTTCTTCCTCTGTGCGCTCAATATATATATTTAGATGTGAGCAGAGACATTGTTAATCTCAGATCCCAAATGCCACTTTGATAACTGCCAAGATTTGGGAGGGGCTGCTGTAGCAACAATAATGCAACGTTATGTTTTCTGTCCTGATGGACGATTGTATGTGAAGTGCTCCTGTCTCCAATATGTACAATATTTCAAACTTTCCTGCCAAAAATAAAAATGGAAAAAATCAAGAAAGCCTTGAGGCAACAATAACTTATTTGACATCAAGTTACATGGGTTTTACATGTTTATTTCCTCAAATATTCAATTAAAAGCTTACTTACTGCGGCAGATGTCATATCACATGGTGCATATGCTCCCTCTCCAATACAGAGCAGCTTTTTAGAAATTACTGCCAAAATGTTGTAAGAACTTTTATAATGGTTTCAGGATGAAGCATAAAATGTAATAAGCCACACATTTATGTGCATATTTTATTGATCATTTAGTACTAGCTTTCCGTTTGGGGGTGAGGGGTTTTTGATAGGTTTTTCTGGGGGAGGAAGGAATTGTTTCCATGAAGAGAAAGGAGAAAACTGTTGGATATTTGAAAAATGGGCATACGTGCTTTGTTGTGAAAAGACAAGTGGAGTGACCTGAGCGAGACAGGTTTCTTTTGGTCTGCTCTTGTTCCTGAGTGTGAAACGCAGAAGGATGTGTGGCTACTAATAAGAATTACTTCAGTAAGTTTAGTTCCACTGTAAGCATTTTGCTTCTCTGACAAAGATCTCTGAAAACTCTGTTGCTGGCCATTTGGTTAGCTATTATGTGGGTAAAACCAGGCTGTTTTCCAAAATCCTTGTCTGATTTCCATTCATAAATTAGTGCATGTGTTAACCAAACTTAGGTTAAATATTAAATCGGTGTAATGCATCTACATGCATCTATCCAAACCTAGCATAGCCACCCATTATACTTCACAGTGTAAGCCAGTCGGTGACTTTCAAGAAAAAAGATGTTTTCTGGTGGACAGAGTCATCCATACGGGAAATACGGCATACTTTGCCCCAGAATTTAAAATCAAGCCCTTGGTCAAGGATGCTGGAGTACCTACACAAGGGCCTAATGAGCTATGATGCTCCTTCTTTTGACTGGTACTAGTAAAACAGCTCAGAGAAAACACTAAACATCGTGAGAGCAGAGCTGTGAAAATGTAGACTGAAGGTAACAACACTCGCATTTGTTTGTGCCTGCTGAAGCCTTGTATCACCCCAAGGAACAGGGTCCCTGGGAAGATATTGCTGTCTTGTTCATCAAAGGAGCGTCAGACCTGGGAAAGAGGGTGCGTTTCTGCAACACGGCCCTAACACGTGCCAGCTGACATGTTACACACAGGACTGGCTGAGGCAATAATGGATCTGTCTTTGCTAGTGTCACTGCCTGCTCCAGTCTCTGTAAACAACACATGTCAGCACTGGATCAATATACTTGAAATGACAGCGACTTATGGATTTTGAGGAGCTTTCAGGACAAAAAAACCCCAAATTTCCAAAGTGTCTTCACTGCAGAGTAGGTCCTGACTGTCACCTGAACATGACACTTGGCTTTCTGTGGGCAACCACAGAGAGTCTTTAACCCTAACTTCCCAGTGCTTTCAGCCCAGGACAGGTAGTGTTTAAATTTAAGCTTTTGTTTCACTTCAGCATGGGCTTCTAATCCACTTCCTTTGCCATAAGAAGATACGCAAGAAGCCCATGGCTGTGAGGCTCCCAAATTATTTCTTTCTCCTCTTCTGGAAGTGATTCTGAGCTAAAATTCCATGTTTGACTGCTTTCTGCAAAACTTCTACAGCAGGCAAGCAGAGATGCCTTGCACAAAAAAAAAAAAAAAAAAGACTGGGCAAGATGAACAGGGCAAACTCTGTATTAGGGGTTACCCAAAATCCAACAGAGGGGAGGCTGCTGCAGCTCTGTGTCCCCAGGTCCTGCCAGTAGTAAGGCTGAGTATTCCCAAGGTGCACACACAGACACATACACACAGTCATAGAATTATGGAATCATTTAAGTTGGAAAACACCTCTTAGATCATCCAGTCCAACCATTAACTCAGCACTGCCAAATCCACCATTAAACCATGTCCTTCAGTGCCACATGCATATGCATATATACAGATATCTGCACTACAGACCCCTCCTTAGATACTCAGTCTATTCAGTAGCTGGCACTTAGATCCCTGGTGACCTCAGCTGCTGGCACCTGCACATACAAGCGCCTGAGGGCCACCATCCTCCCCTACGTGCTGGTACCCTCTCTGACAGATACCCACACACACACATATACACTCACTACAGATCCCCCTTGGACACTCAGGCTATCCAATAGCTGGCCCCTGGATCCCCCTGCTTTCCCTGGTGCCTCATGCACAGACACACACACATAAGCAAACAGGCCTCTCTTGTAGCAGCTCCAGACCTATGGCCTCTCCAGTGCCTGACCCTCAGCCAGCTCTTAGTTCCTCTTGTCTCTCCAGAATCCACCCCACATCATCCACCCTCTCTCACACCTGACAACCATGGCTGGACAAGTGCACTGACCACCAACCTCTCCACCCATGGCCAGACCCTTCCAGCACAGAAGGCAGAGGAACACCATGGCAGGCATACAGTATGTGGTGCAATTTGGTTGGAACTGGACTAACCACTTAATCTGATCAAGTGTCAGATTTTCCACTGAGCAGTCTTTGGAGAGGATGATCCCTAGATTCCACGACTTGGTATGCATGTTTCACTGCATGTCATAGGCAGGTGTTGCAATGAAAATTACCTCGCAAAGCAAGGATATGTTTTGTAAGACACACAAGGTAGATTCATGCACCTTTTAGAGTAATTGGCCACATTAGGATCTGAAAAAGGGAAATAAAAGCTGCAAAAAGATGTCCTGTCATGTAATTTCAAATGAAATTTGAACAGATGTTTTTGTCTTCTAAGATACTGTAGTTTACAACTTGATTCATTTAGATTTGATGGTAAAATTCCATTAAGGTGTACAATCAGATGAACAAGGGCACTTGCTAGTGCAGGAGTGATGTTCACTTTGTAGAACCCAGCCTCTGAGAACATGTTACTTATCCCTGGTTTGAGACAGTGATAAAACAAACCAAACGAAGCATTTAAAGTTGAATGCTACTTTGAGCATAAGGAAACAGACTGGAATTAAAGCACAAACACCACATTTTACATATATACCAATCCCAGTATTACTGATCGGTTTTTAATGCATTCCAAACTTCCAACTACTATTCCTTGGAGACAATTGGTCCTTTGTCATTTTGATAGAGAAACATACAAAAGAGACATGGGAAGCCTTTTCCATCCGCCCACGTTTCCCTGTTATTGTTCGACTGCTCCCTTCAGCAAGTTTTGAAATACATTTTCTGGTTCAGTTTCACACGGATCCAGCATTTCTCCTTCCATTATTGATTTTTACACCACCATCTAAGGTGCTTCAGGGTTTGGAAATTCTTCCATGACACTATGCTATTTGTTTGGGGTTTTTTTCTCAGCCCACTTCTAACCACTACTGTTGTTGTACAGGGTGTATTGCTGTAACCCACTGACATTCAGCCATAGTCCAGGACTGGCTGGTGGTCAAAACTTGTTCCTTACTGACCAGTGTCTTTAATTAAAAAGCTGGCGAGATCAATGCCAATCAACCTTACAAGAAACTCTGAGTGCTGACAGCAGTCGCATTAGCACGTTAACTTTGGGAATTGCTCTTCTGGGCCATCCATCTCCCTGGAATGCTAGGCTGGGATTCAAAATGTGCATTTCTGCCAAACTTTGTGATGGATAAGAAGGTTATGCAGAATATGAGTCAGAAAAATAAAGCTTTTGAAAGAGCCTTCTCCACAATGCAGTTCTCCAGAGTTACTGTGAAATCCAACTTGCAGAGCAGAGCTGGGAAGGGAAGTGCTGGAATTTGATTTCTTGCACAAGACTGAAAAGCCCTTTGGAACACTTAATCAGACAGCAAAGCCTCCACAAAAATAAATGGTGATTTAGAGTCTCTATCAACAGCAAAAAGCATAGACCAAATATCAACAAGGGTGTCCTCCAAAAATCATGCTTAGTTTATTGAGGAACCAAGAGCAGCATCTATAACAATAGCAATTTCCTCCTGGGTCTTTTGGAAAAGAACCCTGCCTACATCTCCCTTTTTTTAAATCAAGTAATGGCTACTCCAGGCTCTGTCCAAAGACACAGGCTTAAAATCTCTAGTCTTAGAGGAACACTGTGGTCATACCTACTATGCAGCTCAGCCTGTTCCAGCCTCACATGGGAAAACTCCTGATCACTTGCAGCTACAGAGTGAACTTAATGAACCTGGAAAACAAATAAATAAACAAAGTAATAGAGCTGAAATGTTGATTCTGTCAGACATGAGGAGCCTGGGTGCCGGGTCTTCTGTTATCACAAGTATTTGTGGAAACCCAGGGGAAGTTTCCATTTTCCGTTCCTACCCACATGGAAAGATGGGAGATAGGTGTAAAGTCAGCACCAGTGGCTGCTAAAAAGTACTCTGTGGTTGCTGAGAACTAGTCCTTTGAGGCAGTGCTTGCACTGGACCTTGAACTGAAGAAACAAATAGCACGCAGGATATTTTTCTTTGTACAATACTCTATCCGGTATCCAATGAGAAATCTGGATTCACATCAAGACACCTAAAATTAGGTTTTCACATCTGTCCAAGATACCACTGCTGCCACTGGAAACTTAAGGGCTATTCAAACACACCTAAAACTCAGTTGCTACATTTGGTCAGCTGAATAGCTGCAAAGCTAAAATAAATTTAAAAGTCTAACTCTGCAAGCTGAATCTGCCCCTACCATGTCTCTCTGTGGCAAACAGTTGGAACTGTGCAGCAAGAAATAACTGTAGCAATAATCAGACTGGCTCTACCTCGAACAAAGAACTTGGTCATGGAAAGGCTGAACATGTGTTCATACACTAAAGAAACAGGTGATTCCTGCCAAAAAAGAATAAAATGAACAAACAATTCTTCCCTTGATTTGACAGGTCAGTTTTAACATCTTGTTAGAAATACACTTTTTGATCTGGTTTATGGCATCATGCTCAGTGTGTGAGTAACTAAGAAAGTGTTGCTACCAGCCATTCAGTACTAGGAGATTGAATTACATTAGAGCTTTTTGGGATCTGTTTTTAATTAATCAGTGTCAAGTGGCATAATTTTCTGCATGTCTCTCTTCTGGAGTATGTAATAGTTCTCCCCTTTGGACTTACCTGTGACAGTCACTGATCAATTTCAGCTTTTCTGTTGAACACTGGGACCTTCAGATATGTCCATAATGCAAACAGGATTGATAAGAAGGTTGATTTTTCCAGAAACCATACACAATTTGTTTGAGGGGAAAAGCACACTACAGTCTTCTGGACTGGAGGAAGAAATGTGGACACTGACCAGACATTATCACTGGTGGGAAATAATGGAAATCAGGAATAATAGTTTAAGTAATTTAAAAGTTAAATTCTAACAGAGGTGCCTAAATATATTGCAACCAAATGTTGGAAAGGAAATATAACTATCATATATTCTAGTACACTGTTAAAACTCCACAGAGCTGATTCGTTTTACATGTGAAGCAATGACCAGTTCCTGCTGGTTTCAACTGATTTTAGTAATAAAAGTTTTCTGAGGTGAATGTATCTGATACCAAAGCCAGGTCTTCGGGAACTGGGATAATCAAATGAATAGTTCAGGGTTTTAACTCAACCTGATCATATTATGATGGAGAAATTTAGTCATAACATATGATATTGACTTAATTATTGTAAACCAAACCAGGTGATTTAAGAGATGACACCTCTGTGCCTGTGATATTGGCCTGTCATGGTACACAACCAAAGAGAAAACTTCTTTTTTCCTAAAGATGCTATCTTATGGAAAACTTTTCTTGCTTATATGATTAATAATTAAAGAGGATGTGTTCTGACCTGTCAAAGAATATTAAAAGAGCTATCTGGAAAAACCTTGCAAAGTAGTTCAAGTATGTGCAGTAACAGAAATGAAAATTACTTGGCCCACTCAGATCTTGAAGTCAAATATTCATTTATTGGAGTCCATAGTGAAAAGCAGGTACTTCCAGGGGTTGACTCTTTTCAGCTGTTAGACAGTGAGCTGCAGGATTGTCTCCTGTTTCTCTGCATTAGTTAAAGGGGAAGCTGACGTCACTAGCATACACTAAAGTGCAGTTTTAGGTGGTCACAGCTGAATGAGTTCTTCCCTTACACTTTTCTGATTTGTAAAACAAACATTTTTTGGGGGGGGAAACGTTTCCAGGCACATACTGTAGGTAGATGGACCTACATATGAGACTGCACCATCCTATTCACTGATGCTGGTTAGATGAGCTTTGTCACAAGGTAGGTAAAAGACTCTTCTTTTTTTTTACCCTGCTAGAGCCCTTTTTTACTTCATTTTTTTAACCCATTTAGAGCCTTTGCACACAGCATGCAGCTGTCACACGTGTGAGCTCCCACTACACAGTGCAGGTCTCAGTAGATGGGGAGCATGCTCAAAACAGAATTGGGCATGAGCACAACTAATGAGACAGCAATGTACCAGGCAGATCCTTTCTTCTTCCTGCGTTTTGGGCCACGCAGATCAATTTGGAAAATTAACTATTGGTCTTCATGACAAATACCTCCAATATTTATGTTCATATGAGTACGTTCAGAATTAACACTGCTCTGAGTCAAATGCATTTTTCTCTTGGAAACATTCTGTTTTCTAAAAGTCAGAACTGACATTATTGACACTCTGCTCCCTGCATAAAACTGTTTTTGCAAATGTAAATGCTAGAGATTTACATCTGGGAGGAAAGAAAAGCCCTGGGAAACATAGCATGGGATCTTGGCTACATTGAAATCAATGGCAAAACTTTCACTGACTTCAGTCATTGCCGAGGAATTTGTGCATGCAGCTGCTCAAGCAACTGTGAGCATCTATGGTGTGGTTTCTGAATGCGAGCAAGAGAGACTTCCATGGGTTAATTGGTACATGCCTTCACTAAATCCAGTGTCTTCCCTTTTGTTCTCCTTTAAAAATATTTTCCTTTTAGAGACATATACCGCAAATTAAATTTGTTCTGCTGTTGTTCTTTGCTCAGTTCTCTTCACTGGAGGTGAATTACACGTACTGAGTGGATGATCCACTCTGTAGGAAGTACAAGACACCAGGGGATATTTATCTGTCATTGTGAAGTAAAGAGAGCTAAGAAGTAAAGACAAAGTGGCCAGAACAGGGAAGTATGCACATTGACTGGATAACCTGAGCATTATGGCTTTCAAATCTACCTGTCCTGTAACTGGTTTTGATTCATCTTGGATTTGCATTTATCTTGTTTGGTTTCTGCCCATTTGGGAAATTTTAAAAATTGTTTTCAGATTCACTGAAATATGGGGGAAAAAAAAAGTCAGTTAAAAAAACCAAGTGATACATGAGGTAATACTGAAAGATAAACATGAAGTGAATAGTCAAGTAAATAGCACAGATCAGAGGGGTTAAATTAACACAAAGGAAATATGCACATTTATTCCGAGGAAACAAAAAATGATCAGCAGATCCACTCAAATCAATGCAAAAAAATTTAGTCTGACCTGGTGCATCACTAAGAAAAACATGTGAAAGCCCATCCTTCTCCCCAGGAGAAGATGCTCCAAACTTCCCAGACACAGACACTTTAGGAATAATTAACAAGAGCATCAGTTGATCTTTGTGCAATGTTTCAGAGATCAGTCTCCTCACTAAAGAGGGAGGTTAATAGATGCATCCAAGATTACTCATTTTCAGCTGTTTCTAGTTTAACTAACATGTAAAATGCTATGTACAACAGCCATGGTTTGGAGGCATTGTTTCTACATTCCTTTTTTAATTTTAGCAGCTATATTTCTTCCTCTTAATCCCTATAATAATCCTGTTTTGAGGCATGATTAATTATTTAACTTTGCCATTCTCTCAGGGAAATTATAGACTAAATTGCATGCATGTTATTAATACAAAGCACCATTTTGTTAGCTAATTTAGAATTTCACACCCACATCAAACAGGCAGATGTCTATAATCTATTATTTGTGATCCCGCTCAACTGTGCTGAGCGGACAGAGCCCGCACTCCTGCTCTCCCTCCCCGCTGTGAGGGCAGCATCCTGCCGTCAGGTCCCCTCGGAAACCCGGCCCAGCACACACTGCTACACCATCTTTTGAGTCTTCCAATTTCACAGCCTTTCTCCCTTAATGCCATGCTCAGTGGACACAGCTGGCTTCTCTTTTCTTTTTGGAAGTTTTTGTTTCAAATTCCTTTACTACTGGTTGATTGCCATTGGATACACTCTGGCTCGGCATATGCTGCGCGGTTTAACTGTGATCATTCCTGGCCCAGGTTTTGGCCCCCCCAGTCAACTGTCAGAATTTCTCCCAGAAAGAGGGGGCAAGGCAAATTTAAACTCTCCTCCCAGCTGGTTTTGCTTTTAACTTAGAAGTGAAGAGCATATATTTATTTCAAAAGGTTACATGTCCCTTTTCTTCATTTTTGGCTCTCACAGTCATTTTGTATTGCAACAAACTTCATTTTTAAGCCTTGTGCAGTACAATGTTGTTTCTCCTGTAATGCTGTTTAATGTAGCAACACAAACCTGGCAAGTGACCTGAATTTCACAGATCAACTGCAACCACACAGGAGACCTGCAACAAGAATGTTTTGTTTCCTCTCTTGATGTTCTAATTGCTGCCCATGATCCAACTGCTCCCCCATCTGACCTTGCATGCAATTTTCATCACTTATTCTTCAGAGGCTGTCTAGATGTGTGACATGTCTGCAATTCCTCTTGGTATAATGCATATTCAGCACCTGATCAACTGTGCGTCTCTGGGTGTGAGACAGTCTAAATGGAGCCATATCAAATGAATTATGTGATGTACAGGGTGTCTTCAAGTATGTCATAAGCTTAGTGTGCAAGCCAGATTCGAAAGGCAAAGCCCTACTCTCTGTTGAATATTTTGCATGGACCATCTGAGAAGTCAGATGTCTTAATAGAGGTTCTTTTTTTTAAAGCAAGCAAGAATCTTTAGATAGGCCGTGTGGCTGGAATATTGGTACAAGCTTGTGAAACCCGATGATGTTTTCAATTTGTCACATATATTTCTTGTGACAGTCTTTTTTCTAGCACTTTTCCTCAGACAACACCTCAATTCACTGAGACACACAAAGAGAGAGGGTGAGTGTAGGGGATGCAGCTGAAACTTTGCCAGTACTTCTACAATTCTACATATGTTTATTGTACTCTGCATCCACCAGACACTTTCTCCCAGGGCCAGAGCAAACTGCTGCCCACAAAGCTTGTGTGCACTCTTGTTGAAACACATTACATTTCTCCCTTCATTTCCCGTGGTTTTTGTTAACTAGAGGACTAGATAATTCTGGATGAGAGCTTTTATTTTCATTAAAAGTTAAAGATCACCCCATGAGTATAGATCAGCCTTGTGGTAAGTCTTAAAACTCTTTATTACTCATGTTTCATGCACAGTATGTTCCTTATATCCCATATGCCTTCTCTCTCAGAAACAGCAACCTTACATGAACAAAAAAAAAAAAAAATCAAGCTTTAACAATATATTTTGAGTATACATCTATACATTATTAAATGTATGTACCTGGAAATCCTGCTGCACGTAAAGCTTTTAGAATAAATAAATGAAATTAATATGGCTTTTGGAGGGGGCTCTCTATTTCTAATTTGTGAGAGCATTCTTTTTTATTACAGGAGAACAGCAACCAGTGACTGGTTCAAGAGGGCCAGAGTGGTCTGGGAGTTCTTTCTTCAAGATCACCAAAGGAAGAGGTAACCCCTAAGATGCATTTTCTTTAATTTGTCCCTAAGCCCAGCCAGACAAACGTCCATGGTGGGGGGAAAAGTCTCAGACCTTCTGGCCCTCAGGGGCAGCATCTTCTTCCTTTCTAGATCTGCCTGTCAGACTCCCTCCATGGAAGATCTCTTCTTTTGTCAACTTCCCCATCTGGTGCTGCTGGCATGGTGAGCCTAGAAGCCTTCCATGGCTGGTACCCTGCTTGATGGAGCCCATGTCCAGTGACAAGGCGCTGTGAAGACTTACAGATGCTCCAGCAAAGGGCCAGAGAGACCTAAACGGACAAGATGCTTCAAACTTAGATGCTCACATTCACTTCCACCAACTGAAAATTCAGAGCAGTTAGTTCCTAAAATGTGTTTGCTTACCCTGCCCTCCTGTGTATCACAACTTTAGATATGCCCTCTCTCATTCAAACATGGGAAGATATCCTGAACTAAGTGGGAGAAGACAAAACTGACCTGAATGAGTTTTCTGTCAGTTCTGTAGTTGGCCATATCTTAACCTTAAATGAGAAAGCCACAGAGGACTAACTGGTCTCTTTCCCCAAAGTCTGCTATTGCACAATTGCCAACAGACAGAGCTAATATAACTCTAAAATCGCATCTCTGCCTGTGGGACATGCTTTCAAGGCACACAGATGTCCACTGATAGAACCTCGAGCTGAAACAGGCAAGTGCAGCTGCCATCAGTGGCAAATCCAGTTATCATTAATGTTAACATTAGAAGAACTTAACTAATGGAGCAGCACATCTGGATATGTAGAAGAAAAACATCAGGACTGAGGAAGTGAAATTATATTCTCAGGAATGAATTATTCACTACATGTGTACAACCAGCAGGGAGAGAACCACAGGCTGAGGAAAATATGTTCAAACTTACCAACAAAAATAAATACATGAAAGTATGATGTGAGCATCAGCTACATTTCCAAGGCAAAAGCTCCGCATGGGGGCCTGAAATCCAACTATATTTGCATTTTGACATATTATCACCAGAAAAGACACAGCAATGCAGCCCCTGAGGCAAGGGAATTCAACATTGCCAGGCCATCTGGGCTTTTTTCTTATGGGTGGAAAATTCCTCTGCTCCCAAATGTCCTACAGCATTCTATAGAGGGAAGTAAAGAGGGCAAATGGGGAATGCCCTGCCTTAGAAGCAATAAAGCTATTGCAAGAAATCATTCAGACAAAAAGCCTGCACTCTTGAGGAAAGTGGAGAGGTTTTTGCACTATCTCCCTGAACCTGTCATCCACTTGCTTCCTCTTTCTTCCCAGTCTTCATGAGCTCAGTATTACCTCCCCTGACTCTTCACAAAACTGTTTCGCTTCCTCTCTCATTTTCCCTCTGAGCAGATCCCCTCTCTTTGATTTTCCATTACCCCCTATTCCAGGCACTTCACTCCTACACACAGGCACGGGCACAGGCACAGACAGAGACACACACGCAGAAGTCCTGAGGAGAGAGTATGATGAATTAGTCTTCTTGAAGGCTGTAAAGCATGGAATAAACAGGAAGGGTGCTAAAGCTCCGTGGGTCTAGTTTGATGAAGTAATTGAGGGCTGCACATTGTTTGCTTTTGAATTACTGTGCTGCTCACAGAAGTTTCAGAATTTGGGGGGAAAAAAAGGAAAGTGCTTTGAAATGCTGTCATGGGAATGCCCACTTTGAAGCTGTGCTAGGAAACCCATCCTGGAGTGTTTATGCTCCTGGGAAAATTCAGCCCAGATGTGACAGCAGAAACAGTGATGCTTGAGCCATAGTTACAAGGCCTTGCCGTGAGGGAGCACTACATAAGTGGGAATGAATGGAACCAAAGTACATTTCAATCAATGAAACTATGCTGATATGCTTTGAATCAAACAAAGAAACTTGGGTCTCTACTGATGCCTTCGAGGATGGCCCTGGGGCAATGCTGTTCCAGGAGAACAGAAGAGACTCACTTGATTCTCTGTGGCATCTGTTACAAGACTGATGTCTGAGTCTGAACAAATACATGCCTGACTCTAAAGTTTAGGCATGGCCCATGGGTGTATGAAATTTTCTAGGCATATGTAAGCTTTGCAACTAAACAGAAACTGGTCTTCAGAATTACTTTTTTGCTTATATACAATATAATATGCATATATATTTGTATACACACAAGTATTTTAAGAAATCTGAATCATATATTTGTATAATCAAGCCTAATTGTGAAAGTACAAAGGTAGTTATGTGACTTGACAATGAACGGTAGGTGCTTGGTAAACGCAAAGGTAGGTGGCAGATGCAAAAGCATTCTCTTGTATTTACTTCATTACAGAAAAAAGTGCACGTGAACCTGTATGCCATGCAAGTGGCAGCTCACCAAAGACAGGAGGGAACTGACAGCCCCGTGCTCTTCGCTGTCTTACTGAAGGTCAGAGCACAGCATAAGGCAAATTTCAGCCAGGCTTTGAAGCGGCTGTCGTTAAGGCGGTTTCTATTTCCACAAATGAAGGCCACTGCAGTAGTCAGAGGGAGCAGCTGCAAGGCAAGTGGTGGGCAGCCTAGACCCAGACGTTTTCACTCAGATATTATTCGTGGGTAAATAAGAGGCAAAGTCACTTTACAGATTTACCAGCACTAGTGCTGGTGGTCAGCGAATTCACATCAAACTGTTAAACAGGCCTTCCTGAATGGGGCCTATGGTTAGTTCCCCTTCACACTTGCAGTTTAAAAGCAGGTCTTTTGTCTATAGGATTCTGCCAGACATGAAGCATGGTGGCCCACAGACAACCTCAGAAGTCTCAAACCATCTGGCTACTTTGATTTTAATGCTACTGAAGAAGATGTCTCTATCATCTCAACAGCAGCTTAAGTCAGCCATTTCTATCCTTACCTTATTTTTACCTACAAGATTCTACAGTAAAGATCAGCTGGCTGAAGAAACCATTTCAAAATCCAACCACTATGACTGCCTTTTTTTTTATGTAACTAGTGGACATAAATTCTTGTCATTTTGTTTTATGCGAATGGCAGGATTTATTAGATCATGCAGGTCATTAAGTAATTCTTTTCTTTAATAATGTCTTTGATTCAGTGAACTCAAATTTATGCTCTGTTATAGTGTGCTAACAGCTATTTTTTGGCTAGGAAATAAATCTGAATTTAATAAACTGACAATAGATCTAAATGTGAAAGAGATTCAAAACACTAATTTTTCCAGTTATTTAAAAGCAGTGAATCCTTGCATAACTGCAAGACTAATCCCAAACTAAAAGCATATTCTCTAAAAAACTATTTCATTGATCACAACATGCAATTCTTCCTAATGTGATTCTTTTTTAAAAGCCATCCAGCTATTGCCCTGGTTGCCAGTGGCACTCTGCTCTTTTCACCTGCCAAAAAAGACACAGAATTTGGGAACACAGGTCTGTACATGAATAAGCATACACACACCTCTGCACGCACTCCCTCCTCCTCCTGCCACCCCCATTCTCTGCCTACACACACACAAACACAGGAGCATGGTGGAACACGTTGCCCAGCTAAGTTGTGGAATCTACATCCTTCCAAGATTTTGAAAATCCAGGAGGACAAAGACCTTATCAACTTTGCCTTGCTCAGAGGCCAGCCTGGCTTAGAGAAAGAGGATGGACTCGTGTCCAGGAGAGGTCACGTCCAACTTAAATTATTCAACAATTTCATGAGCTCATCAGCTTCCTGCTTTGTTCCACAATAATGAAATATTTCAGTAGTTCCATGCACATATCCACAGCTTTTCTACATAGGGAAAATCTCTGGCAAAGTTACAAATGATGTGTCTGGGAGCAAAGATAGAGTGGCTGTGCATGGCACTGACTGGACAGGTCTCAACATGCTCAAGCAAAATGCAGCAGCAGCGAAGCCACAGGGCACAGCTTCACCACAGAAATGTTCACACACAGGTCATGCCATTTCTCATGCGGATAATCTCAGCACACTGGGCAGTGAACAGTTCATCCCATCCTGTCTTGTCTTTAAAGGACTTGACTGAGGTACTATGTGATGGGCGTGCATACTGCGTATGGGAATCACTCACGACTAGGAGTTTTAATGACCTTGTTCTAATTTCTGAAATCCCCTCCAGCTACATACCTGTCATGGATACTTGAGGTCTGTGTCTCCCAGCCCGGTCTTAACTAGATCTTTAAGATCTATTAGCTAAATTAAATACTTTATATGCATCAAAGGACTGTATGTAACTCAAAAGCTTTGGCTGGCAGACTACCTCTGTAATCTTCTTCTATTAAAGTCTGCCATCTTCCACAGGGTTTCGTCTGCCACTCACATAGCTTTGCAAGGAGAGGGCATGCGCTGAGCTTGCTCCAGAGCACTGTAAAACAAATGCACCGGAACAAAAACCAAGACACTGATCTTTTCCTATACATCCGGCCTAGATTAGACTCCTGTGCAACAAGGGTCAAGGAAGCAGAACTGCAATCATAAGGGAACGTATGATGGGGCAGAAGACGAGGCAGTAATTATTACAAAGCAGACATACCCTCAGCCCTTCTTGAGACAGTCACAAGGGTAGGAATGTCACCTTTCGATATCTGAGCCCAGTGCTTGAATTTTCCTTTCATAGCTCTCCACTTTCAAGAAGAACCCCAGTGAATCACACTGTTTGGCTATAAAAAGGGAAACTAAAAGAAATGTCAAATGTCACAGTGGCTTTTTCATGTTATCTCTCTGTTCAGACAGGAAGTAGGAGTGCATCCTACTCATGGCGCAGACAGGGGAGACAGCTGCCTCCAGAGTCTCTTTATCAGAGGGGACTGCCCCTTTCAGAGAACCACAGGGTTGTTTTCTTTTCTTTTCTCCACAAAGTTTTGTTTTCTGGTCTCTGTTCTGCCAATTTAACTCACACTCCGGGACACAATATTTTGGGGCGTCCTATCTGTGAAAATTTGTTCTCATTTCCATTCCAATCCATATTTTGAACCATATTCGTCTACTCTAAACCATAGGGAGTGGCTGAGATAAAAAAAAAAATATTTCATTTTACATTTGAAAGCCAGATTGTCATCTCGTTTAATGTAGTAGGTTAGGAACTGGTTGAAATCCATGCCACATGAGTAAAATGGCTCAGAATGCAATAATGCTTGAAGTGAAGGAGTAAAACAGCCTCCCTCAGGCCAGGCTCAGACTCCTTCCTAGGCAAGGTCAGTTAAAAGGTCTTGCAGCCACATTTTCACACCACTCAGAATGAGCGTTGTTGCAGATCCTCCATGACTATTTCTTACCCCATCTTACCCCAGGCAGGGGTCTCCAGGTGTCTCAGACATCTTGATGGGGAGATGACCTTTCAGCAGCTCTCCAGCCAAATCCTTTCATTCTTTTCTCAAACACATTCCCACTTGGTAAGGTTCAGAAGCTGCATGTGGTCCAAATGCTGAAGTACCTGGCAACTACAGCACATTTGTGTCATACTCTGTGTGTTAATAAGCTCTGTGCACAGAGCTGGAGCAAACTGTGGAGGCAGCTGCAGGATCACCTTCTCACAAGTACGACTGTCACGTAAGAAACTATCAAGTGTCCTTGGATGGGCAAAGTTACATCTTCTCTTCAGGAAGACTGACAGTTGCTGCCCAATTCAAATCATGCTCACTTTAGAGACTACAATTAATAACATGGAGAGACCAGCTAGGGACTAGACAAATGGTGTCTTGAGCAGATCCCCTCCTTGGTTTTGGCCTTTAATGCTGAGGTTGAATTTCTCACGCTCCTACAGATAGGAAAGTAGTGTTTGCAGCTCAATTAGCCTGTAATGGCTCTTCAAGCATTTGTTGATGATAGTAATCTGGGCTTGAAGTCTTGGCATGCAAGGGATGCTTGTGATTGATTGTAGCTCACGCTGCCTTGCTCTGGCTGAAGGCATGTAGAAAGGACAAGGGTCACTTAGTGCTATCACAAACTAAGGCCTCAGACACAGGGCATCCCTCAGATATGTACCCTGTTGCCCGTGTGCTGAGCTTTGTTAGTGAGATCGTGCCAAAGCTCAGGCTAGAGAATTATCAGCTTTCTGAAAGAACAGCATTATAACACCACAGACAAAGCACTCTTATGTGCTTTGTGCTGTGCAAACTGAGACCAAGCGGTAAATGTGTCAGTTTAGGAGTGTTTTGGACCCAAGAAGCAATGGAATGTCCTTTATATCTTTCGAAATGAGAGTCTGTTTGGATTAAAATGATCTCCATGTAAGCAAAAAAAAAAATACCAGCCTTCCCATTTCAAAGCTGGCAGGGCTTCTTACACAGGCCTCTATTCAAACAGTGTAGGGGAAGAGGAATAGGGGACTTTTTTGTTTAACTCAAATGATGTGGTGTGTGTTTCTAACATAAAAAGCAAGACAAAAAATGAACTCCGTCTGAGGCAAAAGATTTAGAAGAAAAAGGAAAGTATGAATGTAGGAAGCTGTCTGAACACAAGGGCAAGGAAAATGAACACTTTTAGTCATTGACAGAACATGCATTTTTATGAGTGTTAACAGAAATTTGGTGTGATGATTCCGATAATGACTTCCTAGCCAGTACAGCTGCTCTACAGGCAGAAAGAGAAGAAGCTGCATGAACAGTGGGATCTATGAGAAGTCTTTAGAGCAGGTTTTAAGAACAGTTTCAGGAATTTGGGGAAGATCTCAGATTGATAGCCTAGTAGGGTTGAAAACCATGGTTGATAACAAGAAGGAAATTCCAGCTGAAGAAATGCTAATCTATACATCACTTAAAAATAACTACAGCCAGCCATCCTACCAAAGCCCAGAAGCTTATGAAAGCACTGAGGAGTGGCCAGTCTGGGCCAATGGCCCAGATTCCTTTTTTCCAAAAGCTGAAAAAGCCTAGTGCCAGACAGGAGACTGTAGAAAAGGTCACTATGTAAAATTTTGCCACAGAGTCAAATGTAACAAAACATACTGTTAAGATAAAATGATCAAATATAACTTATTACCTCAGGTTTAATTGTCACATACCCCTGCTAAGAAATCTCCATTACCCTTTTTACTCTATGCCATTTCCATTCTCCTTACAAACAAAATGCCACCCTCTGGCTGTACAAGCACCAGAATAACCCTCACAGTACGTCCCTTTTCCCCCAGATGAAACTCATTCACCATTCCAGGTTTTTTGTTACTCCCCAAGAACTCTACTTACAAACCCCACCTTGGCCTTGCTCTGTCTCACCTCTTATGACATTTGACCCATCTTGGCTACCTGTCTATACCCACACTCCTCTTTGCTGCCTTCACAAGTTTCTCCTTCTATAACCTCTCATAGCAACACATCCAGCCTGCATGCTTCTCTACTCAGTTTTAACCTCTTTTCTCTGACAGTCTGTTCCATGACGGTACCATTTCTAACCCTACTGCAGACAGCCAAACAATTTTCTCCATCATCTCCCAGCTCTAACAGAGACGAGCTTTTTCCTCTGTCACTGCCACTAAAACCACCTTTTCATTAAGATGCCCCTTTCTCTCTGACACTCCCTTTCTCTATCTCTTTCTTCTTTTCCTTCTCCTTTCTGCTCTTTGGAATAACCCTGTATCCAAGCCCTTCCTCTGCTGTGACACTGCTCTCAGCCACAACTCTCCTCAGATTGTGTCTCCTGAGAAATTTTGGAGTTTCTCATTCTCTTTCCACTCTCACTCATCCTTGGATGTGGATACCTGTGTGCTGAAAACAAGCCCATCCTATAGGTGTTGATTTCTTTGCAGTTGTGTCTTTCTGTTGTCTGCATCCATGCCTCAACCTTCCCTCTCACCTAAGAGGCCACTCCTCAAACTGTGTTATCTCTTTGTTCCCTCTGTTGTTAAATTCCAGCTGTGACCAAGTCTCTTTCAGCATTATCCATTGCTCTCAGATACAACCCCTCACCTGGGTTCTTCCTGTCCATCAGCATTTGCACACAACCTTTTGTGCTTTCCCCCTACCGACAGCTTTCCTGATGCTCTCTTGCTGCTGTGATTCTTTCCCCTCTTTTTCCCACTGCAAGTATTATACTGGCACTGGCTCAACTGCAACAACTGTTCCTCCAAGAGCAGGCTGACAACTGCCACTATGAGTTTGTTCTCTCTTTTTTTCCATTCACCCATTTCATGCAGCACTTAGCACAGTGGGCTTCTGGCCCACCAGCGAGGCATCTTAAGCATTGCACTGAATGCAAATATTATCACATGGCTCTGGAAGTTGTTCCTGCCATTCATATGAATACCTAACTGCTTTTTATTAATTAACTTTTAGCCACTGTGAAGTTTTGTAGCAATCTTAATGCTGCTTAAGACCGACCCTCTCCTTCAGGAATGGTTGAATAATAGCACCAGCTGGATGTATCATAATTATCACAGCCTCAGCACTGTGGAAATATAAGACTTCTGGTGGGTGGAAGCCATTGCCTCTTTCTTTTCCTGTGTGCCTGGGCTTATCACAGGATGTCATTCAAGGTTAAAAAGCTTAGCATCCCTGCTGATCATGCCTTTCCCCCTGGAAAAAACATGTGATGGATATGATCACAAAGGGTTGTATTTCAGCTGCGCAGTCTGTTCAGGCTTGTCCATCTTTACCTTGCCCATGGTGTCCCCAAACCAACATGTGACCCTGTGCACATGAGGGATTAATATCTGGATTCCATTTTAGCGACACTGAGAGCATCAGATAATTGTTGGGGGCCACTCGCTCAGAAAGCTGGAAGCAAATGAGCAGAAACACAGCAATACTGCTTGCTTTACACCTCAGAGAGGGAGACTGTCCTTGGTTTTCCCATTTTTCCCTTTTAATGCTAAAATTGTTAGGGAACATTGACTTCAGTCACATTTGAGAACTCCTTGCCCTGCAGTTGTCCATGCCCCTTTCCCTTCCTGTCAGTGATGCCTTCACAGTGTGCTATGGAAAAGGCTTGAATATATTTTTCGTGTTCTTAGATGCTAACCACGGAATTTCCATCCCATGTCTTCATCTATACTTATAAAAAGATGCCTCTAAACCCAAGAAAAAGATTCCTTTTGTCCCCAAGAACACCCATGTGCTCTGCAAGGCTGCTTTCAAGGAGTTCTTCTACCAGCCTGTGCTCATGTCTGGGACTGGCCCAACCCAGGTACAGCACCTTGCACTCAGACTTAATGTTTTGAGTAAAGACAATGCATTATAACTCCCACTGAAAATTCTATAGTAAGTATATGCTTGGAAAGACTGTCTTGTCCTCCGTTTCAGGATATAGTTATGCCTCAGTTTATCCAGTTTTGGGATTGAGGCCTCACATATTCCACAGCCAACTTCACTGTAATTGCACTGGCAAAGTTCCCAGGTTCTGCAACAATCTGGTGGAGGCAAAAGCCAATTCTGCCACTGCTTCTTTTCTGCTGTAACAAAGGATATGTTTAATTAAATAAATATCAAGATTAACAATGAGGACAGTGCAATGGTATCTCTGTTACTGCCTCAAATGTCCCTTTTCCTTTATTTAGCAGCCTCAGTTTTCAGAGTATCCATGTTGGGGTTCTTTTTATCAGTAGCTTTTGCCTGCATTGTGGCATTTGTAGGAAACACTCTCCTCCAGGCAAAATCAACAGGATACTTTATGAAAGTACATTACTGTTTAAAATGATGAGAAAGCACTTATAACAAAAACTGGGCTAATAATGTGTCCTCATTCCTAGGTTTAAGTAAGAGCTCTCTACACTGCCTCTCTTCTTTCTTGCTCACTATTTGCACATTATTTTCTCCACTAACAGAAGATATCAGTGTTTTGCTGTTTACATATCTCCCATTTATTTCTCCTTTCTTGCCATATTACTGTAGTGCTTAAAAAATACAAACAACCCAGATTTTTGTTAGATAGATATAATGTTATTTTGGTATAAGGTGGAAAACCTCCCTATAATTGTGAGTTAATTTCTGACCTTCTGAATCCAGGGCATAGCCCCAGCTCTGCTGTTTGTTAAAAATGCAGATAATTTTAATGTAAATTCCATGGCCAAAGTAACTAAATGGGCTGCAGTACTCCTTTGCATGGACTGACCTTATTACTAAAACACTGCCAAAATTTTACACGTTTTCCTGTGGTCTGTCTCCCAGAAAATGAAATCCAAGCTGCCAGATTTTTCATTAATTAGTTCTTCAGTGGATGGTAGAAAAGCAAGAAGAATATAAGCTCAGATGTGTTTGTTTACTTAACATCTGCTGCCCCTTAACCTCAGGTTCCACATTTCTCTAGCAAATAACTTTTCCTCCATTATCTTATAACTACAGAGTATCCAGCAGTTTCCTTTTCATTCCTTGCACACTTTTGCCCCTTTGCCTTCTCTCTCATTACTTTTTACCTGGGGTTGACATTAGGGCACCCCAATGCACTGACTGACCCTCTGCCCCTTTCCTTCGGACTGCCCTTCTGTGGGGTGAAAAGATGGCTCATGAAAACAAGCTGATCTTTTGTGAACACAGAGTCAGCTCTGGGAAGACGGAAAAGCTTCTGGCCACGTGCTAGAGAAAAGGGAGCCATTCTGTTTGGGCAAGGAAATTGCTCAAACCTTTCTGTCCTCTGCCTCACTCTCCCGGCTAACTCCGTAGCTGTTGTTCATGTTCCTGGGGAAGAAGGGAAGAGAAGAGCCTCCAGGATATGCCAAAAAAAAAAAAAAAAAAAAAAAAAAAAAAAAAAAAA
>VZRQ01012393.1:58211-98484 GCA_013397975.1 Machaerirhynchus nigripectus | reverse complement strand
TGTCGGAGTGAGAACTGTCTGAATGATAAAAAGAGATGTATTGAAAAAGTATTAAAAAAAGGTATTAGGAAGAAAGTACTGAAAAAAAGTATTTTTAAAATATTTTTTTTTAAAAAAGCATTAAAGAGAAGTATTTTTTAAAAGAGGTACTAAAACCCCGTAAACCCAAAGGAGAAGCTCCACCCCGCTGCAGCCCGGAGCGGGGCCCCGGCGCGGGCAGGGGAATGTGCGGGGGCTGCCCGGGGACACGGCTGTCGCGGCAGCGGAGGGAGCAGAGCGGGCCGCGGGCACCCTCTGCTGCCGCCCAGCCCGCACCCACCGCAGCCTCCCGCCGGCCGCCGCCTCCACCTGCTGCTGCTGCTGTGCCCTCGAGAGAGCTTCTCTCTGCAGCCCTTCAAGAGCTGGGCGCGTCCCACTCCTCCCTACCCAACCACATCACGCTGCCCTGTTATCTGTTCTCATGAGGCATACACAGACCTCACTCTTTGGAATATCCACTTCCCTGTCCACAGGGCCACCACAGACCTGATCACAAGCACCCTCCTTCCTCTAACTAGGGGATGGTGCTATGCAGGGTCAGGAGTTGGAATTGATGATCCTCGTGGGTCCCTTCCAACTCAGCATATTCTGTGATTCTGTGAAAAACAATCCTGAAGCCTCCTCATGTAGCAATCGTTAAAGACAAAAATTCCCAAAGGTTCCTATACATTTTACCATCCCTGCTGTATGACCAGCCACCCCATCATCACACATGCCTTTCATCCAAAAATGCCGTTATAGGACCTTGCCCTCAGGGGATCACCTGCAGGTGCTGAAAACAAATGGTAGGTGTGCAGGCAGATCAGGTGAGATGCTAACACAGGAAGATTCACATACCCTGATATATCCTGTGTACTTTGATTGGGTTTGGCAGGCAATGTACCACTAAGACACACACACACAGACCTTATGCTGATCTAGTTGCAGATGTCCCTGCTAATTGCAAGGGATGTTGGACTCAGATGACCTTCAGTGATTCCTTCTGACCCAAACCATTCTATGAGTTCGACCCATTCAAGAGGGACAAAAATTTGAGCTCACCCTCAAGCTGTCTGAGTTGGTCTGGCAGAAGGCTCTGCACAGGTACTGACCAGCAAAACCGATACTGCTGCCCATCTAGGCCAGGAACTGCATGTTGCCAGCTCTCCCTTTCACCCTCTCTGCTGTCCAGTGGTTTTCCTTCTTCCCAGATACCACCCTTCTTCCAGGCTTTGCAGGCCTTACTAATTTTCCTTGTTATGTGTGTGCCCCTTCCTTCTCTGACATAGGAAGTTTATGGCGGAAGACTGAAGGAGGAGAAAACAATTCTCAAGAATCAAGTGGACAGCCTGGAGAATAAGGAGAGGGGCTAAGAAGATGGCTGTCCTGGGAAGGACAGGTTTAAAGGAAGAATTTCTCTACTGGTTCCTAAGGATTGTTTCCTTCAAACTGCCTGATGTCATAGAAGCCAGAGAATGAGCAATCCAGCTCATGTAAGTCTTTTTTTCTGGGCAAAACATTATGTACTTGCTTAACAGCCCATAAAGTAAACATAAATGCCTAAGCCCAAGAATGTCACTTCAGCTAGGAGCATCTGTATCAACATCATGGTGACTTTGCTCGCCTCCTGTTACTGTGTCCTTGAGGTATATACATATATTATTTTTTATTCATCTTCACGAGTTTGGACAAGCACTGTACCCAATGCTCAAAAGTCACTGTAGCTCCAACTCTACAGCTCAGAGGGTATGTGAGATCAAACAAGGTAAACTCTGAGCTTGTAACAATTAATTTTTTAGCTTTATTCAAAAGTAGAATAAGCAACATTAATTCAGGAAAGCTAGTTACCATGTAATAATACCTAGGGACCACAACTGCTGAATAATTTAGAGCAAAGTTTGCATCCAGTGCCATGAATTACAGTCTAAAAAAGAAGAGTATACAGTCAAATCAGTTAGTTCAGCTTGAAATATCAGTCCTGATTCAAGATTTATGCCTGTATTCAAATCATATTCCCCCTGTCTACATTTCCATCTCCAGCGAGAAGTGCCCATCTGCCTCAAGCCATGCAGAGCTAAGCCCAGTACAGCCTTAGCTGTGCATTCCAGTCCGGGACTCATGTTTCCTGTATGATGCGCATGTGTCTCCTCCACACACATCAGTCCTGTCCAAATAATACTGCAACCCTGACTGACCTTTCAATATTAATGACAACACACTCTAGAAAGCAGGTTCTCAAAGCAGCTGAAAGAGACAGATAGGTATCTTGTGGGATTTTCAAATGTGACTAAACAGGCCAATTGGCTGACTCCCACTGCTTTCATGAAATCAGTAAGAGCTGAGTACCTAACATCTTCAGTCATGTTTGGAAACCTTGCCACAAGCATCTGTGAAAAACTAAGAATTTTTGGGACATTTGGTCTTACTTACAGATGAGATCTGCTCAGGCACACAGTAAAACAAAAAAATCATCCCAAAACTGGTTAGAGCCTATCTAGTACCTAGTACATGAGAGTGCTCAGAAGAGCTGGGTAGCTCTAGGCAAGACATATTGAACCAGCTTTAGCTTTGCTTCCATATGCTTTGTATCCTGGATTCAGGCTCAGCAGAAACTGGGGTAGCACTATTTTAGTGAAGCCTGATCACCCTCAAAGCACCTATGTACAAACAGGAACAAGAAAGTAAAGCTGGAGTGATAAGTGGAGAGCACCTGCATTTGGAACAGCTGCTTCATGTACTTGGTTTCCGAAAGAAAAGGAAAAAAAAAAGGCTCTGCATCTCCACAACTTGTTCTCCCCTCCTGCCCTGGTAACCTGGAACATCTCTACCAGGTAGCCTGCAACCTGCAGCTACATTCCAGAGGCCTCACACCTGGGAGTGCCAACAAACTGTGGCTTGTGATCTGTTCAGCCTCATTTTGCCTGCCACTCCACAGGCGTCTCAGGTGGACTACTCTTCACTGACAACCTCTTGAACAAAGATTTTTACCTCTGCCACCACAGATGGATAAATTCAAGAAGTATTTGTTCATATACGCATGGTATGGCTGTCTTCATGGAGGAACTTTCATTTACCTGAAACATTATATTAAACAAAAGCTTTTCCATGTCTCTTCATTTCAGTCTACTGTAGAAATCACAGTTCACCACTGAACTCATCACTAGCACATGAAAAATATTTTGGGACGTCACATCACACAGGTCTTCCCCACAAATTAATGCACTGAAGAAAAAGCAAGCACCATGTATATTACTTATCCCTTATGCACAGATCTGGATTAATCCAATTTGACCTTTGATTCGTTTTAGCCACATGGTCAAAATGATCCATGTTAATCTGTCCAAAATTGTCTGCCCTTCTGTCCCAAGCTCACACTTGCATTCAGAACCAGACACACATACCATCACTGATCCTCATCTTCTGGTCACTCTGAGCCAAGCCCCCACCTCCAGCAGGATTTGCATTCAGGCTGGAAGAGGAGGCGTTACCCTGGTGGGGAGCTTGATGTGAAACTCCACATTTACAACCCTGTCACCAGACTAAATCAAACGGTATGCGGTCCATAACACTGTCAGGAAGGTAGGGAATGCCGTTCTGCATCTGATTAAGAATGATATATTCAGTCAACCCACATAATAACGTTGTTTTAGGACTAAAATGAAAAACTACTGGCAAATGCAATAATCTCTTCTTTCAAATGGTGAAGAGGATATGCAAATACACTGGAGTATAAAAACCTAGCAATCCTGATGATACAGGATCCTGGGATCAGGACAGGGATGCTTTACAGCCTGTGTGCTCTGCCTTTTGCCTCCTATTTGTTGTTTAGGCTTAGGAATAGAGCTGTGTGGGATGGGATATTTAGGAATTGTCACCACACGAATGACATATGGGTGCTGCCTGGCTCATGGCATCTTTATGATGGTGTGACTTCTAATCCAGACATATGCAGATTAGCAGCGGGTTCAGTCAAGCTGAAAGCATCCAGGGCTTCCTTTTAAGCACCGATCCCTTTCTGACTGGCAGCGATGTGACTGTCAGCTACTGTTTCCTGATGTCTCCCTCACATGACTCCCGAGAGCCGTGATACACCGCACTCGGATGGCTATCTCATTTCCAATCAGTGTACTCTGGCAGCAGACAGTAACGGGAGTTTCTGTTCCTGGACGGGTGCCACAGTGTACTTGGAGACATTTGCTGCTTGCATGTGAGTTTTGGAATCCCCTTTTACAATCAGGAGGTCTATGGAAAAAGAAATCCCTACCACAGCATGAACATAATACTGGCTCTGCGTGATGCCAAAAGCATTAATCTCCTTCAGCCTTAAGGCCGTGTGCCTATGGATTCCAAATGTCCCAGTTCACTCAGCACATTTCTCTCGACCTTATGCATGATTTTTTGATAATTATAACATCACATGATAGCATGCAACACTGTTTGAGTTATGAAACTGAAGCTTTCCTATTAGTAGAAAAATTCAGGTAATTTATTTAAAGCATACATAGGAGAATGGAGAAGCCCTTATTATGGGCTGCAAACCTGACAGTACAGTAACTTCTAAATTTGGGGATGAGTAGCCTTTACCTTGGAAAAAGGACACTCCAGTTTAAATAAAAATCTCCAAGTTTGATTCTCATTGAAAGCCCATGGATCTCCATCTGTAACTCTCGCTGGCAGTAGAGCCTCCAGCCCCACTTAATTCATGCCAGCACTCCACTTAAAATGTTTATAAATGAGGAACAGGTGACTAAATGCTATGTTGAGAGGCACAACAGAAATGCTTTTGACAGACAATACAAGGCAAATGGTAGTAGGAGAAAGGGAATGGCTTTAAACTGACAGAGGGTAGGTTTAGATTAGATCTTAGGAAGAAATTTGTTACTGTGAGGGTGGTGAGGCACTGGAACATGTTGACCAGAGATGCTGTGGCTGCCCCATCCCTGGAAGTGTTCAAGACCAGGCTGGATGGGGCTCTGAGCAACCTGATCTTGTGGAAGGTGTCCCAGCCCATGGCAGGGCAGTTGGAAATAGATGATCTTTTAGGTCCCTTCCAACCCAAACCATTTTATGATTCCACGATTACTTTTCCATTTGTCTTTTGTACCAAGTGCTGACTAGGTTTTGAATTTAAAGAGTGAACCTGCAAACTAGGGCCAGAAATTTTCCTTTTTTGGCCTATTTCAATATTTTGAGATTCTAGATTTAGAAACCGTTTATCTCTACGACACCTGTCATGGCAGGGAGTCCATTCAGTCTGAAAAGCTGCCTGGGCTGCTGCAAGCAATGGTGCAGCATGAGGAGGCAGGCAGCAATGGGCAGCACACAGCTAGCAGGGATGACTGGTTATCCCACTAGGACTTATGACCAGTGGTGGACAAGGCTGCTGTTGCTGTTCAGGGGAACGAAGAGAGAGGTTCCAATTCTAGGGCACAAACTCTATGTGGCAGCAGTGGGTGCGTCACACGTTCCCAAAATTAAGACACTCCCTTCCGTGGACAACACATCTGCCTGTCCATCAGTCCTATGGCCAGCACAACCAGCACACCTGTAAGAGAACACAACTCTTGCCAAGGCTCCTCAGATGAGAGGAAGAAAGGAGAAAAACAGAGATGCTTGCACACTGTAATTTTACTCCCATTACCATCTCCTACTGAATTATTTTTTTAACCTTTTTTTTATTTACATTTATTTTACCATTTACACAGGTGAACACATCAGTGTCACTGTCCCCTGGTTGTCCATTGAGCATAATTAAGACACTCAGATTGCTGCAGAGAAAGGAATCAGAGGTGATGCCAAGCAAATGTGTTAAAACAGACCACTAGAAACTGAAACCATATAAACCATGTTTTGTTGCCTCCAATCTGGGCATGGTAGAATGGCTTCAGTTATTCGGCAGGTCATGAAGGCCCAGGAAATTTACAAGTCTTAAGGAATGTAGCAGGGATGAAATCAATGTGATCATACAGAGACTTGTGAAAAGTCAGTAAAAGTTATGTTTTGATACTGAAGGATCTTCTTTCTGTTGAACTTCCCAAAGAACTATAAAACATGCAAATTCAATCACATGGCTAATAAACACTGCAGGGAAATTACCGTATTCTGCACTTTGTTGTAAATGCAGTTCTGCAGGACTGATGGAGAGGAAGCTTCAGGTTTCTCACTTTCCTTTGTATTACTGAGTGGGGACCACGCACCGAGATCAGCTGAGTGTAGGTCACAAGAGAAGTGACAGTGAGGTTCACCACAGATCCACCTGCCTGCCTCTCGGGTCTGCCAGCCATCAGCAGTGTGGGCACCAGACACTTTAGCTGGAAGGGACCTGTGGGAGCCACCTACTCCAACACCCTGCTCAAGAAAGGCAACCTCAGAGTTAGACAGCTGCTAAATAACAACAAAATGAAACACAACAGAAACACCAGGGGTAAGTATGTGTGTTGGATGTACAGCATCCAATGGAGAAGTCATAAGAACTTCCTAAGTACATTTTCATTTAACCACTACTTTAAAAACGTATTTTAATGGGACACTGATTCACTATCAGCTCTCTCAGGTAAATGCACTATATTCAGAAAACAGCAGTTGTAAGCTGTTCAAATTTAGTAACAAACTGAGCAAAGGAAACATAATGCTTTAATCCAAACACAAGCAGCAGATTGAAATCCTGATATCATTATCAAACATAATAATGGCTTTCATGTTCTTTCAGATTTTTATATCTTTTTTAGGAACTGTAATTTAACCTTGTTAAGTAGGAGTTTCTGGGGTTTTTTTTGGGGGGACAGGCTCTCTCCAGATCAAAGCAGAGGCATATGAGGAGAGAACTGAGAGCAAGCATGTGCTCTTGCAGTCGGTGTCAGGCAGCTGAGGGTGACCGAATCTGCTCCTCATTTACTTGTGTACAGCTGGAGAGCTCTAAGAGTACTCTGCCTGCTCTGCTCATATTTCCTTTTTACAGGGGACAGACTTAATCAGAAAGCTGGAACAAACTGCACCTTTGGTTAAACCATCATGCATTCTAACCGTTGCTTCCTCTTTCCCGGTATCTGACCTCAGAGCCATGCTGTTTGAGGAAGTCACAGTTGCAGCAATTGTTTCTAACCACTGCTCCCTTCTATTTTAGGCTGGCTGAGAATGATCCCATCTCTTTAGACTCTGATTCCGACTAAATACATTTATATCTGCAACTTTTTATTTTTGTTTAAGAAGACCAGAGGACAACAAGACATTTCTGCACAGAACAAAGGAGCAGAAAAGGGAAGTGTGGCTTAAAAAAAAATTATTTATTTTGTACTGATTTGAGGTTCTTTAACAACAACAGCACTTTGATTGAAGCGAAGTCACAATGAAGTCACAGTAGACTCGGTGTGATGAATGCTCCTTTGACCTTTAGAGATGGTTGGCCTCATTCCCCCACTGCTGTGCACCTTGGGTTGTAATTTATACCTGTGGCAAAGTGGTTACCAAACCAGCATGGTAGCAGTTTATAGCATCTTACGCGAATCACAACACAAGGAACGAGGGGAGGGGAATCAGGCCCAGTGCCTTCTCCCACAAGGCATCAAAGAGGGGATCTTTTATAATTTACTACAATACCGCCTAAGCACCAACCTAAAGCGAGGCCTGCCGGGCACCCTGCAAACACGGTATAGTGGATGGCCCAATGGCTACGAGGAGAAGCTACTGCTCATTAAATGAAGGCGTGTGCAGGGAGAGCAGCTCTTTGAGGCCTGGAAGGAACAGGGGCCATTTGTGAACTCCAGGGCTGACCACAGGCACAGCAGCTATGCAGAGGGGCTGGAACCTTGCTACTACCCCTCCTAAACCTACCCTCCCAAGCAGATTACCTTGTGTGGAGACACCTCTGTAAACCTCTGCAAGGTGCAAGAGCCTGGGAAACATGCAGAAGAATTACACAGGGGAAGAGGTTTCCATAGTTGTGCACATAAGGTGGGAAGGACAGTGTTGGCCACATCTACAGAGCTTTGCTAGATCACTCCTAAGACTGCCTGATTCAGGTAGCCCCAAAGTAGAGGAACCTACCTATTCCATGCTGAAGGTCTTCAGGTGTCCCAAATACTTCCTCAGGTGGAGACCAGCTCTGTGCTCTCTGGCCTAAAGTCAATCTCCAAAGCCCTCCAGGAGGTAAGAGATCTATCATGGAGGTCCTCGGGTCATCTCATTCTCAAGGCAAATGCACCAGAGCCACACTAAAACCTCACCAGGAAGCCCTAAAAAGGGTATTATTTGGATACCATTACTGAATGGTATCCAAGATCACCCAACAACAGATACAGCTGATCACACACAGAAGTGCCAGGGCTGGAGCAAAGGGAGCTCAATCCATCATCTCGTTGCTACCAACTAAGGGCCAAATTCCTGCTTTTCTGAAAGGAACATTCAGGCTTGAACAGAAAGAAGAGACCTTATACAGAAGGTGTTTTGAACAGATGAGCTCCTGGGCCCTCACACACAGATGGCTTTTCAGAAGGTTCAAGACATCTTGATGGCTTGTCTTCCTCTTTGTGAGGAAGTAGAGGAAGCTGAGGAGCAAGGTCTGACCAAGGCATACCAAATGAACAAACAACTGTGCAGCCCTTTTCCTGCCTTTTAAATATCCTGCAATAACCCAATGTATACCTACAACCCTAATTTTGAAGGTGCCTGGGAGGAAGAGGAACTGGGATTTCTCTTATTTGTCGTGTTGTGACAAGCAAGCTTGTAGGAAACCTGTGTACAATAATATCGCTCTAGATACCAGTGGCTTCAGCACCAGGCAGGCTGTGTGTGAGTCCAGACTTTGTAAGGAAATGGAGGGGACAGCTAACCTCTGCTTCCACAGGCTCTCTCTACTTCCAAGATGCTTTCTTGCTTTCACAAGCAGCCAAGGGACAAGTTTATTTAGCAGAAACTCTGGAATTACTGAACTTAAACCAAACAGTGGTTTTGAATCAGTTGTTTGCTCACAGCCCCTGCTGCAGACCCAGATACAATGAAGCCTATGAGGTGTCTCGAGCATCATTCAGGGCAGTTTGTTCTGTGTGGTCCTTACAAGAGACAGCACATGAGTCAGCTGGCTAACCACTAGAAAGCAAAACCATATGCCTCATAAGCTTTCAATTAGAAACAGTAAATTAACAAAGCCACAATAATTTCTTAAAAGCTTCTCTTTCAATGCAAGCCTTTTCCCCTGTCCTTTCTGAATTCTTGACAGGATCCTGAGGTGAGGACAAACTTCATCTCCTTGTAAAAGATTGGACGTGAGAGCAGGGCCAAGTGCAACCTAGAACACCAGGAAGATTTTGGCTAGAAGGTATCTCAAGGTCTCCACTTCCACCACCTACTCAAGGCGGTGCTAGCTTCAAGGCAGACCAAGTTGCCTTGCAAGTTTTCACTGTCTCTGTGGAAAGAGACTCTACAATGCTTCAAAGAGATCTGTTCCAGCGTTTGACTAAGTCTCCTGGTGAAGAATTTCCTTTCTACAGTCAGAACTTCCCACCCTGCACCTTGTGACCATGGCCTCTTTTCCTTTTGCTCTGCAACTTTGATAGTTGCCTGTCTCTGTCTTCTCAACCTCTCCTTTAGATGGTTCAGCTCAGCACTTACATGTCCCCTTCTCCTTTTCTACTGTTGCCCAGTTCCTCAGCTCGCCCCACTGTTACACACTCCAGCCTAAAGCATAGCAGCATTTTACTCAAAATTAATGACACTACTCCATTCCTGCAGAGGTCAAAACCAATGACCTCAGGATGCCACCCCAACTATTCCAAAGATAAAATCATTTGAGGATTTTTTTCCTTCATTCTGTATAGGTTAAATGCTCATATAACCCCACAATAAATGAAAAATTACACAGAGTAATGTTTTATTACAAGCTGCATAAAATACAGCAACAAATGATACCCTAGCAGGTGACCATCCCTCTCTGCTAGGCATTAAGCCCACTGCTTGGCCAGCTGAGCTACACTAAGCATCAGTTAAAACCTGCAGATTGATTAGACCCAACTGGCACCTGCAGAATTAATACCTGCAATTTTGGTCAGCTAGCTAAACTAATTGAACTGAGCAGCACAAAGTTATCAGATTTCACTCCTTCTCTTTTCACACATAACTCCTGACGTCCTTTGCGAGCAGTTGTGAGAAACTGCATATTTGATTTAGTTTGAAATTTGATCATTTTTGCAGGTGACTGCAGCTTTTTAATGTAAACATGGAGATACCTCTTTATTCTCACTGGAGAACAGAGAGGGTTTGTTTTTTTGTTCTACCTTAGGAAACTGCTGTTGGATATTCAGTGACAAGCAGTTTGAATAGATAGATTTAATTTTTGCTCCAGCCCTGGTAACAATAACAATCCTTACATCTCTTGTAATTACCACCCAACATTTCACCCACAACTACACAACAGCCTCTCTTTCTGTATATTTAATCACCCTCTCTGAACCTCCAACTCCACTAATGGAGCTGCTGGTTGATTAGCAAACAAATGATCACCTGAGTGCCAGATCCAGACAGCTGCACCATGTGTGTGTGTCACTCATGACCCATCTGCGGGACTCAGCAAATGCCAGCTGCTTGTCTTGGAGCAAGCTTGGCAGCTGGGCACTGGACACAGAGAGTGGTGCAGGCATACATACATGCATGTCTGTGCCTGTATGCATGGCAGAGAAATAAGACTGAGGAAAGCATGGAAAATGTCACAGAAAGAAAAGATTTTTATCTGCTCTTCTCTCATGGGAAATTCTTTTCTTAGTGTTTCTCAGTGTCGTAACTACCACACTATCTGCTGAAGAGTAGTTTTGGTGTAAGACCAGGTAGACAAAAAATGAGCTGGCTGTTCAGAACATGCAGTGAGAGGAGATTTGGTAAGTGGTCCTGACTAATGTGGTGTCTCACGAGTTTTATGCTTTCTAAACACTACAAGATGACAAGCAGCTACAACTAACAAAATGTTTGGCAAAATCTCCTGACTAAACCAAATTTTTACATTTGTTTTTTGAAGTGACTGTGCAGTTCAACAAAAGGTGGACTTGTAATAATTGTCAGCATTATCCACACAAGTACATTAATATTTCGATATTGCAGTCATCACCTTGAAAAGAAGTTAGAGATTCAATGCCAGCTTCAGCATTTATACTAGAATGCTTCTGAACTACATCTGAGAATTCTCACTTAATTATGTGATATTTTATTTTAAAATACACATTTAGGTGTGTGGTGATTATTCAGAAAAGTTATAAAGCCCACTCAAATCCACTGGCTTCTCTAAGGCTGGATCTTGCTCTCTTGTTCGATTTTCTTAACAAAAATGGCATTAATACTTTAGTGGAACCTGGGTTTTTTATATCAGAGACTTATTAAACTGAGCAATGCAGAAATGGAAAAAAAAAAAGACAGCACTTTAGAAAGGAAGGATTTGTTGGGCATCCTTCCAGTTGGAAAAAGATTATTAGGTTAGAGGTAACCCACCTTTTTTAACTAACCTTGATTGAAACTCAACTGCCAAGTGCAGATGCACCCTAATAATATATTTATCTTNNNTAAGGTATAAGGGAGATACTAACAAAGACAATCAAACTGAGATAGAGAAGTATCAAACTTTTCCCTTCTGTGTCACTAACTCTGAATGTCTGCTCAGATGTTGCAAGCAAGCGAAGGCATGGGAGTACCAATAAAAGACCAGAAATATTTTGCCCATCTAACTATGCTATACTTGACTGATTACAATGAGGGAAGAAAGAGAAGGAGAAGGGAAAGGGCCCTCTGTCTATTACAATTATCTCTTCGGCCCTCATAAGGCTTAAAATTCACATCCATTTGTTTGTACAAATATACACTGTACTTTTCTTTCAGAGCAACACATTGTCTTCCGTGTTTGCCAAAGGAGACAAAAAGTCCCTTAAAGACTTCCTTCTAGCTGAAATAGCCTACCAAACCAGGGAACTCCCAAGTTACAAATCTATATTAGAGAATGCAAGAAGCCTATGCAGAGTTCTCCCAAAAAATTCCCTGGTAGGATAACACCACTGTACCACCAGAAATCTCTGCTTGTGCAAACAAACTTGACAGCAGGCACAGGCAAACCTTCTGAAAGATCTAATCTTAGAAAATGTAATAAGCTGCTTGATGCACATGATAACTAAATGCTTTGTGAGCTGTATCTGTACTGCTGGATCAAAACTTCATTGCTTCTATGTTTTTCCATCCATACCCTAGCATTTAATATTAAGTATGTGGAGTCAGCCATAATCACATTTGCCATAGGTACGTGGTCACCAGAACCAGAGGGTATTAACTGCTAGGAAAAAAAATGAACTAAACCCACACTTGGATGTATGTATTAATAATAGGTAAGTGAAAGAAGTGAGTGTGAACAGCACCCTGTCCTCTGGCTCTGCTGTGTACTGTTGCAGCACTGACTCCATGAAACATTTTGTGTGGATATGTGTTGGTAAATCACAAGCAATTCTGGATTTCTTAAAGTAGGGAAGGGAAGGGAGGATCCGTAACCGCACCTATACTGGCTACATACCAGCGGCCACCCACTGGTACCTGCAGAGAGTGAACTTCTGCTACCTACAATCTGTTAGATCTCACAAAATTAACCCAACCCTTTCCTTCATAAAATAGCACTGCATGAAAGTACAGTAATCTCCAGTAGAACAGTATAGATATGGGTGGGGGGAATGCCAAACTATGTCATTCACCGTTTGCCCTTAAAAAAGTGTTATGAGAAGGAGTTTGAGCAATTCCCTTCTTCTGAACAGAACAAACTGAACTCAGCGCCAGAAGGTCTTAAATGCTGGCATCCACCTACTGGGTCACAATTTATATCATCTGCATCTATGTGACGATTATACATTTCCTTCCAAATTGTTGATAAAGGTATTGAGCAATGCTGAGCCAAGAATAGCTTCTTATGCAACTTCAGTTCAAAATTTACAGCACTCCTCTGCCAGCTCTTCTAAAACCGAGATTTCCAATCTGGAGTGTGCAAAGCCCACTGACGGTCCACATGCACCCTCAAAAGAGCAGCCAAACACAATTACAGCTCTGTCTTGCTGCTTTCTTCTGCAGTCAGGGAGAGATTGCTTCAGAAGGTGAGAATTTACTGCCATACTTCGGCTCAGTTTCCCACAGTGAAGGGAGAGGCTGATGTGTAGTTGCTGTCTAACAGCCTCTTCTTCCACCATTTAGACAACTACAGGACACACATGCAGGACAGCTCTTTTTCTTCTGAATATGCCACCATGGGTGCTTTCAGTATCACTGACAGCAGTATTTGCTCTGTGGCTGAGTCACAGAAGTCACTACAGGATCAGATTCTATAGGGATAGAAAGTGGAAAAGTAGTATTAAAGTAAAACCAAAACATGCAGCTGAAAAAAGCTGATCATGGTAGTAAAATTTCAAGTCATTAACAGTCATTAACTCAGGAAACCTATAATCCAGGTAGTAGCCAATCAAAAGGAAGTGGAGTTGGAGCAATATGTAAAAATTAAAAGATCGGAGAGGACAGAATCAGATGGCACCTGAGAGAGGAGCACATACTTAAATATGAAGTAGCACATAACAAAATAAAAAAAAACAAGGAAGATAATGTAACAATGATACAAAGGAACAGAACCCACCAGATAAAACAGTCTAGATAACAATATTCATAATACCATCAAAGGTCCAAGTCAGTCCCAGAAACTGTATGCAACATTTGGAAGCTGAATTCAGAGAGTGTTGCTCATTATCAGTGGCACACTGGGGAAAGGAGGACAGGTAGAAAGACAGACAAAAGCAAAGTACAACTTTTCCCATCTTCTATGTTAATTTCATCATTGCATCAACATCTTTCCCTTAGGTACGCACACACACACACACACACACACACACATGCTCCATTTATTTCCTTGCTCCAGCCTTTTGAATTCTGTCTCTCATCAGCTGTCTGGGGTCTCCTATAGTCTTTGTTCCTTTTGTGTACAAATAATCAGACCAATGAAGCTTCTAGGGTTCCTAGATGTGTGGCTACAGAAAAATGTACTTACATAGACCAAACTAATTGTGAAGTTCAGCAAACACTAAAAGAGAGATTGAGAGGTCAGTATACCTCAAGAAGTTACTGTAAAATTATGAGCTGAAATCACACACCTTTGGATCTCTGGAAGGGGATGCCCTACACCCTTTGTTGTCTTCAGGGGTTGATGGGCAATTATTTGTTGAATGTTATTCTTAGAAAATGTTGCTTAGTCAAATACAAACTTTGGGGGAAAGTAAGACAGTATCAACAAGGAGGGCCACAAATTTTGGTCAAAACCAGGAAGAAAGGAATGCCAGGATAATGAGTAATTTCCTTGTGAGGGAAATTCACATCACATGTGAGAGAACCAAACACAGGTCCCAGCTCTGCCTGATTCACAACAAGAATATGAAGGAAGCCAAGTCAGTCTTTCTGTGGTTCAGTGACTACTAAGACAAGACAGAACAGACGCAACTGGAAAGCCTGTGAAAGTCCCACACACACTCCCTTGCAGGCGGCGCTGTCTGGGGACTAGGGAGGCCACAGCCTAGTTTCAGCTGAGCAGGCACTTGCAACTAGATTGAAATACCTCAGGATTATGTTGAAATGCAGAGGGTGTATTTATAAACCCTCAGTGAGTTTGACGGCTATTCTGCACCTACTTTCATGGTCCTCCTCTCTTGCAACCCTCAAAAAACGTATAATCCTGGTGGCTCCACTACAACCTGCTCTGCTCTGTGAGCTCAGAGGAGAAATATATTGGCTGAAGAAAGCTGGTTTTTTGCTTTAAAAAATTGGCTTGTCTTTGTTTTTTTGTTCTTTTCTTTTTGTGGAAGGACATGGACTGTGTACTTCCTAATATGAAGGAAACTGAAGCAGAATAAATGAGAAGTCCTCAAGTTAGACTTCTCTAAGTTATGCTCATTGCAGCTGTATCATCTAGGACAAAGGTTAAAACCAGTATCAGCAACAGAACCCAACTAAACACAATAAAGACACCCAACAGCAAAAATCAAGAGAAAGTTTCAGGAGTTATGACTCAGGTACCAAATGATTTTACAAGTGCATAGAAAAGAAAAGTTCACCAGAAATTACTTCAAACTCCCTGAAGAAGCATGAGAGGAACCTGTAGGCAGACAAAATACGCAGACTAATGCTGGGAAACAGAATTAATTCTTCTCTCAGTGGCTATCAGGAACAGGAAGAGCCATGCTTCAGGAAGCATTTCCTGGAAGCAGAAAAAACGCAACCATTTCTTTGTCAGGACACACGTAAAATAAAAATGCAACATCATTAAAACATTCCTAGAGATTTTTGCTTTTGCCCAGTCTGTCTTATCTTGATAATACTTAAGCTTTGCATCTGTGCAATCACACCGGTATCTCCTATTACTTACAGATAACGTTTACAATAGAAAATCACAGAGAAGTTGTTTGAAAGGGACCTGTGGAAATGATTTCGTCCATCCTCTTCCTTAGTACTGTGGGTATTCCCCACACTAGCTCCTGTGAAGCTGTGGTTTGTCTGGCCAGCTCTTGAAAATTTCCTAGGGTGGAGACTGCACAGCCGCACTCAGTGACATGTTTCAGGGCTGCAGTACCCCTCCCATGGGTTTTCCCAACCATGCAACCGGAACCTTCCCACGGCAGTTCTTGGCTGTTGCTCCTTGTCATGCCGTCTATCACTAAATGTCAGAGTTTAGCTCCGTTACCTTTGCTGTTCCCACTCCAGCTACTGTAGGCTGCTGCTAAGATCACCCCCCAGGCTCCACTTCACCAGACTAATCCCTCAAGCTCTGCATGTGTTCTTGGTCCTTTGCTATCCTGGCAGCCCTCTGCTGGGCTCCCTCCAGCTTCTTTACAGCCTTCTTTGAACAGGGAGGGGTAGAAGAGGGGCCAGTACAACAGGGTACGTGATTCCAGCCTCACCAGTGCCAAGCAAAAGTGGATGAGAACAACAACATTGCTTGACCTTCTTAGTACACTCCTTCTAGCCCAGTGTGTCGTTTACTTTACAATGAATTATGGCTCAATCATACATGATTCAACCAATTCACCAGAACCCCGAGGTCCTTTCCAGCCAGGCCACTGACAAACAATTATCCATTCTGTACCAATGCTGGAGTTACTCTGCCATGAATGCAGAAACTTGCGTTTCTTCTTGCCTAATCTTATGAAATTTCTGTTGTCCCAATCTTCAATTTCCTGATGATTCCTCTGGACTAAAGCTCTGCCATTCTGTGTGTCAATCACGCCCCCCCACTTAACACAGTCTGCAAATTTGCTAACGGTGCCATCTGCCTCCTCATACAGGCCACTGCCTTCTTGTCTTTGCTATGCTTAAAAATGAATTTCAGGAAGATGTTCTTTTTCAGTGACTGAGGTGACAGTAACAATCATATTGTTCCCTGGATTCTCCTTCTTGCCTTTATGAAAGACAGGTGGTTCAGCCCTTAGCCTTTTTCCAGTCTTCATGGACTTCTGGAGACCACCCTGATTTTTCACTTATGATAGACAGCAGGTAACACTTTCAGTGTCAAATGAATCTTGTGAAGCCCTATGGATCTGAATACATCCAGTTGTGGTTGTCCCTAGCTCATTGCTCCTTCCCTGTTGGCTATCCTCCATAACAAACAGTGATGGTATAAATATTTCTCTGGTGCAAAAGAGACCTTGGGGACCCTGTTTTGTAATGCTTGCCACTATGTTGCTCTCCTCCATTCTTCGGCAGGCCTACATCCTCTTTGAATTTCTGTAATTAGTATTCCAGTAGAATCCCTTCTTGTCACCCTTAATAGCCTCTCCTTGACTTAACTCCAGCTAGGCCTCGACCTTATGCATTTTTATCAAAAAATGCTAAAACAATACCTTTATACTCTCCTTTTGTTCACCTTTTCAATTCTTGTATGCTATTTGGTTGCATTAATGGCTCGCCATGCAGTTCCATGCTGAGTCCAGAGCCCCTTCTGCTGGAAGCCCATTCTGCATAAAGAGGCAGATTGTTCCTCACCTCTCTGAAAGCTGAAAGTTTTTTGCTTGTTTTTGCTTTTTTTTTTCTTTTCAGTTTTATTTGTTTGTTTTAAATCAGCCAGCTCTCCTTTGCCCTTTTTTTCCCCTTGGCATCTTGCCTAGGAATTTTGCCTAGGGAAATTCCCTAGCTAAGCCAAACTCTACCCTATAAAGTCTAGAGTCCTAATTTTGCTACTTCTCTTCCCACTTTTCCTCTGTACCTTGAACGTAATCATCTCACTGGTCACTGCAAGCCAAGTTGCCATTTCTGCCATACTTTTGGCCTGTTCTTCCCACTTTGCAAGCAACATGTCAAATACAGCCCCTCTGGCATTTGCATCATAACCTGTGAGCTGCATAGTCTATGACTTCTTGGGTTGATCACATGGTGCAAGCCCAGCAATGTCTACCTGGACAGCTGAAATCTCACAGGAAAACAAAGGCACAACCAGAAGAGTTCTGTATTTGTCTGTAGAAAGCCTCATCTTTTATACCTTGTTCAGGAGATTTTGGTCAGACCCCACCACAGCATCTTCGGTGGCACTCTGCCCAGAGGCCTTGATTCTTGGCAGATACATCCTTGCATTTCTGCTAGAGCTCTGCTAAGTAAAGGAACACCTGTACAGAGGGAACAGCAAACCCACTGATCTTCCCTAAACAGATGGTGCTCAGTCATGAGAGCACTCCAGTCAGGATTCAACACAATAGTTTATGTATCGTTCATAAGACCTCCCACCAGAAGTCTTGATGTCGTGCATTTTGTGTTAGACAGTGTTACACAAAACATTACTGCCCTGTTTTCACTTTTTTCTTCATCTTTTCTACATCACTTCTTCCTATAATCCTATTAACTAGAATTTCAGCTCTCTAGGGTTAAGCTTTCATTCTACATTTGTAGTTCACACACTTGAGTTCCTATCCTCCCTGGCATTAGTGTAACAATTATCTTTTAAAAAGTGATACATAATATAACTGGGGTGAGTGTTGGGGTTGAGGCACAGGAAAAGAGGAGCAGCAGGTTCCCAGTACTCATAATTTGCAATTCATCAAATTAAAAAAATATGAACATGCCTTAAAAGACTCATAGCATCATTTAGCATAATTTACAAATGTAAGCAAAACTATATGATCTAGTGATGGTCATTATCATTATTAGGAACAAGAAAAACAGTTAATTTTGAATCCATTCAGATGAAAGGAGATAGACCTGTAGGTGATCAGGAAGAGTGAATAGACTGTAATTATACTACTTCTACTCGAAAATTCATTGCAAAATTATGTGCAATGGTTATGCCACTGTTTTACTGAAGCCAAAAATAAAGTTTAAAATATCCTTTTTTTACACTGATTACATTCTACAATCCTTTCTATGAGACCTAAGAGGATAAAACCAGATAAAGACACCAAAGTTTCTGTGCCAATCTTCCAACAGAATACCCCACTAGCTATTGTTGAACAGCAATTAATGACCCCAAAGAATATCCAAAGGAGTAACAATTCTGTGGTCTCCAGAGGGTGAAAGCAGATGCCGCATTCTGACTTCTCCCTAACCTGTGCTGCTTCTAAGTGGGCTTTTCAAGAGTTAGGAGGCCACAGACCAGAAGCACGGCTTCCAAAAGGCCTGCCGGATTCAGGAAGTGATACCTCTTCTTGAACCCACCCTCCCATGCTCACCTTCACCTCCCATTCCAAGTCTTTTTCCCTGCCAATAGCACCTGAGTCAGTGACATTTGCCAGGGAGAGGTCATTTGCCAGCTTCAGGGGAAGTGCTTATTAGCCAGTAATGACCCGCCATGCCCAGGAACAGCCTGTCACAACAACGTGTCTGAATTACAGGATGGTTTAAGAGACTCCTGACTGATCCTGTGTCATCCAGACCCGCCATGCCCAGGAACAGCCTGTCACAACAACGTGTCTGAATTACAGGATGGTTTAAGAGACTCCTGACTGATCCTGTGTCATCCAGATGCTCTACTCACACACACTGATGCTTGCTTACGCCAGCAGCCACACCTACTTGTCCAGGGGGCTGTGGTGCTGGATTCAGGTAACAGAGAGGGAATCACCCCTCTCTAGCTGAACTCCCATATTCTGCATAATTATTTTTATGAAGGGCATTTCTCAGACATAATAAGCAGTAAAACAACACTGAGATTTTAATTCACTTCTTAAAAACTTCACTCCAAGTATGGCACAGTTCAGATTTTTTTGTCAAGTTGTAACTGTTTCTCCACTGTAAAACATCTATTAAAACATGGTTCTTCGAGGAGCAACATTAAAGCAAACGGATGAAAAAATTCACTGTCACAGCCATGAGTGACTCTCATCTGTCTGTATCTTAAGCTCTGTTTCCTCCCTCGGTTGCCTGAAAGAAGCATCTTTTCACCTCAGTTTTTCTAGTAAGTCTTCATGATGAGGAATAATAATCAAGGACACAGTTCTAGTAAGTAGGTGGCTTCTGTGCACAGCTCTTCTTCATTGCTCTTGCCAAGATGAATAGTGCTGTCCCACTCTTTCCTGCCCAGCGTCTTACTGGTGGGGAGCTGTATGCCCCAAAAGGTGACTTACTAACCTGCTAAACAACAGAGCCAAATGCTGTAGATATCCCGCTGTCAGCATCCAGCATGGCAGCTAGAGGAAGGTTTGTTCTCTCGTCTAATCTCAACGATCACTAGTAATGTGAGTCATGTTTCCCACACTGTCACCGATTCCTCACCTGTGTGATGTCTGAAAGGGGATTTTAGACATCATCTCCTGCCCCAATTACTCACACAGAGCTAGCACCCTTATGCATAGACAGATACAGTAATTAGACATGTGTCACACCTCAGGCTTTAAACACTGCTCCAGCCTTCTTGCATGCAGGATTTTGTGAAACGACCTTGGATTTTGTGAAGGTGCAGCACAACCACGGCAAATTCTGGTTGGCACATTTTTTGGCCTTGAAAGGGATTTTTTTTTATTTACTTGGGGTTTTTAAGTCCTTAAGGAGTAGAGTTTCTTTTAGGCAAGTACATGTAAAAGCAGGAAAGCAACAGACAGTGCCAGCCTGACTCTCACAGAGAGACAAGATCTTTAAAATAGTATTTCCGCTCCTTTTGAGGCTACAGCCTGTGGTTTCATCTGAGGTACCTGTGTGGCAACCTATTCAAATGAGCCCACAGAGAGTCTCGTATGTTAAAAGATATGCAAAGGAAAGAGGAATTTCCAGTGGAAAATGTGATTGAATGGAGAGATGTTCACTTGGACAATCTCTTACCAAAGCTCAGCAACCAACTAGTGGTATCTGCCAGTCTCTTTTTCCATGCCATGAGGCACTCTGTCTTTACTGCTTACATCAATTAGAACTCATAATGTCATTACTGGGCACATCAAAGCCTCATGACTCCCTTCAGAAAGGCTCATAAGTCTGCCCACTCACATTGTGGTCTGCAACTAACTATGCATCCCCCAGCATTTAGTGGTATGTTTCACACCTCAGCTCTGGGCTCTGAGCACTGTTTTTAGGCTCTTATAGCCCTGACAATTAGACACCATTCCTCAGGAACCCTCAGGCTTAGTCAAATATTCTCTTTTTTTCATATTAATAAGAACTACTTTTAGAACACGATGCTCACAATTTAGAATACAGTTAAGAAAATAACCCATCTATTAACTGAATATTTCAAGACTGAGGTAATAGTACAAGACACCATAAGTACATATTCATTTACAGACTTCGAAATCAATTGTTCTAAAAATTTGCATGTGGGATTTTTAATCTCCCAGGGAATTTGTATGTGCATGTACAACTATCAGAATCACAAGGACGTTTTGTAAGCATCAAGCTCTTTTCTGGCTACAGGTGCTAATTATAACAATCACTGAATTTGTCAACATGCCACTGATGCTTAAGGAAAATGTCAGAGGAGACAGGGCCAGTTTGAAAAGGACAAAGGGAATGGAAATACTATGGTTTGGGGTTTGGGTTTTTTGTTTGGGTTTTTTTTCAGACAAGTGTCATACCATTGCTCTTGGCCTCACTTCCGTTACACGGTCAGTTTTCTGAACTCCTGACTGTGTGTCGGGATGCCAGATACACCACAAAAGAAGCGACAAGAATGTGTAACTGGGGAGGAATAGTCAGCAGCGCTCCCAACTTAAATGTTGTTTTTCCTGCAGCCTGAGTCTACAGTTTGTGAAACTGTATTCAGGAAAGTGCAGTGAAGGGAGAGAAGTGAGAGGTCAGTGCTCAATGGCTTTTACACATCCTGGTTTTGGGGACTGAGGCATCTCTGCCTGCTTGCCTTCAACTTCCATGCACAGAAGGGCCAATCTTAAGCACAGAGGATGCAGCTGTCTTGCGCAACAGGTTGACAACCAACCACAGCCCTGATGCCTGCTCTGTACACTGGAGCTGGTGAGAGCCATGCCAACACAGCTGCTGATTCCACTGAGAGGATGGAGTCAGAGGTTTCAACTGAAGTCTTCAATCTCATCCCGTTTAACGACAGCAACAAGTTGCATTGCCCAGGCTCTCCCCTCTCTCTCTGAGACAGCTCCTTTCTCTCCTTTCTCCCCTCCCACAGCATGGGTCCTGCCCCAGCCCCTCTCTTTGAAGGTAGCAACACTGTGTTTGGTTTGCCATGCCAAGAAGCCCCAAACAGCCTCTGCTATTTGGCCATGAGGAGCCCAAGCGTGCAGCTGTGAGCAGAACAGCTGCCAGTATTTGGGAGTCCTACAATGCACAAACCTGTAAAGGCCAGGAGGTACAGCCACCCTCATCCTACCTTAAATGCCCAGCTAGTGCAATGTGTAATTGATTGAATGCCTTTGGAGACACGGTGGCCATGAGCAGTCAGATCCCCAGAACTGCAGCCTTCTGCTGCACACTGCCAGGGACAGGCTGGTTATTGTGGTTCAGCAGCCTCAGGTTATCACTGTAGGTCATCAACCCAAGCAGGCAAAATGAGAGTGCCAACAAGCAATGAAAAGGATTATACTGTCACCTGGCCAAATGAGCCCGAAGTGATCTAGAAGACCCTTCCACAGCAAGCAAGGGAAGCTATCCAATGGCCACTGTCTTCTTTGGGATGGTTTCTGCAAAGCTCTGAAGCTGAGTGCCTCCAGATGCCACCAGCACAACTCTCTGTCCTGTTTTGTATCTCAGTAGTGAGGCCACCACAAAGAGCTGCTTGTGAAGCTCATCAGAATAATGCCACAGAGGGGTTTTGTGGTTGGTCATTTTTGTGTTTTGCTTTTATTTCTTTTTAGGTCAAAACAGCTGAAAACTGCAAAAATGAATTCGCATCAAAAATAAAGTTTTACAAAATTGAAGACAAATGCAGTCCTTTGTCCAGCTGAGTATATAAATGTAGTTTCCTCCCGTGTCCTAGCACAGGCACATCTGAACTGGAAGCAAGGGTGATCTTAATAAATGGTGTTAAACTGCATATTTTTCATTGAACTGGAGGGGACGGAAGCAAAGAGCAGAAAGCTAAGACACCTGTTGCACGCCTCCTTCAAAAGAAACTATATAATACTAATTGCAGGCTGTCATAAAAACCCTGATAATGCCTCAAAGGCATTGGGTCAATGTGTTAACAATTTGGTTCATCTACTTAGAGGAAAATAAAGAGAAAAGAACTTCAAGGTATGCTTCGCCCCTGCAAACTTAAAACTTCAGCTATATAGTTTGATGAGTGGTTTTATGTTGGAAATTCCTTTATATTTAGAGAAAGAGTAAAAAAACCAACACCACTCCAGATCTAATACTGAAATAGTAACAGGGAGGGAACAAAAGACAGATTTGGAGATGTTCCCCAGGAACGAAGGAATTATGGCTCTGTAACCAAGGACTGTTTTTCCTTCCTTGCTTTCTCAAGACAAAACTTTGTGATTAGTCTCTCTAAAAACCACATCTTTGCTTTTTAGGTGATGTCTGCTTCACTCACTGAGCAAAGAAGTGTTAGGAAGGACGGCGTCTGGGGAGAAACAAAGCCAGGAGCATTTACTGGAAGGCACTAACTATATCAGAAAATAACTATATCAGAAAGAGTACTTCAGATGCTGATTTAATTGAAATCAGGAATGTAGCTGGAGAAAAGAAACATCGCCAGCATACCCTGGAGAGCAGTGCTGAAATATGTGCTACATTGACCACTGACAATCCATAGAGAGCTGGCAGGTCACACTGTGCTGGCTGTTCTCCTTGTTTCCAGCTGCTAAATTACATTAAAGTCAGCTTAAAATTCATTAAACGCCTTCCTATTATTACTTTTCCATGTAAGCAGTTGTTATAGCTGCTGAAGAGACATTGTGTGATGGTGACAGTGAAGAGAGAGGCCTGAGTAAATATGAATGGGAAAGGAGAGGTGATTTTGACCAGGAAAACGCTTGGGACCCTTCAGAATTTAACTTCTCTTCAAAAGATGAAAGCAGCTACACAGTAGATTGAGAATTCAGATGCTTAAATGCTCCAGAGATACGTTAATACTGATTGTAGAGGTCACGTTTTGTTTGGCAGTTTTGCATAAATCCTGAACCAGTCAGAATCACCACCTGTGAGGCTGTCATTGCAATGATGCTGACCCCGTGTCACTGATAATTACAGGTAATTTCAAGTGCTGTCATTAATTTGCCTTTTTCAATCTCTCAGCAAAGCCTTACAGGCTTTGTCCTGTATATAATAGTACTGAAGGTAATAAGATTTCTTCCATCAGGGATTTAAGGAATTGGATTTTACTCAGATTTTTTTAACGGCTTTGCACTATTTCTTGCGGGTTTTGAAAAAAGTAGTTTTTTATAAGTTTTCACCAATTTCAGTGGGAAGTTTTTTCCACAGCAGGATAGAGAGTAGAGAAACTCAGGTGTTACCAGAAATACACTGTACTCAGTTCAGAAGGGAAGCTCCTTTATAGGTGGAAGTGGAGGAGTGAACAGAGGTCCCTGCCTCCATGCCCATGTAAGCCTTTTTGCTTATGTGATAACTTTTTTAATAAAAGATCAAAACCAAAAAGATTCTTTGCTTGAATTCTGGCCTTTAATGGCATGACAAATGCAACAAAGAAGAATCAAGTGGCATGCAGTAAACACAGCTTCACCAACAGGACAGAAATGACAGGCCAAGCCCAGTATTAAATGGTATTTTGAAGTCAAACACCAGGCACAGTGCTGTCCATTCGTTACCTGCATCATCTGATGTACATGAGAAAAACATGTCAAAGGGCCTTCAACAACACCTTCTAGCCCGACTGAAAGAAAAAACCCATTCATTTTCCTGGGAGAGCAAAGTATCTACTGGAGGAAAAAACTCCTTTTATATCTAAAACAGAAGATATAAACCCTTTTTTGTGACTCATATGACTTAGAGCTGTAGAGACTTTTTAAAATAGTATTTGCAGTTTCTGCAGGGAAGACTTTCAGAATAGCACCACTAAAAATAGAATCAATGCCTTTAAAGATTTACTGTCCATGCCCAGAAATCTTGAAAAAAGTAGAATATTAAAATAATATAGGTCCTACCAGAAAGCAATGCCCCTGCATATCTTACAACTGGAGTCTGCATAGGAGATGCAGCTGTCCATCCACTGGAGACCACTGCTGCGTGCCATGCAGTTCTTCTGCATATGCAATCCCCACTGGTGTCACACTTAACCCAGGCTACAAAAGGATGCCCCCAGCACACAGTAGCCATGTGTAATGTTGCCTCATTCTGATCTTCACTAAATATTTGGAGCTGAATTTGGCTTGTCTGACAACTCAGGTGCAGCAGAAGATACGAAATTTCTCATGACTGTGGGCTTCCTATGAGTTGGGACTATAGCAGGAGCAGCCAAACCAGCTATTGCAAACGTGAGGAAGAGCAACACAAGACTGATGAGAATCTCCTGAACCTAAGGGTCTTCCAGGGAACTCAGTTAATCCTGCAGGTTTCTTCAGTGGAGTATCTGCCTCTGGGGAGAGAAGCGCTGCAGAGCCACCAGCTCTCTTTGGGAGAACTTATTTCATGTTCCAAGGTGGAGCTGTTCTGCCCCCGCATGGCAGGTCACTGGCAGAGCATGGAGCCAGACCGCTGCACACTGACAAACCCATCGTATCATGGCAAAGCATGCCAAAGATTTTATGCCACGTGGAAGGGACCCGTGTTAGTGTTCAGAGCATCGTGTTCTGTTACAATTGCACACGCCAGAAAATTGTAGGAGCAATGCAGCTGAAAGGAGCCTATAAAAAATTAATGGCTGACATAAATACCAACCTCCAAAGAAAGAATGGTCAGAAGGGAAGATGCAAGAGAAGTGAAATCTGTGACTTATTATGGGCTTTGTGACAGGTTCTCATTTGGAGCACTGATTCTAAAGCATGAGGAATTAAAGACAGGTTTTAGACAGGATGCAAACTTGGCTTCTGGAAGCAGAGGCCGTAACTGTATATAAAGTGCAACTGGGAAGGAGGTCCTGATGATCTTATGTGCTCCACTGAAGCAAAGAATGAGATACAGAGCTAGAGGCAGGAGAAGGATGGAGTTAAAAGTTTCTGTGGAGGAATCCAAACAGCCTTTTAGGGGAAGAGAAAAACTCTCAGTAAAGAGAATTAATTCACAGAGCATAGGAAGTTCAGTTCTCATGGTGAAACATTCCCATGAGACAAGATAGTCCATCCCATTCTCCTCCAGGAGAGCTTAGGCAACTCTAAGTAGTCACTGAGAGCTAAACAGGGTCTTGACTGCATTCAGCTGACTCCTCTGAGAGTGGGAAGAAGATCGTGACTGTTTCCTGACTACATTCAAACAAATGTATAGAGCTTTTATGTGGGCAGGGGCATCTGGTTTTCGCACCATATGCTACTCCTTTTGAAATATAAGTATATAGCTGAGTAAATGCAAGGGGTTGTTTATATGATGAGCATGAAACAGTCTGAAATGACACCAGAAGCCACTAGTAATAAATAAATTCTGCTTTTCATCACAGGCCTCCAGATTCTCTTGGTAAACTTTTCACTGATATGCTTGACCTTAAGTGAGATGGCCCTTGGACATAGGAAAACAGTTACTTTTTAAGTACACTTGATACTTCCAAACATCCAAAATGTGACAAATGAAACAGAAAAACAAAACCAAAATAAACCACAACAAAAACACACAAAATTCCATCACATTGCAGTTGACATTCTCTCCCTGCAGTGCTTTCCATCAAAGATGCTATACTCATTCATTGGCAAGGTGGCCTCTTGCCATTCAGTGTAAGGGAGCTGTGATCAACTGACTAAACACTATTCTTCATAAAAACCTGAAAAAATAAATATTGTAAGTGGTGCAGAAGTGCAGAATTTAAGAGGGCACCATAGGCTTCATTAACCAGTGCTGTGGGATCCTTTCTGTCTTGAAAGGGTTTCCATCAAAACCCTTCTTACAGATAGCACAGTAAAGAACAGCACTGGTTATTAGCATACAAAAGAATAAAGGAGAAAGAATTTTACTGTCTGTGGTGACTGACTTTATTAATTGTAGGCTGGGAGAAAAGGTAGTCAAAATATAAACTACTGAAAACAAAGGGAAAGCATCTGCCAAAAAGAGATTACATGTCTCAGACCGAAACCTCTGTGCATCGGTGCATATATACATACGTATATATTATCTGCTACCAGTTTGTTGGTTTCAGTGCCTTTCATACTAATCTTACTCCTATGAAATGAGAGAATTGTTAAAAAAAATAATGTTTTCCTGGAAGAAGTTTGAAGAAAGATCTTGAGGCGTATTAGTTCTTACCCACTGTTAAAAGAGTACAACCGGTGAAAAATAGTACTGGTGGTAGAGAGAAAAGTCATACATACAACTGGCATGATGAATTTTCTTGACAAGAAATCTTTGAAGAGTGTCGTCCAGCAGAGAAAGACTGAAATAGTGCCAAACATGATGCATAAAGCCAGGACATAGTGCAACTGTGCAAAGAAAGTGATACAAGGATCTGTTCCTAGCCAGGGAAGACATCTGTGATTAACCAGTAGCTGGTGAACATTTGACATTCCAAGCCATAATAACAACTTTTAATCAGACTTAATTTAGAGTTTCCACAGAGGAATGTCAATATTGATGCCCAGTGGATTTAGGAAACACACACCTGATGTATCACGTATGCACATATATACATTTGTAGTTTTGTGAATACACTTCCATATATTTAGGAGTAAAAATGCAGAGCCACTAATATATAGTTATGTGATTAGACATGGACGTAGTTAAATGGTGGTTTTATATTTGCATCTGTAACTAAAGATAAAATTTTGGCACATCATAGAAACACTGATATATATTAGAGGTTTCTTTCTATATCCAGAAGAAATAGGATGTACGTACATGAGATAAAGCTGTACGTAAATATCTGGCAGCCTGGCACACTGAGTAGGCCTCCACTCTCGCTGAAGGCTGGGGCTGAATTAATGTTAGTTTCCTTTCAACCATGACAGGGAAGGAGGAGGGAGGTCTGGAAAGCACCATCTGTTTTTCCAGATTGCTGTTAATCTGCCAATAATTCATATTGGATATAAAGAATTAATGCTATGGGAGAACATTAAAAAATATACAAAGCCTTCCTCTTCAGCACATGGAGCAAAGACCAGCAAAGAAGAGGCATCAGGTTGTCTTCCTGGGCGAGGAGGGTGGAAAGCCCTCTGAAATTTGTCTTGTATGTTGAAGAGAATGAAAACACAGACAGTTGTGAAAGAGGAAGGGAATGTTCCTCTGATAATCAAAGAAAGAAACTTAGCATTCATCAAAAAAAATGCTTTATAAAAAAATTAAGGTTGGCCAAGCAACACCAAAAAAACAGGGCCCTGGCCCAGGCAATGCAGAGGAACAAATGAAATCCTGGCCCCGGGGAACATTCAGACTATGCTTTGCGAGCCTGTGATGGCTTCTCTGAGAACACACATTGTGAGCAAAAGGTCACACAAAGGGAGCCTGAAGCCACTTGGAAAGGGTGGCAAGGTGGCATCAGCGAGACAGCAAAACATGGGGTGATACATCTGAGGTGAGGCACTAATCCAGTAACGGCTGATTGTGGATTTTACACTGACCAGAAAAGGTCGACATATGGTCTGCTGGGAAATCCGCCAGCAAAAGTACTGCTATTTTTGGATGTTTTTAATATAATTTTCATCCTTTTCCTTATCTGTGCAGCTTTGTTAGAGAAAGGAGGGATGGTACTACAAGGAATGATCTCTACTTCTTATGGCACCTCTGCTGGTGTTAGATTGAGCTGGAATGAGCTACATACGGGGGATAATTGACTGAAATAGGACTGTTCTGTCCCATTTCTGCTGCACCTATCCAAGTAAACTGAGCATTGACAAGCAATCAGCCTTCCCATGAAAGCATGAGCACTGTTTCTTGCACAGCTTTGGCCCAGGCCAAATGACATCCTGATCTTTAGTAAGGCTTCAAGAGCTAGTGCAGGTAAACAGCCTCTCTACTTTGCTCCTATGGCCTTCACACAAGCACACACTGCATCTTTGGGGCAATTTGACAGTTCCAGTGCCTGAATACAACCAATACAAACAAGTGTGAAGGCTTTTCCACAGGCAAACATGGTATTCTGGATCCATCCTTCTATTCCTCCCTATCCATGGTGGCAGAGGGTCTTTACAGAGGTGAATAAATAGCCTTTCAAAGCTATTGTCTTTGCATTCCTACAAAGGTCCTCAGTGGCCCGCGCAACATGAAATTGTCTTACAACAACAACAACCAGAAGCTGTTTGACACCAGAAGTGAAAGGACTTATCTACGCTGACAGTAGGAAAAGAAAATCACCCACCTCTCTGAGGACAGAAAGCTGGTGCAGCAACATAAGTGATCTGGCAGTTCGTGCATAAACAGGAAGAGAAGAATTCCACAAATTTGATGACATGTGGTCTTTATTTTCAGAGTTGTTTGATTGATGAGTGACTGTGAAGGGGTGCTGTATACAGGGAGCTCTGCTGATGGGTCCTGTGATCCAAAGCTGGAAGGAGCTCTAGACTGATATCACTGCTACCTGATGACAATTTTCTGGCTCTGGGGGCTATTTCTTCTGTCAGACATGCTGAATGCCATATCTCCTTCATTTCATATGTCTTTTTTTCTTAGGCTTTTTTTTTCCCCACTGAGTTTTCTTACAGTATAAAACGTGTGAATGGGTATGGGTTGTACTCTTAAATCATGAATGTGGTGTCTCTGTTTCACTCAAATTTTTACAGTCCTCACTTTAGACCCAGTAAAATCTACCAGTAAAAAACTTGTTTTATTCCCCTCTCTGGTAAGCTTAAGCTGCAGCTTGAGAACTTCTCAAAAGGTCAGCCTTTGTAAAAAGACTACAAAAGTGGCAGGGGCCAGAGCCTAATGCCACACCTTCAGACCCTCCATCAGTAACAGCATGGACTAATGACTTGCTTTCCAGAAGCAAGACAAGGTTAGTAAATAGCAAAATTTTTGAACCAAATAACACAGCTGGAAAAAAACAAAACAGGTAAGATTTGGCATACACAAGCACTTTAGGGGATTCTTTACCACAAAGTGGTCATGGTTAAAAGCTTCAGTATTCTAGATACCACCCTTTATTCCCACAGATTCCCAATGAATTTTAAGGGAAAAACTCAGCATACCATGTTCAGTTTACCCATGAAATGCAAAGCCCAAATTCCAGAAATTACAATTCTGGCTTTAGGAAATGCACTTATATTCCACGTATCCAAAGTATATGTTGTTTAATTTAGTCGTTTGTTTTATGAAAAGAAAATGAAAGACATCATTTCTATAGCTGCTTAATGTTTTATTCCTGGCTGGGTATTTGGACTAGGAAAACAACAGCTTTCCTTTTGGCTGTTAGTGCTTAATTATTCAATGTTAACAGCCAAGAAGTAAGCTGTTAGCCCTCCTCCTCTTCTTCACAGCTTTTCTTTCCCTCGTGGGTCTAAATCTGTCCTTCACACATATGAAGAGCAGTTTGAATTGTAGGGATTGCATTTTGGCCTCACAGGAAACAGCCTATGGCTTACAATATTTCCTCTTAATATCTGTGTGGCTTGTTCTCCAGTCTTTTAAAACAGCATGGCAGCAGCTTAATTTCCTGTGTCTTTGATGTTCTCCTTTAAATACCATCACAGACTCTTCTCCTTCACAGATCTGCTCCCAAGCTAAGCTGTCTTGGTACAATTTCTGAAATGTAATGACTATTCCACCTAAATCACTGTACACAATGCTAGACAAAGTAAATAAGCTCTAAATCTAGTGGGTTTCCTTCTTCTTCCTTAGAAGCCTCAACAGCAGAAGACTTCACAAGACCTAACCGGATCGACTGTAGCAGCACTTAAAGGATATCTTGAAAGATGGCAAATACTGGTATCAGAGGATGATGACTCCTTGAAACATCTCCAAATAATATCTCATAAATTAAACCACATATTCAGTGTATTTGGGTCAACTGCATGAAGGCCAAATCCAGTAGTGTCATCCAGAGGAGTGTGTAAGCTGTGTTTTCCTAAAGACTCAGAAAGTCAATACAGCTTGCCTCTCTAGGATGAGGGCAGCTCATGACATAACCACACTCCTTCCTTGAGTACAGCTTTCGCCTTTACCCTCTTCTGAAAAAGAAAAATCTCTGGAAACAGATTAATTTGCTCCAGCTAAGCATAGCAAAAGATGGGCATGTACCCCTTCATGACAGGCCACCCCAAGATACTTCTGCTTTATTATCAGTCACAGATACACAGCTCCATGACTGTTTCCTAACTTTTGCTACCAAATCATTGCATTTAGGTTATATTGTAGACTGCTTGAATTCCCATCAGTTGGATAAACTTGGAAAGGGCAAAGGGAACACACCATATATACAAAGCCATGCTCTTACTGTGAGCCTAGCTGAAGTCTTAACAGTCTAATGAAAGAATTACCCACCCAGTTACAATAACACTAATGCTTCACAGTTCAAATTATATTACTTAAAATTGTATATACACAAACATTTTAGCATCACAGAATCACTAATTTGGAAGAGACCTTAAAGATCATCCCATCCAATCATCAACCCAGCACCACCATATCACTCCAAAACCATAGCTTCAAGAGCCACATGCAGATGCTTCTTGAACACTTCCAGAGACAGCAATCCTACCACCTCCTTGGACAATTGATTCCAGTGCCTAACTACACTTTCAGTGAAAGTTTTTTTTCTAATATCTAATCTGAACCTCCCCTAGCACAACTTAAGGCCCTTTCCTCTCATCCTTGCACTTGAAACATGACAGAAGAGATCAATCACCACCTCACTACAACCTCCTTTCAGGGAGTTGTAGGGAGTGGTGAGGTCCTCCCTGACCCTCCTTCAGGCTAAACATCAGCTCCCTCAGCCGACCATCATAAGACTTGTGCTCCAGACCCTTCACCAGTTTTGTTGCCCTTCTCTGGACACTCACAGCACCTCAATGTCATTTTGGAAGGGAGGGGCCCAAAACTGAACACAGGAATTGAGATACAGCCTCAACAGTGCTGAGCAGAGCAGGATAATCACTTCATTTGTCCTGCTGGCCACACGATATGTCATACAAGCCACGATGCCATCGGCCTTCTTGGCCACATGGGCACACGCTGGATCATGTTCAGCTGCTGTCAAACAGCATCCCCAAGTTCCTTCCTGTTGAGCAGCTTTCCAGCCACTCTGCTCCCAGTCTGTAGCACTGCCTGGGGTTGTTGCATTCTCATTGTTGAACTTCATGGAGTTGTCTTCAGCCCATCGATCCAGCTGGTCCAGGCCCCTCTGCAGATCTTTCCTGCCCTTCAGCAGATCAACTCCCACGTAACTTGGTGATGTCTGCAAACTTACTGAGGTGCACTCGATCCCCTCATGCAGGTTGTCAGTAAAGATATTAAGCAGGACTGGTCCCAATACTGAGCCCTGAGGAACATCACTTGTTATCAGCTACCAGCTGGATGTTATTCCACTCATCACAACTTTCTGGGCCCAGCCATCCAGGCAGTTTTACCCAGCAAAGGTTACACCTGTACAAGCCATGAGCAGCCAGTTTCTTCAGGAGAATGCTGTGGGAGATGGTGTCAAACGCTTTACTGAAGTCTAGATAGATGAGCCTTTCCCTCATCTACTAAGTGGGTCACTTTGTCATAGGACATAGGGTTGGTCAAGCAGGACCTGCCTTTCATAAACCCATGTTGGCTAGGCCTTCAGGACTGACTCCCACAGGACTCTGTCACTCAATCTCCTAAACAGGCCAAAGTCTGCCTGTAGGAAGTCCAAGGTGGTAGTTCTGCTGGCACCACTCTTAACTTCACCCAGAATTGAAAACTATCATTTTGTGGTCACTATACCCACGAAATACCAACCTATTATTTGGTGGTGTGCTTTCCTTTCCACTGCACCTCTGGGTCTTAACAATGACAGCTTCAGAGCAGGGGGAGAGGAACAATGAGCTCCCAGTGTTCAAATCCTCTGCCAGTATGATGTTGATGGTTTCTTCCTTCTCACCTTGGAATCCACTTGGAGTCCTTTTTACATGTTTTCTAGCACCCTCTGCACCTTGCTCTTTCTTCACTCTTCTCCAACTCCATATTACACATGTAACACTGTTATATGTGGTGTGTATTACATGTGTCGGATACTTAGTATTAGTTCTTTTGTTATCCCTAACTGGTTTTATCCATTACTAAAGATTGCCTTTCTTCAATTGCTTGCAAGGGACCTCTGGTAAACTGTCCCTGTAACCCACAAGGTGCTTTATTCCAGGATCAGTCATACATAGTTCATTCTACAGAGAATAAGTGCTTGTTATTAATATCTTCTAGTTACAAAAAATATATAAGATTAGGTGTTATACCACACAGTTGTACGAAGTTTTCAAAAGCTAAAACGAAGTAATTAACAGTTACATGGTCATTAGGCAATCACTAATACAGGTAAATAAGCTAAAATAAATCTACAAGTCAGCAAAGACAAGTCCATACAAAGCCCAACAGGTTCAGAAGTCTCCACTGTTAACTTGACACAAAGCCTGTGGCCTCTTACAATAAATGGAAACACCTTATCTACTTGGCTACAAGACTACAGCCGTTCCTTGAACCCTGGCCTTATGATGGAGTCTCCAGTCAAACTCTGAGCTTGAAAAAACCTCTCAAGAATTCATGTCTTCAGATCAAATGAAGCTCTGGGAAGTGACAGGGACTGTGATGCAAATGCTCTCTTTGAGATCAAATATTCAATTCAGAGTAGATTAGAAGGGACTAGACTTCATTACTCATCAGTCAGTCTCCATGACAAACGTCTGAATTACAAATTTGCCACCATACAGGAAACAAACACATTTTTATTCATTGCAAAAGAAGAGCACAACTGAAGACTTCATGGCTGTGAAGAGCACTTTAACACTCTCTTTGGTCCAAATGAAAGCTTACTTCTCACCAGAATGAAGTGATTGTACTCCTGATAGGTGCTTACTGCATTTTCTCTAGCTCAAAATATGGAAATAAACAGTAGATGTAAGTCTTCAGGACAATAAACACAATTCTCAGTCCCTGCTTGCATAGCAAAACATAAATGAAGATTTAGACTGAAGCTCACTGTCTCTGACCTCTCTAGCTCCATTTCAACGTGTGTTACTTTGAAAAAAGTGGTTGTTACTGATTATGTAATGAAAGAAAAAGACACCTATGAAATCCACATAATTCTTAGCTCAGCCTTTACTCTTTCATGGTTTTTTTCTGTGAGGTTCTCTTACTTCACGAGAGAAGTTACTATCAGACATGGAGTCTCATAGCTCATGAAGGGGCTATGTGACCTTTACACCTATTACCTTCCAAAAAAATTAGATTGTAATTTCATGCTAACATGCTTCATGTTATTTTCAGGCACCTTCAACAATATCATTCTCATTTACCTCTATGCGGAGCCATTACAGAATTTGGTGAACAAAATTCCAGTGGACGATGTTGTTTAGAGAGGTGTTAATCAGGGACCACTGAGCTAAGCCCTTCGTGAACAGACAGGATGCAATCCTGGACCACAGAGACTGACTTCCGAGATCTGCTCTGGGTAGTTTAGCAAGCATTTGCATGTTCTGAGTCTACAGTGCATGGAAAAGAGGAGGCCAAACTTTTCAGGACTGTGTCTTTCACTTGCAACCTCTCAACCACATCAATTTGAGCAACCCATCTCAAAAAAAAGGGGAGCAGGAGAAAAAACAGTAATTATACCTGCAGAATTTTTCAAAAGTCACAATTTCCCCAAACAATTTCAGATTTCCTGTCTATCCTGTGTAGTGTAAGTATTGCAAAAGCAAAGACACTTGCCTACAGATACAAAACAGACTGGAAAAACCCTGCCTTTGTGATTGAAGAATGTCTCCACCTCTTAAATACCGGAAGTTGTTATTGAATTCCCCAGCAGATGGAGTAGCATGTACAGTTTTGATGATCCCTGCAGACTTATTCACAGGACGTAATTATTTGCAATGCATACTATGTTTTTACCTAATATCATGGAACTCTACTTGGTTCAGTCTATCAAAAAATCAAGCTCCAAAGACTGAATAAAATAACAGATAAAACTAAGAATCTTCTTTCTCTCCATAACTCTCCAAGACCTTTGAAAATCTGAAGTAACTTCTACTGAGGTTCTGCTTTACCTTCAGCTCTTTGCATCACCTGCTGTGCAGCAGAGCAGCAGAAACATTACAAGTTTCAGAGGATGCAGACATTCATGTCAGCATCAAAAAGGCTCCACAAGAATCATATGGTCATAGGATAATTCAGGTTGGAAGGGACCGTGAAAGGACATCTAGTGCAACCCTCTGTTACCCACACCTCAAATGTAGGTCACTCATGAGATCAGACTGTTGGAGTGAGAGCTCCTCTGGACCCAGGCCCAGAGGAAAACCAAAGCACAGGGATTGAATTAAAACCTTTGGATAAGCTGAGATACATGAAATCACACCAAAGTGAAATAGAAATATAGATTTTTAACTCTTAGTAGAAATATACACTAAGTGCCTTAAACATTGAAAAGCTGCAGCAAAGAGACCTTAAACACAGTTTGTACTGCAGCAGTTTCACCCTTTCACAGAATTTCCTTACTCTAGACAAAACATAGATAGAACTATATTGTTCACATTTTTTAGATAGTGTTCACTTAAACAATAAGAGCTGATGAAAACTATATACGCAAATTCGTGTAATACCTGTGTAAGCCCGCAGTAAGATTTACAATCATTAGAATTAGACCAGGATAGGTTAAGAAAAGAAAACTAGAATCATGTGTTAATTTTATTGGTTAATTAACAAATATAATCCACTAACTGTAAGTTAGTTAGAGCAGCAAGAACTCCAACTCAGGCAACATCAAGAAGAACAAGAAGAAAAAGTGCTGCTTAGCCTGCTGTCACTCTTGCTGCTGCCTTCCCTTATTGTGTACCCCCTTTGAACTCTACCTTCAGAAACTATGGAACTGCAAAATAAAGGACTTTAGCGAAGCAGCAGCCTCCTTTGGTCTTTCACCCTCGGCTGAAAAGGGAGGGTGTCCCGTCACAGCTCAACATCAGACCAGGCTTCCCAGGGCTTTATCCATCAGACCTTGAAAACATCCAGTGGAGAAGGGAGACTGCATAACTGCTAGGGGCAACCTTGACTCGACCATCTTCGTGGTGAAAAGGTATCTCCTTATATCCAATATATCTCATTTCAGCTTAACCCCATTGTTTCTTGTCCTCCTGCCATGAACTGCCATGAAAAGACTGCCTTCAACTTCTTCATGACCTCTGTGTAGCTCTAGGAAGGATGTTATCAAGCCCCAATTTATCACTGTCTTTCCTATATTGAGGGTGATCACATAGGGTGAGAAGTGGACACAGCCAATCTCTGCTATAAACTGACACATTGTGCCACTATCCTCCTGTATTTCCTCATGCTCAGAACTCATGCACAGGCTAACTCAGATGGACTTTATACTTTTATGCCAAGCAAAGCACTACATACAGGAATATCTATAACTTAACGACCCCAGAAATCCTGAATTCCAGCCCGACCTGTGTCACTGGATTGCTATACAAAAAAGATTAAATTCTTTCATTTCTACAGTGCTTCCATGCAAGAACAGCACACATCTCATAGAAAATACATATATTCAAGGTTCAGCCCAACTCAGCAAGTCTGGCCTGAGACAAACACTATTATTTCTTCATTAATGTGACAAAAGAACACACCCCCTAATGCACAGAGATCAGTTTTAGAAGCAAATGTGGTAAGGTGGGACCGACCCAATGCTTTCATGTCAATTTGGTTTTTTCCCGGAAAAGGCAGGATGATGCTAGATCCCCTCAGCAGAAATCCAAGCAGTGAAGCAGTGCTTTCTGGCAATAAATGAAGGTGGGCACATACACAAAGAAATTGGGAGTGGCACTCATGCAGTGCGGGAATGAAAGCTGGAGCAAAGCACTGGCATTGCTTTGATGTGAACAGCTTTATCTCACACACACCAACGAAGAACATGACCTATGATTACTGCCTTTCTCAGCAAGGAAAAGGTCTTGCCTGTGCAAGACCAACAAAGACCAAGACCAAGTTGATTCTTCAGTTAACTACATCCAAACTTGAGCTACACAGAATCACAGAGTTGCAGAATGGCTGGGATTGAAAGGCACCTTAAAAAACATCTAGTTCCAACCACCTCACCATTGACACACGAATGATGCCCTCCTATAAAGTAGCAACTGCTACTTACCAGGTTATCAGGAGGTGAGCAGAAGTTTTATGATTGCTCAAAACAGAAAAGAACTTGAGGAGTTAGTCTGGCCAAAGCTTGAAGGCAGGAAACTGGGAGAATAATGAAATGATGGTGGTATAGCTTATTACTAATAGCTAGTAAGTAGCAGTGGTTCTTAGTGCTTATAGGGGTTTTACCCAGCAGATCAAGTGAGGGTGAGAAGGGAAATGTGGGATGGGAAGCACTGCAGGAAAGCTCTTCCGTCACAGAAGGTACTGGAAATATTTAGCATGGGCGTGCTAATTAGTCATTGCAGTTACACTTTCAAATCTGGGACCTGATGGTGTTAAATGCACAGTGAAAAAAATGGGACTTTGTATGTGAAAGCACGGCTTTGACTCCATACATGTGCTGGTTTACAACAGCACAATGGAGTTACACTGGAATGCCAGAACCCATGGTGCCATCACTCTCCCACGTTAATCTGCTTTTGCAGGTTTTTCACAGTTGGGTACTTCACAAAGACACTTAGAGTAAGATAGGATGCTGTGTTTGGAATGTATGCCAGTTTTTATGACAAAGTTCCTTGCAATCTGATCCATGAATTATCAGTAGCAGTATTGTTCCCAACTTCAGCATTATCTGAAAGCCACTGTTTTACAGTAGATGGTAGAGGAACAGGTTTTGGAGCATGAATACAATTGTCTCAAAGAACTTTCTAGACAACATGGTGATTAGGTGGCTGTTTAAGATATCTCTTTTCATTACCTGATGCTTGTGCATTGTAGGGGTAAGGCACAGACTGACTTCCACCAACACCATCTTCCTGAAGTACAGGCACATTTACACTGCCTGTGAATCAGCTACAGATTTTACTAAACCTGGCATGACTACACCTACAACTTCACTGCCAAGAGTTGTCTTTTTATACAAGGAGGTAGCTAACTGCTGTATTTATCCCAGTGTACCTTCTCAGACAAGACATGGGAAGTTCATAAATCCTAAACTGTGGAGTTTGACCAGTCTGTAAAATGCTTTAACGCTGTGTTGCCTTGCAAGAGCAGGGAAAGTGAACTTTTGAGACACTGGTATTATTTTCTCCCACTCAGCTTTCACGCCTATATGGCAAAGATAAGCCAGGTGTAAACGTTCAAACATCTGTACACAAACTCCCTGGAAAACATCCATGCTTCAGCCACTACACAGGACCTGGCTGGTCAGCACTGGCAATTACCTGGGATTATATGAAGACAGCTCTTCCTCAATGCTTTTAGCCTCTTGTCTACTTGAGAATGAGGAGAAAACCACACAGCCTTGAGACTCTGGACACACAGACATTCCAAGAGAAAGAACCAGGACTTTCATTCCAACAGTGAGCCTGCCAGAGGCTCTTAAGACAGAAAGCAGACAAGAGGGATGAGAAACAGGAGCACTGGTAAAGTTACCTAAAAGTCTGTGTGGAGACAAGAGGAAGAGAAGCTGTCCACCAAATGGAGCATTTGGACACACAGGTATCACAGAGGTATGCAGTGACGATAACACATTTTAGCAAAACAGATTAAAGATTCTTTTATATTGGCAAAGAAGTGACTGGAAGAATGGTTACAGTTGTATTCCCAGAGCCCCTTTTCCTTTCATAGAATTAGTCAGTTCAAGGGAAAAAGAATACAGGGTGAGTATATATACTTGGAAGTTTTCTTCCTTCTTCTGGATTCACTGGGAATGCTAAGAGGAAATTCAGAAAAACACACTTTTCAACTGAAATCATACCAGAAATTAACTTTTATGTATTGCTCTGGCCACCTAGTGCATGTTGTAGGCATCTTCTAGTATAGTCTGTGTGAGATCTACACATAACAGAAATAGTGCAGGCTACTGAAAAGTTAGAACTTTATATAAATCAGTTTATGAGCCAGCAGATAGATCTGAATGCACAGGTGGTGAGTGAGAAATGAATAAGCAGAAGGCCTGGGAACAGTGCCTAGTGAATTTTGGGACGGCACTCTCAAGCACGTCTGAGTTTTCACTTGCATCCTCCATGCATGAGGCTAGAGCCTGTCCTTATGTGAGATCCAGTATCTCAGTGCCAGGATTACACTCAAGCCCAGACATATCAGGTTTTTTGAGGATGGTCATAAACAGGGACAGAAGCTTAAAGTAATCCTGCAGTGATGCAAACACAGTCGTGCTGCTGGTGGGAAGGCAACTGGTCTCATTATCTGCATTTCGGCAAGTTTATCAGGACACCAAATTTCAAAAAGTGGTAGCTGATGGAGAAGAGCACTGCAATCTCAGAGACCTTAGCAGTGTGGAAAAATGAGCCAGCAAAAACCTCCTGAAGTTCAGGACAGACAAATGTTAAGTCCTGTATCTTGGATGATCACCTCCATGCAGTGAGACACGGCCTGACTCTCCAGAGAGCAGCTCTGCATAGAATGTCCCCGTGGACACACCAGATGTGAACCAGTAGCACACCCTTGCAGCGAGGAAGGCTAACCATGGAGCAAGATGAACAACGAGCATGTCAAGCGAAGCTATCATAAAGATGCTCCTTTATTACACACTCATTTGGAAAACTTGAGTTTTGTGCCCCCAGTGCAAAAGAAACACTAACAAACTGGAGAATCTAGGAGAGGGATATTTAGATGGTGGGAGGCTGGAGCACATGACACACAGGGACAGAGACAACCAGATTTGTTTAGCTCAAGAGGCTGAGGGTAAAATAAGCTGCTATCCTCACCTAAGGTTAGAGGGTAGATGGAGCCAGAGCCCTCCCTGCAATGCACAGCAAGAGGCAATCACTGCAAGCTCCAACAAAGGAATTCTGATTGGATATGACAAACAGTATCTTCACTAGAGAGTGCTTAAGCAAAGGGATGGGTACCCAGAGAAATCCTTTCCTTGGAGATTCTCAAAGTGCAATTGCACAAGGCCCTCAGCAACATGATCAAGCCTTGATGATTTCATCATCAAGTTCCTACCAAAGTGCATTTTACTATGACATATACCCATATTTCCAATGCTATTTCACACTGTGGTAGCTATCTAGTGCTAAATGCGGGCTCCAATCTGAATTTCCATTTCATGGAAAATGTTGGCATTTGCAATTACTTTTCATTGTAATTTCAATCAAACAGAAAAAAATAATTAAGAATTTTTTTAAAATTGCTTTAAGATTAATGAAAGTTAAGTGCATTAATTTTAAAAATATATTTAATATGACATTTAATTAATTTTATTCATTGATTACTTTTTGAAGTAAAGGAAGGAATATGGAAACAAAAATGGAGCAAAATCAGAAAGCGAGGTCTACCAAACCCCGCAACTGCATCAGGTTCAGATTCACACTTGAATGACAACAGTTTGGTCCTTTACAAACTTCTGTGCAGTTGTATCATGCAGTGATGTTTTGTCCCTCACAGATGTCTTCCTGAGGTGAAGAACACATATGCTCTCCTTCACTGATTACAACAAATGCCACACTCTAACTATATGGAGCAATTATGTAAGACAGGAGTAACATTA
>VZRQ01012393.1:40329-58186 GCA_013397975.1 Machaerirhynchus nigripectus | reverse complement strand
CTTACCCGCCACTCTGGGGAATTTAAGGCAACATTGCTTTAGGTTCTTTTCTATTACCTTACCAGGAAAACAATCAAAACAGTAGCTACTAAACTGGAAGGTCTCACAGAATAGTGTTTGATAATTAAGCAATGCTGGGAATGCAGCCCTTCTGAAACCAGAGCATATTAACCACAAATTTAGCTCTGATTTTGGAAGCATTTCACTGAGATAATGTCTTACCTCTGCAGCATTTGTAAACATATTTTCTATCTCTCTATAGTATCTGAGAAGAAAACCAGGTCAGTATATTTACTCAGTGATAAATGCTTGACCTAAAAAAAAAAAAAAAAAAAAAAATTAAAAAAAAAAATCATGCTAAACTAGCAGGAATTTAACTTTTTTAAGACAAGCAGCTCTTTGGAAGCTTTGCTTAGTTCTATTTTATGAAATTATAGGGTATTTCAAAGAATTCCTCAGTTCTTGTTTGGTCAAAAAGTCACAGATACTACTCTGAAAGGCAGCCATGTGAAAAATCCTTCAAAGTAAGAAACAAGGATAATTATTTGCAACCTGCTGCCAAATGTGACAGCGGTATCAAATCTGTGGTGATCCACATCTGAACTTAGATTTTTGACTGAAGTAAAATGGGTCTGTTCTGTTCATTATTGTTACTACCTAGCATATCTCTGAATCAGAGCCTTATCCTACTACATGGCACAACTTAGTATCATTGGAGGCCTCCAGAGAAAAAGAGATAACTAGAGCACAGAAGGAAATACATGTCAGGGATGAGATACACTCAGTAACTTCACACCTGCTCTTGCTTTGCCTGCCCTTCCTTTCAGCAACTTCTGAAATCAAAGCAGAAATCACAAATGCTGTACAAGCTTCCCCTCAATAAAAAAAAAAAGCCAAAAGGCAGAGTCCCCCTCAGAGACATTAAGCTGAGAATCATTAATATTCTTCGTATATTACCAATGCCAAGTCTAGAAAAGGGCCTTCTGTGAAACATATTTATGTAAATATCTAATACAAAGATGCCAATGCCACCTTATTACCAAAGCAGGAAGTATATAACAAGTTAGACTTTGAAGTCATCTCTTTCTCCAGAAAAAAACCAAACAAAAACTAATGGAAAGAGCATGTGTGTGCAGGTGTGTGTGTGTTGTGCAGTAGAACTGGCTTCTAGTAAAAGGCAGTTCTGAAACACCGGAACTAACGAAGCCCATATACCTACAGATCAATAGCTCGTGGGTGATCGACTTCAGTGTGCAAATAGGTGCAAGAGCAAAGATTAAAATTTTCCTTTCATAAAGGAAGAAGACTCTCTCCCCCTTTTCTTCCTAGGTAACAAGTACAGGGCTTTTGCACAGAGGGAGCGTTGACCATCAGTTACCTATTCCATCCAGCCCTCAAGAACGGTGTCTTTCAGCTTTTCAGTCTCTTACATTAGACTGAAACTGGCTCACACACCTATTACTGGGAGTGGAAGGGAAGCCTTAAGACACAGATGCATTCGTGCAACAGAACCATCTCCTTATAAAACCTGTTCTTCAGCTGAGGGATAATGGAGTCTGAGGTTGCAAATACTTTAAGTCAAGGATAAAAGATTCTAGTCCTTTATCATCTCTTCTGTGGAAATACAAGCTCTTCCAGATATCGCGAATCCTTATTGTTAATGAGACAAAGTAAAAATCTTTGAGTAACTAAGAGCCTTCTGCAGCACCTAAATAAAGATTTTTACAACAGTCAGCTCAGTCAAGCTTGTGTTTCAATCACATACCAGTAGGCATGTCTTACTAATTCATAATAGCATAATAGCAATTCATAATTCATAATAGCAAAGTCTTACTAATTCATAGTCACCTGATACAAAGCTTTTCAAATGACTGCCCTTTTTCTTTTCTACCTATTACTGAAAGACTAGTTTTCTGTATTACAGATGAGCTACTGTTCATCAGTATGGGTATAATTTATTCACCCAGGTCAAAGAGAATTTCACATTCATTATTAGCCAAAATTCTGGCAAGTCTTTGCAACCTGCATTTCTTTACCTGTACCTCTCTGGAGCTGAAGTTTGATAAACATCAGTTGCAAGACTCCACTACAACTCATGTACATGAAATACTAAGAATATGAGCATGAATATTCCAACATATTCATGTTAATAATTAAAATAAGCACAACTTGAAAGCATACAATATAGAAATCTGGGTTTTGATGAAGTACAAGGAATATAAAACTATGGATGTTTCAGCTAGCTGAGTCCAACTAAAGTATCACCAGATATAAGCTGACACAAAATATAAAGCCAAGAAAGGGTGGGAAGTAATTTGTGCAAAACTAGAGACATTAGACTCTTTTGACAGTGCATGCATTACACAGGCCATTCTAGAAAACAAAATATTTAAGCAAGGACAGCACTATCAAAATAGTCAACATTTTTATACTCAGTTGAATTAAATGTACTAAAAATTTATCAAAAGGCTGTACAGGAATAAGCCTTCCGCTCATCACTTTTCCAAGATCATCATCAATGCTGGTCTTTAGAAGCAGCAGGACACCAAAAAAGCAAAAATATGTGGGGGGCTTTAAATGGAATTATTTGATGTGGGAAAGCAGCTTTTAGGGACTGGAAGTGTTTCAAAGAAAATTTCTTCCCGCTGTATTAGAAAACAGTCAAACGGTATATTAGAAAAAATAGTAAATAAGAGGTTACCTACTTCGATATTACTGTTATTCCTTACCCTTACACTATTTTAGAGTATTCCATTCCTTTTCCTTTGAGCACCACAAATTAGCTCAGCACAGTCTGTTCACATGGTCCGCAGAACAACTGACCTGCATTTGGTCTTCTCTTTACATTTTCTTTCCTTAAGATGAAACCGCTGACTGCACAGATTTTATTTTCTTGCTAAGCAAAGCATTTAAGTGAGAGATCCTTATCTCCACCTTTTGAAGTGGTGAGCTAACCCCCTACTTACTTTATTTTCCCTTGTGTTTTAACTTCCCTTCCGTATGCATAGAGGTAAATGATTTATGGATCCTTTTCCCTTTGATACATGATTTATTTGTATCAGTTTCCACCAATTTAGTGTTCTGCTACTCCACTGCCTTTGAGTCGCCAAAATTCCCTGCTCCCCAATTTCCAAACCTCTGAAAACATAAGCTTCCTACTTCTAAGATAATTTTCAGTTTCTGCTCCAAGTCTTCTATCTTTCCCTCCACATTTATACTGGGTACTATGGCAAAAGCACAGCTCAAAACAATTATCTCTGTAGCCCCGAGACCACATTCCCTATTCTTGTTTCTGTTCTGAACAGTTTGGTCTCCTCAGAAGTAATGCTAATTTAAGAACTGCTTTAAGTAAGGTGGTAAGGGAGGCTGCTTCTACAACATGCAGTTGGCACTTCTATCAAGGCTGCAAAACCAAGAATATTGTTTTCCCATGGTAAGCTGATATTCAACCAGGACTTAACATGAACAGCAGGCTAAAATAATTCTATTCAACTTCAAGACCGTATTAGCAGTGGGAAATGCTAGTGCACATGTAGATACCTTTAAAAAGAGAAGGAAAAGCTGTCTGTCCAAAAGGAAAATGAAGAACATCCACAACTGGAGTGATTATCTGAAACAACACTAAGCTGTATCTCAGCCTATTTGCATGTCCTGTTATTTAAAATGCAGTCACTGCTTTTCCAGTCCTCCCATTCCATTTAATTCTCTTTTAAAGAGTCTGGACCTGCAGTCATCAAATCACAGAATATTCTAAGTTGGAAGGGACCCACAAGGATCACTGAAATCCAACTCCTGGCCCTGCACAGGACAGCCCCAAGAATCACACCATGTCACTGAGGGTGAAAAATGTCCTTGACAGCCATGCAATTATTCTTTTTAAAATCAGTTCGGTACCAGTTCATGTTGTTCCTCAAGTGCAGTTTGAAAAAACAAGCATACTTATATTACTTCTATGTTTAATGAGCACAGAGTAAAGTTTAACTTGCATTTAGGAAATAAACTAAATAAATCCAGCTATTTTTCTGGAGTTAACAGAAGAACATGACCATCTCAGCACCAGTACCTCAGTTTTATTTCAACAAGAATGTTGGTTACCTTCTCATGTTTGTGAACCTGATTTTGTCTCTTCCATCCACAAAAAAAGATCTTCTAGCATAAAATTATATAGCAATGTATAGTATGGGAGAATCAGGTTTGAACTGTCAAATAGTATTTACTCAGAAATATGATTATATATGAAAACCACAAGTATCATGTGTTAGCTGTGGTATGCTGGAAGAGGAAAAAATACAGTTAAGACTGTTTCTATTTCCATATACAACTTTTATTGCAATACCTGTATTCTAAGTGTACAGATACAAATATAAAATGACCCATGACAGAATTAAAGCTGCCAAGTAGCAAATTAAGAAATTAATTCAGTATTATAGCCAAAGTTGACAGGACTTCAACAGGTGATAGGAAGCTTCCCCAGTCTCTCTCCAAGAACAACCAGGATCCACCACAGTTTTGGTCCAAGACGTATGCTTTAAGTTGGCAGCTGAGTCTAGGAACGAGTGTATTTACCCCAGATGTGCAGCATAAACACAGAAGCAATAAAAAGAAGACTCATGACCAAAACTGGAACAGGTCCACTAAAAATAAAGAGAAAATACATTAACATAAAATAGAAGTCTGTCTTGCCCAAAGGCCAGTCATTATCAGCCAAGTGAGCTTATCAGTTCGTAAGAAATTGTACAAGAAAACTCTTCTTCCCTTCCCACAGAAATACCTTAAAGCACATAGAAATGAGAAAGCCATCTCTATCAAAAACTGCTGCTGCCACTGTTTTTAAAGACAGTTCTACACACCCTAAATGTTACACAAAAAAGCACAACAGAGTAACAAAAACCCCACTTGTTTAAAAAGCCATTAATGGTTCATTATTATGCATCACCGTTTTCACAGTCTCTGGAAAAATATCCTCTGTGTTTACTGCTCAGATAGCCACCTGAGCAGAGATGCAGTCCGATGCAAAAACCAACAGAGTCCTCTAGCGGCTACTAAAATTTTGGCATAAATTTCTCATTAGCTGTTTTATTTTAGGGGTTTTATTTCATTTGAAAACAACGGCAGCAGTGGGTGAGAGACGGGGACTTTTGCTTTCTTGAAAAACATACACCAAGTGGCAAAGCTCCACCATTAAATCTTTACCTCAAATGAATAAACTAGTATTTTTTTTCCTTCCTACTTTTACATATTGTTTAGAAATTGTATAGTGATGCTTTAAAAAACCATGTTAATCTTACGGTGCATGTTGATAGTTTCAATCAGCTGTTTCATGCTGTTCTGAGAGACAACAATTACATTACTACACACACTCAGTGCTCCTTCATACCACCCACTTCATACAACCTCATTCCTGATCTTCTACATGCTATTGAGAAATCTGTTATCCACCCTGTGTTACCCTCCAGGGTACTGTCTATAAGCATGTAAATGCTACCTGAATACAAAGTAAAAACAAGGAAACTGAAAAGGGATTCAAAGAGTTTACTGTCATATTTTTCTAAGAGATCATGATCCACATACTTCAAATTTTCACAACTGTAATCTTATATTGAGTTTTAAAACTCAGTTATTATCTATCACACTTAGACTTATTTTGGTATGGAGAACCCTGAAAACAGACATAAAACTCAGTTATTATCTATCATACTTAGGCTTATTTTGGTATGGAGAACCCTGAAAACAGACACAAAGCATTTAGCAAATAAACCAACAACAAAATAAACGAAGTCCACATACAAGGTGACTACATAAGCAATCCCTTCAAGGGTTATCTTTCACTAAGCAACAGAACGTAATTCTCAAACCCCAGAATTTTATACACACTTATACATATATTTCCTTTATAATTTATACTTATTTTTATATATTTATGCATGTAAGTTTATATGCTACATAGTATAGATCATAATTATGTTGGGTGCAGAAAGTCCTTACACTGTATCTGAATTACTATTTAATTCATTTGAGCCTTTAGCAGTAGGAATAGGTAAGCTGCTCAGCCAAAGACACAGAGGAACAAAGGAGCACCACTAATCAGAACAGAACTACATGGAAATAAACAGTGGGGACTGACTGGGTGTTCAGTGTGTTTTTTACACATGCAGGTGACATTGAACCCCTAGAGAATAATCAGCTCCCCAATACTGACACATATATCTCATTTCCTCCAGTCCCAAAGAAAACCTGTTGAAACCCTGCAATTCTCCTCCACTCACCTGCATCTTCTCAGCCCACCACAAATAAATAAATGGATTCAGACACCTCTAAAGATTTGGTACTGTGCATTCTCAGAATGTCTTTCATAAGGCTGCACATTGGGCACAAGCCCAATTTGACTTTCTATCCACAGGAAACACTGCCTATAGCTCTTTAAGCCGGATAGCCCAAGACAAGATACAGAACCACAGGTACCAAGTGACCCAAAAAGAGGAAAAAGTGTGGCTTTAGTGTTCTTTTCAAAGAACGTCATCTCCAAGCTTTAAAGAGAAAAATATCATATCCCACTCTCAACCAAATCCCGCACAAGTCCCTTTTGCTAATAGTTGTTTTTAAAGGCATACACATTCTGAAGCATCTTGTAATGCAAATAAAGGATCTTTTCTGGGGGGAACCAACTTGCCTATTCAACATATTTATCATTTTGAATGTTGAATACATAGATACAAAGCATCAACAGTATTCTGCACAATATAAAATATATAAACTTTTTTATCCAGAGCAGAATTCCCCTCATTGTAGCTAGTACGAATCAGCCTGTGTGCCGATGGTTCTATGTATTTTTTCATAGCAATTTTACGAGCTTGCATTTTAAATATGAAAAAACGCCAAAAAAGCCACCACCATTACCAGGATAAGCTTTCACATTGCTTTATGCAGTAGTGATCACAACCATTTCTAAATACAACTTCACCTGAAGCACTTCACTGAGGCAATCACAAACCCTCGATAACCCATTCTCACTTTAAAGCCTACTAAACACGACAGAGATAATAACAATTGGTTGCTATGGAAAAAAAAATTTAAGAAAAATACATGGAAAGCCGTAAGCAAAAAAGTTGCTACCAAGCCATGGCTCAGAAAATGTTACATCTAGTGTGGAGTGATTTGTAAAACCAACTCACTTTTACAGATTTTATTCTTCTATTAAAAGCCTGAGCATACAGTTACCCAAAGTAGCTTCCAAAAAAGACATTCCCAGTGTTCCAAACCTTAAAACTGGGAACCACTGTGTTGCAACATAAATAGATGGGAAAATCTCTTTACTGATCTGCTTGCACTGAAGATGAGAACTGAGTGGCTATTCAGCACCAAAAGTGAAATCAAAGGATTCACAAGGAAACCTAGCAAAATTGTTACAGCTTGTATCACAAGTCTATTAAAAAACAACATAACGCCCTTCTGGATTTTATTGTTTGGTTTAATTGAGTTTTTTAATTCAGCCTTAGTAGACCAAGCAACAGAGAAAACAGTTGCCCTGCCTATCTGCATAGATTTGCTCTAGAACACTATTGCTGCTCGTTGTCTCCTCTTTGCCTTGTCTCCTTTCTGGACTCAGAATGGATTAAGCAAGGCTGAACCGCACTACTTTGGTGGTTTGCTGGATACTTTTTGTTTTTTGAAGTGCCAAGAACATATGAAAATGAAAACACATAAGACAACTTCAAAGGATGGATTAGTCATGGAACTATCACTAAGTAGCCTACGACCAGCCCTTCCCCAAATGTTCTGTTTGTGCAGCCAGCAGCAGCCCTCTTAAAGAACTCCAAAAGAAAAATATTAACGGATTTGAGAAAAAAACCCATGCAACAGGGTCAGCCCTGAGCATCTCAAGACTTTTCAACCTGGTAAGAACAAGGTCATGAACTGTAATTTTGCACAAATTCCTACTCAGGATATAACTTAGGAGGCACTCATCAGCTGAAATACGCCTTCCATCTTTGTTACCTGAGTTTTAGGCTGCAAAGTTTGTTTGGGAAAGTCACCTGAATGACTTAAACTGGTCAAAAAATTTAAAACTTAGGCTCTCTTTATAGTTTAAGGGATATAACTGGGTATTTGACCATAAGCTTGTAAAAATGGAGATATACAAGGTATTGGCATGCTATTTGCCAGGCAAGTGCAGCTAAAATAATTTATCTGCAGCTTTTTAATAAAATCACCTGAGCTTATGCAAGCATATGGTATATAAATATCAGTTATACTGTATTTTCAAAGGGGGCACAGGGTCACAACACAGCTCTTAAAAAAAAAAACCCCAAAATTTTTACTTAAGAGAATGAAAACAAGTGATCTTGAGACAAGTGATCTTTCTCAACTTCAAAATGATGCCTACAGTCTTCAAAGACCATTTAGGGTAAGCTTTGGCAATTACAAAATATAACTTGTACCTACCTTTTAAAAGCCACTGTAACTTTAAAAACTACTTCTCCAGAGTTACAGATTAAATACATCATCCCAACCACCAACTTAGCAAGTTTTCCCATGCACACCAGAATACTGACAGATTATTATTAATTCAAAGACTTCAAGACTACATAAGCAGGGGAACTCTACAGCCCTCCAGCCTGCCACCACCCACTAATCCAACTTACACTTTGAGCCCTGGAGAGTCCTCAGTGTAGAACCTCCACATCCCACCAGTCCCTGTGGATGTGGCACGGCCTGCACTCCTTGTCCCGCAGCTGGCATTTTTCCTTTAATGGACAACAGAAGGAAACAGAGACCAAACAACACGTCAGTACTCCATTAACTTCTAGGACCAAGCAGCCCAACACACTCTGCAGAAACACTACACTTCACAGAATCAATTAGGTTGAAAAAGACCTCTACAATCATCAAGTCCAAACGATGACCCAACACCACCCTGTCAACTAGACTACGGCACTGAGTGCCACATCCAGTCTTTCCTTAAACACCTCCAAGGACGGTGACTCCACCACCTCCCTGGGCAGCCCATTTCAATGTCTAATCGCCCCTTCTCTGAAGAAATTCCTCCTCATGTCCAAGCTAAACATCCCCTGCATGCACAGTTAAGACTTGTGCTCTCCTATCCCGTCACTAGTTGCCTGGCAGAAGAGACAGACCCTCAGCTGGCTACACCCTCCTTTCAGGGGGTTGTAGAGAGTGATAAGGTTACCCCTGAGCCTCCTCTCCTCCAGGCTAAGCACCCCCAGCTCCCTCAGCCGCTCCTCATAGCACTTGTGCTCCAGACCCTTCCACAGCTCCGCTGCCCTTCTCTGGACTCGCATCAGCCTGTGCTGCCACGTCAGCAGAGGGCATCGGCCCGGGCAGCCCGGAAAGCAGAGGGCACGACGGAGGCAAGAGCTGTCCCCACCAGGGAGCCACGACGGGCACCCACCTCTGCCGGACGGTGGATCCCGCGGCGCGGGGAGCCACAGCCTTGCTAGGGGAGCGGCCGGAGGAGCCGACGCTGGTGGCGCTGGGGTTGGGCCCGGGCTGCAGAGAGAGGAGAGAAGCAGGAGGGGGTGAGAGGCGGCGGGCACTGCCGGCGGGGAAGGGACGCCTCAGCCGCCCCGCGCCTCGGGCAGCCCCTCACCATGGCGGCGGCGCTGGCTCGGGCTCGGCGCGCTCTCACACACGCTCCGCTACAGCCGCTCCAGCCACGTCCCTGCCCGCATCAGGCTCCGCCCCCGGCCTCGCATCCCGGCACCACGCGGCTTCCCAGGATAATGCCTGAGCAGCACCGACCCCTTGTCCCTATACCCCTCGCTCGGCGGCCGCTTTCCGAGACCGCTGCCCTCCGTGACGCCTCGGTCGCGCCCGCTCATTGCGCAGCGGCCGGGCCAGAGTGGAACGGCGCGGAACGGCGCGTCGGGCAGCGCCGAGGCCGCCCGGCGGGCGGGGTGGGCGAGAAGGCCCGGGAGGAAGGGAAGGAAGGCTGACGTGTCCCGCCGGGGCTGCCGCGCTGCGCATGCGACCCTGTCCCCGCGGCAGCGACCATGGAGGAGGAGGAGGAGGCGGGAGGAGGGGGCCCGTCCGTGCTGTTCCTGCACCCGGACCTGGGCCTGGGCGGCGCGGAGCGGCTGGTGGTGGACGCGGCGCTGGCGCTGCGGGCGCGGGGCTGCCGCGTGCAGATCTGGACGGCGCACTACGACCCCGGGCGGTGCTTCGCGGAGACGCGCGGGCTGGCGGTGCGGCAGGCGGGCGGGTGGCTCCCGCGCAGCCTGTGCGGCCGCGGGCACGCCCTGTGCGCGGCCCTGCGCATGGCCTTCGTGGCGCTCTACGTGCTCCTGCTCAGCGGCGAGACCTTCGACGCCTTCGTGTGCGACCAGGTGCGGGGAGGGACGTGGGCATGGGGACAGGAGCGCCGCTGCTGCCGCTGGCCCGACGGGAGGCGGGGATGCTGGTGGGCTGCTTTTCACAGAATCACAGAATTCTTTGGGTTGGAAGGGGTCTCTGGTGATCATCAACTCCAAACCCCCTGTCAAAACAGGGTCACCTAGAGCAGGTGACACAGGAACGTGTCCAGGTGGGTTTGGGATGTCTCCAGAGAGGGAGACTCCACGACCTCCCTGGGCAGCCTTTTCTAGTGCTCTGTCACCTTCAATGTAAAGAAGTTCTTCTTCATGTTGATGTAGAAGTTCTCGAGTTCTAGTTTATGGCCGCTGCTCCTTGTCCTGTCACTGGGCACCACTGAAAAGAGTCTGGCACCATCCTCTTGACACCCACCTTTGAGATATTTATATGAATTAATGAGATCCCCTCCCAGTCTTCTCTAGACTAAACTGGTCCAGTTCCTGCAATCTCTGTAAGACAGATGCTCCAGAGCCCTGGGGTATCAAATCCCCACAAAATCTGATTCATTATGTGGTGTGTAACAAGCCAATATTGACACACTCAAGAGAGAGGCAACGATTGTTCATTTCAGAACTGTGCAAGCCTGGCTGCTCCACACTCTTCCCCACCCCATCAGGCTTTCTGTGCCATCTTTTGTGCACAGAAATTCTGAGTTAGTAACTTTCCAAGTGCAGCCTCTCGTAATGTTATGGTTGGTTAATAATTTTCAGAGAAGGGCTGTGAAGCTGGGGGAGGATCTGGAGCACAAGTCTTATGTTAGGAGAAGCTGAGGGAGCTGGGGTGTTTAGCTGGGAGAAAAGGAGGCTAGGGGGCACCTTATCACCCTCTACAACTGCCTGAAAGAATGTTCTAACAGGTGGGGGTTGGTCTTCCTGACAGCTAGTGACAGGACAAGAGAACATAGTCTTAAGCTGCACCACAGGAGATTCAGCTTGGACATTAGCAAGAATTACTTCAGGGAGGGTGATTATACATTGGAATGGACTGCCCAAGGAGGTGATGGAGTCAGCATCCCTGGATATATTTAAGGAAAGACTAGACGTGGCATTTTATCCCATGGTCTACTTGACATGGTGATGGTGAGTCATCATTCAGACTCAATGGTCTCAGAGGTCTTTTTCAACCTAATTGATTCTGTGATTCCATGCAAGTTGCATAACCCCAGTTCACTTCTACACATGCTCAGGGAAATGGTCTTCACCTGAGCAGGCGTTTTTCTGACCTGTAGGTGTGTTTTCTAGCACTATAATGAACATAGTTTAGCTATAGCATACATGGACCTTGAGTATTTTGCCAAGTTAGCGGTGTATCGCATCCTTAAGGCTTATTAGTTCCAGGTTGTCCTTGAGTAAGGGATGCTAACTACTGTCTGTTCTACTGACATTCAACATTTGATTTACTACATCCTTAAAGCTTGTTAGTTTCAGGATGTTGTTGACTAAGGAATGCTAGCTGCTGCCTGTTCCTCTGATTGGGTGTCCTTTCTTGCTCATGAGGCTTGAAAGTATACAAGGATCTTACATCATAGAATATCCTGAATTACAGTTATCTTGACGTATTCCACATTTTGCAATTTACCTTTTACATTCTGGAGCAGCTGGAGGGAGAGGATGCCACTGCTGCTTGGGCTCTGCTCCCAGCACCCCTGGTAGTGGCAGGAGGAGGTGGTTGGAGAAGTCTTGGGGCATGATGGGGCTTAGGTGGGGAGCACGGTGCCTTACTGAAGGAGAAATTACAGGCCCACAACAGGAGGTCCTGGATGAGGGAATACAACTTGATGTGCTTGTGGAGGGGAGAGGGAGAAGGCACTTGGCTTGCAAAGCACTCAGTCCCAGAGCATGGGTTTGAAAGCGCATGTCTTCACTGGTGGCGCTGACACAAATAATTAACATCTCCTCTTGTCCTGTCTCTCCGGTTGCACTAGGTGTCTGCCTGCATTCCTGTACTTAGACTGGCCAGAACCCGTAAGAAGGTTTTATTCTACTGTCACTTTCCTGATCAACTTCTGACCAAGAGAGAATCTTTCCTGAAGCGCCTCTACAGATTGCCGCTTGACTGGCTGGAAGAGTACACGACTGGCATGGCAGACTGTATCGTTGTGAACAGCAAGTTTACTGCCAGCGTGTTCAAAGACACGTTTAAGTCCCTCTCTCACAGAAACCCAGATGTCCTCTACCCATCGCTCAATATCAGCAGCTTTGAAGAAGTTGTTCCTGCAGACATAGCTGACCTGATACCAAAAAAGAAAAAGTTCTTGTTTCTTTCCATTAATAGGTATGAGAGGAAAAAGAATCTAGCATTGGCTCTCGAAGCTTTGCACGAACTTCGAGGCAGACTTGATTCTCATGAGTGGGATGAAGTTCACCTGGTTATGGCAGGTGGTTATGATAAGCGAGTTCTGGAAAACGTGGAGCACTATGAAGAGCTGAGGAGACTCGCAGCCAAACTTAGTGTTAATGACCATGTGACTTTTCTGAGATCATTCTCAGATGAACAGAAAATCTCTCTTTTTAGTAACTCTGTATGTGTGCTTTATACACCAAGCAATGAACATTTTGGCATTGTCCCTTTGGAGGCAATGTATATGAGATGCCCAGTTATAGCAGTTAATTCAGGTGGTCCTTTAGAATCAATCTCGCATAATGTTACAGGATTTTTGTGTGATCCTCTGCCAACCCAATTCGCTGACGCTATGGAAAAAATTGTGAGAGATCCTCTCTTAAAGGACACAATGGGAGCAGCTGGGAGAGTGAGAGTTAAGGAAAAATTTTCTTCAGAAGCTTTCTCGGAACAGCTGTACCAATACATACGCAGATTAACAGAATAAAATTCCTATATTTTACAACACTGTGTCTCTCATTTGTGTAGGGACTGATGAAGAACTCAGGATATCGGAATGTCCATGTTTTGCTTCTTGTTGTGCTGCCTTATGTCACTTGACACAAAGAAGGAGCAAAACATGTCCCACTGTGTCATTAGAAGGTTAAAATTTTCATGTGGTAGACTGATCTACCATTGCAGGACTTCTTTTGTGTACTGTGCCTTGGAAAAAAGTTAAATGACAGTAACTTCCTAGGAAAATTATTGCATGTTTTCCTTTAATACTGTATGGTATGGCTGATCCAATTTACAAAATGTGGATTTGTCCAGATAAGACGTGCACAGCTTTATGTATTTAAAATGGTCATCAGTAATTCTTAAGCAAAAGAGCTATCTCAGCTGAAGTATGGAGAGGATTGTACAGTCCAACCAACTGCATATCTAAAAAACACAGTTCTGGTAGGCATATGAATGGTATGGTTTTAAAATGATTGACCTTTTACTGTGCTTGTCCAGTTGTATCGTGTAGTCCCAGTGGGTGTCTGAAAAGCGTAGAGGTGTGTGAGGAAGAGGAAGTGAGACTAGAACAACACCAAGGGTATCAGCCTACCTCAGGCAAAAATGTTAGTGCTGAAATCTGTGTTTCTTTGTTATCTGCACTGCTTGAAAATGTAATTTTACTTTGGGAATTTCTGGTTTGTAGATACTGAAATAATATTTCCTATATTTAATATTTCATTCTAAATGACAGCACACTTTTAAAAAAAGGTCTTAATCTGGACCAGGCAATAAAGACATTTTGTTTTGCTTAATTCAGTGGTAACTTTATGTTCCCCTAATGCAGTGAGTACACATCTGACAGTAATGTGATTTTTTTTTTTCCCAAGCTGGTCTGGGGCAAGGAATATATTTTTTTTCATCTGCCTCTCTTAGTGCATCTATATTAGTTAGTTGTTCTGTTTGGTTGTAACACGCATAATCCGTACAGTTAAATTTTAAGTGTGAAAATAGATCAAGTAGCTACAAATTCTTCATTCTTTGAAATCCAGTGTTATCTATAAAATACCTTTTGTAGTGTGGAATGCAATAAAATTTGTAGTCTGAATTCTGCAATTTCTATTTAAGATCGTTTCAGGCATTTCCACATTAGCATTTCACAACAGAGAAACCATTCTTTCTGTTGCTTAGGATCAAAACCCAGGTAGCAGTATACTTACAAGGCTTTTATGTGAAATAAAACAAAAATCCACAAAGTTTGTCTAATCAGGAAGTTGGACTACTCTTAATTTTTATTCATTATGGAGTGAGAGCAGGTGGTCTCACAGGCCCTATTTCCTACATTTCTAATCAGTCAAAAAAACTGGCAAGTGTGAATCTAAACTCTTTCTAGCCTGCTCCTGCATTTCTGCTCCTTTCCCACCCTTAAAAGTTTTCCTAAATCTTTGTGCAACTTTTTGATCATGGGTGTAGCAATGGATGACTGAAGGACCAGAAGAGACGGTGAAAACAATCTACGGTTAGATTAACACTCGCAAGACTCGTTCCAGTTAGAAGGTACAAGGTGTTTGGGACCAATTCCTGTGCTTGGTTAGTCTGTGTTACATTCTCCTCTCTCGGTTGCACTGGAGTTAACCTGAAGCCTAAGAGACACACCGGTGCATGCTTGCCAGCATAGCTGCAGGGGTAGCTCCATTTCTGCTCCAGCCTTGGCCTCCAGCCCTTTCCTGAGCTGTGTTGCTGGCAGGCATGTGCCTAGTCCTATATCCTGCAGCTTCTGTTCACTGAATTTCATGGATTCGATTGGGACCTGAGCTGCCGTGTCACATTTACCTGGTGATCGCTGTGACTGTCAACAGCTGCTACTGTCACCAGGCTGCCCTGCTTGGGTGCTGTGCCCTGGCCGGTGAGGTCACTGTCCCGTGATGTGATGTCCCCTGGCTTTTTGCTGTCATCCCTTGCAGAGCAGCCCCAGTCCTGCTGCTTCATGGCAGCTTGGTTGGACCACCTCAAGCCCAAAGCTGACTGTTATGGAGCCTGGCCTTCAGGCTCCCCATCAGCTGCAGATTAGCCTCAGATTCCTGCAGGAAGCTGTGGTCAATGTGTAGAAGTGCGGCACAGCACTGCAGGCTGCTTCGAGATCTCTTGCTTCCCATCTTGAGAAACCTGATCTGGTAAGAGATGTTCCTGTCCGTGGAAGGAAGGTTGGGTGACATGGTCTTTAATGGTCTCTTCCAACCCAAACAATTCTGTGGTTTTATGGTCTTCCAGAACCATTCAGTGGGGACTGCACAATTATATTAGCATTTATTAGTAAGATATGGCTAATCTTTATAGCCTATCCACATACCTTATATCCCGAGGCACACTAGATGATCAACAGCAGTAATATCCCAGAACAACATGGATTGTGACCATGTAGGAGACAATGGCCCTGTGATCCAAAACCAGATGACTTAGTTCATTTAAACAGTTTGCAGTGGCCAAGCGCTGGAGTGCTGGAGCTCCAACAGGGGAAGTAGTTGGTCATTAAATACACAAATCAGTTGACTCTGGAAACTGAGTGTGAAGAGCAAGCCTCTTTAAAGTCTATGTCTGTCTGTGACCCACAAAATGAGCTGGCTGGGACTGGCCTACCCCAGAGCCTGGGGCAGTCTATCAGTTGTATTCTGGTGGTGGGTCAGCACCACTGTTGGTTCTTCTGCTGCCTCAAGAGTGCGCTACCACTCCTCAGAGACAGCTTGGATTGCCAAGTGCTGTTTGTCTCAGAGGTCAAAGTTCTTATTTGTGGGAGTGATCTGTCTAAAGAAAAAGACATGGGGGCATGGCTCCTGCTTTGGGCTCGATTACAGGACAGTATGGCCCCTCTGGCCCAGAGACATCTGCTTTCATAACAAAATGCCAGCCAAGGCCTGGGTGGGACAGTAAGGCAAGATGTGGTGAATGACTTTTCCTGTTCCTCAGGAGCTGCGTGTGTTTCTCATGCCCATGGGAAGTGAGGCCCCTTCCAAGTAGGTACCAGTAGAAGAGCCATGATACTGGAAAAGCATGTTTTGGGTCATCAAAAGAAGTTGGGAAATCCTAAGAAACTCTGCACTTCCTGCATGCTAGAAGGGAATGAGCAGAAAAGTGCTTTCTGAACCAGATGCAGACACTCTGAGGATCTTGTGATACTGTTTGGTCTCTCCTGTGCTCTGACCACTTTCCATGGTTCTGCACATGATGTCCTGCACACTCTTCTTGATAACTTGTAGTGGTGTTCTCAGCATCTTCCCCTTCTCCAGCGCCCAACAGGCACACAGGCTATGCCAGGGAAGTTCTGAGTCACTAGCAGCAGTGGTGACTCCATGTCAAACTCCAGAAATCAGATTTTCAACAGATGTGCTTTTCAACAGCACAGGGTGGAGTTCCTGGGATACCTGATGGACCCCAACTGCTGGCATGTTGATCCCAAATAGGTTGAAGCCACCTTAAAACAGCAGGCTCCTGTGAAGGGCCAGAAAGCCCCTTATTTTTTTTTGACAAAAAATGTGGAGTACTGGCAGTGAAGGTAGAGTGTCAGATCAAGAGATTAAATATGTGATTGTCCTTAAATGTTTCCAGATTATGCTGTGACTCATGTTTTTATGTTCTTATGAGCCCTGAGGTTGGCTCAGTTGGTTAAAACAGGGTGCTAGTAAGGCCAAGGTGGTGGGTTTGATCCCTGCATGGGCCATTCACTTAAGAGTCAGACTCAATGATCCTTGTGGATCCCTTCTAACTCAGACTATTCTGTGATTCTCTGAAGATGTTTTTCTGTTCTCTTGAGCATCTCTTCATCTAGTCTCATTTTGTCATAGAATCATAAAGTGGTTTGGGTTGGAAGAGATATTAAAGATCATCTAGTTCCAACCCCTCTGCCATGGGCAGGGACACCCACCACCAAACCAGGTTGCTCAAAGCTCCATCCAACCTGGTCTTTCCCTACTGCTGTTTTAAAGACTCACAGATGAAAACAAAGTTTTAGGTTTACAGAAGAAAGAGACTTCACCTTTCAGAAGTGCAGGCACTCAGTCAGTTCCTTATTTTATGACAGTGTAGCTTTGTTTCCTCTCTCCTTCATCTCCTCCTTTTTGGAAATCCAACAAGAATTTTGATTATGGACATAGAATCCGGGATGTTTTTGTCAGTGACAAGCTTCCTGCTGATTAAATGGAAGCAGCTCCATCATGAGAGGACAGTAAGTACCCCCATATTTTACAAGTCAGCATGTTCTAGGGTGTATCAAGTACATTTCATTGTGCTGTCTCTAGACCAACCCAGTACAAGAAAACAAGGCTGACCAGTGCTGAGTTTCCAGAAAGGCAGGTTTTTAAACAGTAACTATTTGTACCAGTTTTGAACCTGTTCCATAAATACGTACTTTTTCCTCCCTTCTCCTTGATTTAAATAAAAAAAAATTATGAGAGTTTCCTTGAAATCAAATTGTATATGCCTTGTGCAATCTGCTGTCAGAAGAAATATTAAATGTTGGACTAGTATAATTAAATAAATTATCATTAGTCTACAAGAAAATGGAAGTTTTAAATTCATGTCCCACCAGTGTGGTCTGAAGGATGATGCAACAAAAAGAAAATGGCAGCAAGGAGCATCTCTCCTCTCCTCTCCTCTCCTCTCCTCTCCTCTCCTCTCC
>VZRQ01012393.1:1795-40123 GCA_013397975.1 Machaerirhynchus nigripectus | reverse complement strand
GTCCTGTCCTGTCCTGTCCTGTCCTGTCCTGTCCTGTCCTGTCCTCTCCTCTCCTCTCCTCTCCTCTCCTCTCCTCTCCCCATATTTGCATATCCTGCTACCTTCTCTTACACCCCAAATAAAAAAAAGAAGCCAAATAAAGAAGTTGTGTAAAACATAGTTGGAAAAATAAGGGCAGAGTATGTACAGGGTATTGGGTGTGAGAAAAGAAAGACGAGGAGAAAGGTGATTAGGCTTTAGAGTTTCTTCACTTACCAATACTGTGGGCTGGAAAGTGCAAAGAAAGAGTTTTCCTTCTTCAATTTACCTTTAATATCCCTAGTCAATAAGATAGGCCACAAACAATTTAATATGTGTATTTTTATATAGTCTTTTTCAGATTCTAAAAAGAAATCTGAAAATTTCATGATTAAGCCAACCTGACACTGCTCTTTTTTTTCCTTTCCCCTCCCCTTCATTGCTATTTTTTACAATTTTACACAATATAAAAAATTTATAGATTTTAACATTTGCGTGGAGTCTATAAAAACCTCATGCTACATTATCATATTGGTAAACTTTATTATTTTTTATTATGGCTTTATTCTCTCTCATGGATGAAATGGCTGATATTTTATTTTGAATTGTAATTTATTATACAGTTAATATCACAGGGGTATTTTTAACGTAACAATAACTCTAGAATACTGAAAAAAACCATAGTATTAAGGAAGGGGTATATTCAATAGCATGAATGTTAACACAAAGAGTAGAGAAGGAAAGACATTTTAACTATAGTTATCCTTATCTGCTTTTATGGTGAAAGTAGAATGTGTGACCCAAAAAGAAATAAATTATGGGTTAGTCTCTATTGATTTATGGGTGTGCACTTCTTTAGTGCCCATTATTCTATGCCCAAGATTAACTGAGTTGGTTTCAGATTTTTGCACTGTTGGTCATATGAGAAGACTAGCAAGTCTGACCTCATGAACTCTGAGACAGATCTATTAACTTTATGGTATCTTTATGACCCGAGTTTATGTGCACTGAAAGAGAGAAAAAGTATAATGACTGACAAAATGAAAATAGAAATCATTTGGAGTGGTTTTACATGGAGAAAGGGAGCAAAAGTTGCTAAGCTTAAAAACCCATATGTAAGATAATCAGTCTCGGGGAAATTGGTCTTCTAACAACCTACTTTACAGGCACACACCCTATTTTGACTTAATGATCTTTCACAATTATGCACAGAACTCCTGCACTGTATAGCAAGCTTTGTGAAAGACAAAAATCTGGTCTAATTTACTCTTTTAAATCTTCTTCCTGGCCTAGCATTAGCCCTGTAAACAAACCTACAGCTGAGCAAGGTGCTGTGTGTAGTAACAAACAAACCTCATAATGTTTGACTGCAGAAAGAGGTCCTGACCATCACCACCTCTAGGAACACAGGACAAGAGGACAGACAACTATGGAAGCATGAAACCTAGCTGGAATGTGTCTCTCATTGGCACCCCTCTTTTTAGCACCTGGCATGATGCAGACCAGTTACCTCCTTCATCCCCCTTTTAACCTCCCTTTTCTTAACTAAGTGGAAGCCAAGAGGCCTAACATGGCAAAGAACAGCTCGGTGGGACCTAGTGACTGGAGTCTGGCAGGGCATTTGATGCCCCACCAAGGTGAGAGAGGTCCAAGGTTCCTACAAGAGCAGTGCAGAATTTGCAGCCACTGAATGAAGTGGGGGCTCAGCAGTGGTCAGGGAGAATGAAACCATGTTGGTGCTGGCAAAGGAAACAACATTCACATAGGTCAGGGAGAAATCCAGGGCAATCTCCATTCCCAGGTATCTCAGTTTCTCTCCTGTCAGACCTTTCTCTTAACTCTCATACCTGTCTGGATTCAATCAGGGAGCAGGAAGGACTGTTTGGTCACTAAGGAACAGGGAGCTAGGAGCTGTGTGCCATGAAGCGGGCATCCCACAGTGTCCAGGCAAGGTGAGCAGGGCAGGCCTGGAGATGTGTGAATTACAGAGCATAGCTGTTGCCCAGCTGTGAACTTAGCAGAAACGAAACCAGAAAGTAGCCTTTGCTCCAGGCAAATCAGCTGGGTGAATGCACTGGCTGTATAGCTGCTGAGTTTATTGGTTTAATGAAAACAATACAAATACACCAGCACAGCTCAGTCCAATCTGGAGTATAACTTGCAAACAACAAAAGTGGTGGTCCAAATACAGTAATTGCTTAGAAAGTCCATCGATAATTGTGATTAGGAGCTGGAAACTATATTAGCACACGAATAATACTAGATAAAAGCATTTGCTTTCAGACAGATCCTGCTGAAAACAGAACATAAATCTAATCTGATCCTTGATCCATATTCGGACCTCTTCTGTTCTTTGGCAGAACCTCTCTATCTCTAAGTATCACAAACCATGGGAAAATGAATTAAGAAGCCACCCAAAGAGCACATAGAGTGCTAAGGGCATGAAAATAGACAACTCTCTTCCTGAAACAGTTCCTGTCTCAGGAAAAATGTGTGCATTGACATAAAAGCAATATACTAGGAGAGTTCTGCCAACAGGGGATGTTCCATTCATCCAGTACCAGTGTCTGATTTAATAATACTTAAGGGAGAGGATGTTTTGTCACCTATTCCAGCAGCATCTAATTTTATGCATAGAAATATTCTTCTAACACTTTAGTGGGAATTCAAGACAAGAAATTGGCACTTTTAGCTTAAGATACCGATTTGTGATTTACTGAGAATAAAATCTTCCTCTATGAATTTTTAATCACTAAAGCTATATGTAAGTTCATGATAGGTAAGAGGGTAAAATTCCCCATCTTGCTTTCCTGCTACATTTCATAAATACTCTGGGATGCTCAAGTCTCAAAGTACTTTGTGTATACATGAACCCCCTGTGGAGACCTGACCTGTTGAGTGAGAGGTCCAGTCCAGGCTGTCCTCCATGGGGATAAAAATGCTCACAGTAGGGTTATCTTCTGCCTATATATTCTCAAAGGGAAGTCACCCTAGAACTTGGGGGTTATGGGGTTATTAGTGAGACAACATTTCTAGAGGCCGAAGCAGATATCAATGAGACTTAAATTTGCAATATTCTCTGCAGTTAGTAAGGTCACTTACCCTTAATCTAACATAGTTGTTTAACCCTGCAGCTCTAAAAACGTCTGTATTTGACAAGGGAAAGAGATTTTGATTACATATCTGTTTAAAATTAGGAAAAATACACTCTGATTCATATAGGTGAAAAGGTTCTCCAAAACATAATATGAAAAAAACTATCGACATTAGTCATCTAAAATAAAGATCAATAATAGAGGTGGGATTTTTAAAAATTAATAGACAACAGTCCAGAAGGATTAGAAAACATGCATTCATCTGATAGGAATGAGTAGGCATAAACATTCCTTTCTTTAGAGTGTAAATAACTTGGTAGCTACATTTTTAGAAGTTTCCTTGATTTTTCTCTGGTTCCAAGCATGAATATTTCCCCAAAAGTAACTTAAAGCAAAAATCTCTGGTTGAGCAAAGGAGACAATTTCATCTGCTCCTGGCAGTTTCCATGAAATGATTCATTGTTCTGTCAATCCTAATAACAGGTCAAGAGAAACCGAATCCTGAGACCACGGTACACAGAAGAGCAGCAAATTTCAAAGAAAGATCTGTTTTGAAGAAGCAGATCCACTAGAGCATAAAGCAGTCACAAAAATATTAAAATAAATGGCTAATAAAAAGGATTAGAAAGGTATGCAAAGGCCTGAAATAAAACACTCTGTGCCAGGATCTTCTTCAAATCAAGAGCCAGGAGAAACCAGGACTTCACAGGCAATCATAACAAAGGTAGGATTTTCAGCAAGAAATATGCTTTTCTTCAGAGAAGGTGGCTTCCTCCTTGAAACAGTCTCCTGAAAGGCATTTTTCTCAATCGGACATAAAATAGGTCCAAACCACATACATTTCTTAGAGAACTAACTTGGAGAAATAACACTGAGATATGTAAGAAATTATATATAATTTTCTTCACAGTAATATGAATCAGAATCTATATACATCTGTGTACACATTATTTATTTTAATGAACTGGAGGAAGGCACAGCCTTTTCACCCTAAATTCGAAGTAGATAACTATATTCTGATTTAAGAAAATATGTAATAGAAGATCTTCTTATGAACTCAGCTGATACAGTAATATCCTTCACATCTTCATATAGAACCTGATACATCATCAGTTTGGGTTGCCAACCGTGAAATCTTTTGTATGTGCAAACAACTTCGTAATTGCTTTGGACTTGCAGAAGAGTTTTTCAGAAGACAGGAAAAATTACTATAAACCCAAGCTGTTAATGTGCTGAAAGCAGCCACTCCTCAAGTCCAGGAAGGTTATACTGGCATCGATACCTTGTGTTTGCTTCCTCTTGCACCCCGTGCCCTTGTGCGATACTGTTTGCTTTTATCGGGTTTCGTTTCCTCAATCTCTTCACCTCTGTACTCCACCCCTGTACTGTTACTTGTGATACACGAAACACCTTCCTATTACAAAATACTCAGGAATCTGTTCTCCTCATCTCTGTTTCATCCTAGAATGGCCTTCGTGGTCACCATGTACAAGAAGAAAGGAGCAGAAGTTGCTGCCTGTTGTGATTAATGCTTCATGTAATTGTATCTGGCATTGAGATGCTGTTCTCTTATGAGCATGCCAAAGCCCTACAGAAGAGTGAAAGAAAGATTAAATCTACAATACACTGTGTTCTGCGAGACCTCTTCCAATGACCATGGTATGAATTTGGAGAAAAAGATCCCTGGTGCACAGATACCAGTACCCAGTCACTGCAATATTACAGCTGCTTGGATGGAAACTCCTCTGGGTAATAAGCAGATGATAAACAGGCAGGAAGATCAACTCCTTTTACAACTTAATTCAAATCTCCTCTCTCTTGCCTGCAGGATTTATCTAGTTTTCACCTTTCTCCTTTAAGAACCCTTTATATCAGATTCTTTCACTCAGGCAAAGAGCAAGGTCATTTACAATGGCAATAGAAGGTTGATTAAAACAAATAACAAAGGCTGTAGCTTCAGCAAGTTAAAAAACCCTTAAGAGCATTAAACAGACAAAACTAAGGCAGGATCTGAGTCTGATAGATTCCCACAGTAGGTTTCATGTGTTTCCTTTCCATAGGGCTCTCCACCATAGTGATTCTGGGCTCAAAGTGAACCTTAGACCTGTGCTGTTAAATACTGATGCTTAAAAGGCCAAGCAATTGATCCCCAATGTTCCTGTAAAGTGATAGGCTACTCCATGCTCACTCCAGGCCTTTACAAGGTGAGCAAAGTAACTAAGTTCACATTTGAAACTCTCACCTCCCCAAAACATTCAAATTGGCCATTTTACCGTGCTTGGTGCTGGTCTCGGTGGACAGGGACAGGAAGGATAAAACCAGTTTTTCCACTTCGCAGTGTTGTATGTATTCCTTCAGTAACAGACTCCCTTCACTAGTTGCAAAGACTATTTCAACCCCTACAGAGGAAAAGAGCAGGAGAAGTGGATGGGGGTGGGCCTACAGCCAGAAAGTTATCCATAGACTTTCAGATGACATCTCATTTAAGCTGATGAAACTCACTTTCACATGAGTTGTGACATAACCATGGCAGGAACTGACAAGTGTCAAAATCTTGTGGAACAAATAAGATTTCAAGTCCTATTCCGCTGTACAAAAGAAGAGCCAGCAAATACTACACATTTATTCTGCGTTTTCCAATGGCACTAACTACTCTCAGCAGCTTCATTGGCACTCTGTAAGCATGTCCAATTCTCTCATTTACTTAGAATAGCTGCTGATATTTAAACTGAACTTTCATGGCTTTTCCATAGAGACACCTTCCTAAGTATCACTCTGCTGTGGGGAATAAAGAGTTACTCGATGCTCGGTCATCAGGACAGGGGTTTCTGTGCCAAATCTGGAGCCCAAGAAGAAACCACAATGTTCTAATGGTACACCAGTGTCGTAATAGAACAAACATACAAGCATGGACCTTGGCACAAAGGAAAGATAATGGTAAGAAAGGGATAGATGTAGGTATAACTAGATCATGGTGTCAAAGTGCAAACAGGGACAGCTTTTTCCCCCTCACAGTCACATACTGCACTGGAGGATACTGTGACTTCTTTCAACTAATCAGGTCCCACAGCCTGTTTTTTTCCAGAATAATGTCTACCTGAATGATAGAGACAAACCACATCACAAGGTGATTTCCTTGTAGCCCCTCTCATCATCACACCATGCAATCAAGTAGGGACAGTGAGTGCAGTAGATGGATCTATATTGCATAAGGAGAAGAGATGAGAGCGGATTGCTCTTGAAATTCTGGCACACTTTCAGCTACTTTACAGTACAGACAAGGTCTGGAACCATAAAAGCCCTGTGATGTGGGCAGCACAGGCTCACACCAGTCTGCTCACTCATCCAAGTAACAAAACACATGGACAATCCATCTAGGACAGAATGATCCATCTAGGACTGTTCAACTTACCCGCAGTAAATAGTTTATCCAGTGTCTTATAGGCAGCCACCACAAGCAACAGAAATCTCTTCATTATTTATTGTTAGTACCTCATGATTTGACATTTAATTTAAGTCTTTCACTGTGCCTTGCCCGACAGCTTTAGCATTATAAATAAGGAAGCACTTTCTTTCCCATTTAAGAACTAGCCACAAGGATTAGGTCTGTTTGATGAGTCTTTCCATAAGGCTTGCATCATGTTGTCATAAATGGGTGATGCTCAGATTTCAGGCTTCTCTGTTATGAGGGATGTTGCCTAATTGCTGAAGGCACTATTGCTTCAAGGCATTTATCCATGGGCAGGCATCCTTCCCTAAATACTGTAGAGATTAGGAAGTTTTTTCTTTTGTTTACAGTTGCAAACTTTCTTACAAACAGCTGGGGTTTTTTGACATTTTTTTTTTCTGTTACAAAAGCTTCCACGGCACTTAGGATACCAGGCATTTTGACACAGGGAGCAGTTAGGTTGGCCACAGAGAGCATGCCCTTGGCAAATCCATGTTGGGTAGTGCTGATTGCTTTCTCACACTTCACATGCTTAGGTGTGGCTGCCAAGAGGATGTGCTCCATGATCTTTCCAGAGAGGGCTTTCACTGTGCGCTTTTCTCACTGTCCTTCATCCTTACTCATGCTGCTTTACCCTTTACAATATCTCAGATGCTGTATTGCATTTATTTTTAGCCTCCGTTCTCAAACCAGAAGATTAATGCCAAATCTAAACATCCTTCAGATGCCAAAACTTTCCAATAAACATAAAATAAGAGGTTTCTCTTAACTGAAACAGGCTGTTAAGGCCTAGAAGAATTGAAAAGAAGCAGCCACTCCTTGCTCCTCCAAGGAAGCCTCTCAGTCCTTTTAAGCGTGGTCTGAAACCTATCCATGCACCTTGCAGCGGGAACTGAGAAGTAAATCAGGCCGCTTGCCCATGTAAGAGATCGACCATTTTGTCAATAACTGCTTTCCAAAGCACCCACAAAAGCATTTCCAGCACTTATGCTTGCAAAGGTACTTATGTGTATTAGTGTTTGAAACCTCTTTGTCTATATTAAATGCTTATAGTATGCTTATTAACATAATGCCTGAGTAGCATACCACATATGGCCTCAGAAATCTCCTGGACACAGGAAAGTAATATTCCCTTCAACTTACAGGCAAGGAGAAGTCCATATATTTTAAGGTCTCTGTGCTCAACTTCTGTCTTCTGACAAGACTTGCCTTTTCATTTCTGAAAAGAGGACTTTGTTTTGGTCCCTTGGACCCTGGAATGCTGACCACAGACACAACATGGCTGGAGTTCACTCCTTGGATGCAGTCTGGGAGATCAGGAAGAGATCTGGCAAGTCGCGTGGCTGATACCATCATGGAACTCATGTCCTCTGGCTCGGACTGTAGATGATAGGCACCACAGGCTCCTTTTCCTCCTCCTTCCTCTGCCAGCAACTTCTATGCGGACTGAACCCACCAGGCCTGCCCTAGGATCAGGTTCCCTGGCTGAGGAAGCAGCTGCCCTGAGGGACCTGAGCCGTTCTGAACTGCTCAGCACTTTCCCTGGAGCACACGCTGTGCTTATCCATGTGGGATCCATGAACTAGAAAAGCTGCCCATGCTTACATACATTTACTTAATGTCTGCAGATTGTGTGTTCTGAAATGGCTTTATTAAGGCACCAATTGTGATTACATTTGCATAGCAGTGAGAACTCTGTGTTGTTAATAATAGTACTTTGACCATGAATTCTATTGCTTCACATTCTATTTTTGTTTTCAACATATTTCTTCCAGAAAACATACCATCTACTATTCCTTTAATAACTTATTAGGGGTATAACTTATTAGGGGCTTGTGGACTTGGTCTGTTTTCTTCATGAACCTGCTTCCTAGATTTCGGAAAGACATAAAGTTTTCCCTCAAGTCTATATATCTTGAAGACTGTATGAACTGATTGAGACTCTTTTCCTTCCCAGGGGCTAGAATAGTCTGTATTCCTGTACTCTGAATGAATAGTCCATACTTCTCTACTCTTGTTTTTATAACTGGGCATGGGAAGGTCAAGTGGCACTCTAACTTGGCAGATGACACAGTTTTTGTCACTTATGTATGCATCTTGTTTTACAGAATAATATATAAGGGAACAATTCATCTTTACCTCTGTTTTCAGGCTCAAAAAATCAAAGACCCTGCTGCTGACATTTATTTGTTAGCTGAAGTAACTTTCCGTGTTTTGTAAAGTAAGACTTTTAACCTTAAGGAAAGGATCTTCAGTGCAGGAATAATGGCTTGTGTTAAATGTCTTTGGAATAAAAATATTGCTTCACTCAGAACATTAGCGCTGGCTATTCCATGACATCTTTCAAGTACCACTGTCCTTAGAGCCTTCAGAATGATGCCTAGATGTCCATTTCAGTCTGTCAAGGGCATGTGGCAGGTCAGGACAGGAAATTTAAGACTCAGCGGGAAGCCCAGTGTAATAATGGAGACTTCCTTGAAGGCAGAGAACAAATGGGACGTGACTCCATGTCTGAGTGGTGCTTCTGCTCCCGGTTCCTATGCCTTGGTTCTGCTCCTGGTTCCTGCTCTTGAAGGGCTGAGTCCTGATCTGGGTGAATCCTCCGAGCTTGAGCATTCAAGGCAGGACTACTCCCTCTTTTGCAGAGTCTGTTTTGAGCAGGGTCTCATTTCATATGTTTGGACTATGGTGTAAAGTCCTGGCATAAACTACAACACTGAGAGTGACTACGCTCTCCAACATAATATTAAGGCCAGAAGCAGAGGTGCCACTGTGGGGTGTGATCCTGTCAGAGGGAGCTTTGAGGAGAACAGGCTGGAATTTGGATGTGCAAAGTGGACATTAACAAGAATTTTGCCACCTAACTCCATTTAAGGTCTAAACTCAGTCTTCTCAGGCTACTTATTCAAAGGCTTTTTTCTGGACTTCTAGCTGGAAATTCCATAGAATTTCAGCTGATATGAGTATGCAGTGCATATAGATGTTACATGTCTGTAGTTCTTCTTTTAAAAGCACACAAAATCAAAACTTCCAAAGCTGGAATTTTCTTGTTCCAAAAAGTCACCAGTGCAACTTTGTGATTTGTTTCATCTGTAATGCAGGGATGATGGTGTCTTGCTTTCAGCAGATGAAAATTACAATAAAAATCCAAATGAGACACACATAGCCTAATCCTGAAAAAGGATGACTTATGAAAATATTATATGACTTACTTGTAAAGGTCTCTTTGATCTTGGCTATAAAACTTCAGGGTCAATCACTTCCCAGTCTTTTCCTAGCTATAGTAAATTTGGCCAGTAGAAAGACTGGCAAGTTAAAGGAAGTGATTCTTCACTCTGTTACACACTCATGAGTGCTCATCTCCACCTTTGAAAGACAGATAAAGACCATGCAATAATGAATATATATTCTAAAAAGAGCTCCAGAAGTTCTTGAGAAGCATTATTATTTATTTCTGAGGAAAACTGATTCATTACATGATTAGAGATTCACTAGATACATACCTAAATTAAGTTAGAAGCTAAATTTCTTAGATATCAGAGAAGTGGCCCTACAATCCTCTGATTTTGTAACAGAGGATTGTTACAATAGCTTTTTAGCTGCTTATATCCTAAAGGTAGGGTTTTAATAAGGACGGATGTGAAGAAGATGGAGCATCTCCTTGGAGGTGCACAGATAAAAGACAACAACAGACATAAGTTGCAGAATTCTGACCAGATATTCAGGGAAAAAAAATCATTTTAGTGATAGTCAAATAATGGACCAAGTCCCACAGAGAAGATGTGGAATCACCATCCGTGGAGATACTTAGAACTCAACCAAGTGTGTCTCTGAGCAAATAACAGAGTAATTACCTGGCTGGACTGGATGATCTCCAGAGCTACCTTCCAACCTAAATTTCTGTATGATTCTATGATTATGGCTACATAAAGACATCTTTCACATTCACATGAAAAATACGTGATGTCACCGTGTGAGCTCGTATCAGTCCCTTGATATCATAATATCAGTCTTTTGGGGTTTTTTTCTGTTCTTATTTTACACCATATCAATCCTCACAGACACTGAAAATTTTTAAATCAGATAATTGTGTTTGCTGACCTACCCTCAGCATGACAATGGTCATATGTTAAATGTGATTTCATTAAGTGTTTTTTTGGAGACCTTACCTAACACGGCTTGATAGCAAGATTACTATTTTTTCACAGCAAATGTGGCTTTATAACTAATAAACCTAGTGCTACCTGTATTGTGAAGAGTTTTGTCATTTTTGGCCTATTTTGGCCTATCTGGATGGCCTCTTATTCTAGTGGAGTTACTTTGGAAGTGTCTTGGAGTATCTGTATCTGTATAGGCGGCTTGTATGTATTTCTTCTTGGGTGAAATGAAAAATTTAATTATACGAAAAAAATGCAAATTGCTGCCAACTGTGTTAACTGTGAGAGAGTTGCATTATCTTCTAACATAAATTGTCAGTGAATTGAAGAAAAGACGTTTTGGAAGCTGATCTGATTACTGTCAGGGAAAGTGCTCAAACTCAATTGTTGGCAAATGTCCAGTACCCATCACTGAACGATCATCACCTCATCATTCAGTCTTCTCAACTGACATGCAAAACAACATCCAAATATTCATTGCACATCTGTGCTGGACAGATTATGCATTAGCAATTCAAATCAATTCAATGTACAGGCAGTTTCTGTAAAGGCGTCTGTTTGGGTGAGATGCCTTGTTGTCTGGGACGGATAATAAGGCAACTCTGTCTAATCTTGGAGAACAATCAACCCATCTTGAGAAGGTGACTGACTACGTATGCTCTTGCCCTGACAGCACTAGAACAATGGCCCCATAATGCACTTGACTCAGCTGGTAATAAAATCTACTTTTGATTAGCAGCCATGGCTTGTGTCAATCACTGCATGATGTACCATTGTCCCCTGGTCCTGAACACAGTTTATTTACAGGGAAACAAAAGCTTTTTGGATATGGCTGCTGCCCAGAGATTGCAAAATAGATTGAGCTGTCAGCCTCACACACTAGATGAAGATTAATGAGTTGTGCAGACAATAAATATGAAGCAATGACCATAAATATGCTAATAGGTATTATCCATATACACTATAATTGCTACAAAAATTAAAAAGTAGTGTAAAGGAAATAGGTCAGAGGGTGACAGATAGATAATCTTGGATGCTGAAGATCTTCGGTTCAGTCAGATTCTCTACAGGTTTATTTCCTTCAATTAGAGCCTTCAAAAGATTAATTGTTTAAAAGCTGTTTGAATAATCTCTTTTGAAACAGAGGTTTATGGGAAAATGTTTATGAAAAAGTGACTTCAATGAACATGTTATTGAAATAAAAAAGGTGACTACCAAAAGCAGAGATTAATGTCTCAGATCAGCTGCCCAGCTTTACTATGAGGGAAATATTTCTAAGTGGCACACTAGTGGGGACTGCAAGGAAAACATACCAAAGAGACACAGCAGTCTATATCCACAGACACAAGTGATCAAGGTCCTTCCAAGCAAAATATGGAAGAGTTGCCTTCACATCTGATTGCATTGATTTGTTTGATGTTTTCAGCTTAGCCTACTTTTCCTATTTCTCTTCCCCCCCCCCCTTTTTTAATTTAAGAAGAGAAGAAAGCCCACCACTCAAATTTTCAGACTACTTTCCATCAAGCCTCTGGCTTTCCAATTCCTTTCAAAGAGCACATAGTCTAGTTTTTTGACACCTAAGGGTTTCATTTGAACTTGAAACTCAGAGAGTTAAACTGTTAGCTCTGTGTTTAAGTGCTTCAGCACCTAAGGCTACTGAAATTGTAGTGACACTGAAAATAAGGGCAGTCATGCTCTTGGTATTCACGGCTTTGACTCTCTGTTCTCTCAGGCTTAGAAGTGCCACAGGATGCTTTTCAGGTCAGCTCACACCACACACCCCCTCTAAGATTTTTAGTTTCTGGCATGGGGAAACTAACTTACCCAGATATTCTCCCAGGTACAACTTTCTGTTTTAATGCCAAGCTCAGTGATAAAAATGAGTTGGTTTTTTTTTTCTTCCCATACTTTAACTAGAAGTTGCATCCATTTAGCTCCTAAATTATCACTGCTTGGATTTTGGCAAACAGTCCACAAAGACTTACAACTGCCTGACTGCTACTGTGCCAGTCTCCTTGAAAACACAGCTGAACTTTAACTACACATGCCTAACATCTTGGAAGCTACCCTTTCTAACTACAAATACCAGTAAAACAAAGCAAAAAAGAAAAAAAATATATATATCTATAAAGGTAGGGAACCATTTGGGAAAATGTCTCACACAAAGCTGTGGAGTGAAAGGAGAAGGACATCTTTTTGGAAGAATTAATGGAGAGAGAGGACCACTGGAAGCTGCAGGCTCAAGGACTGTGTCCTTGTTCCCAGTCCCACCTCAGCGGTGGAGGCTGTGATGTCAATGTGACACGTTGCCAGGGCACAGCAAGGTGCTGTCTCACCAAGGGAGCTGACCACAGCAGATCCAGAGATGATAAGCAGATTGAACCAAGAGTCCAAATCATCAGGCAAGTTGCTAGAGGCAAGTCCAAAGTTTCCCTTGAATCCCTCCAGTGGCTTCCCTTTCCTTATTACACTGAGTTTCTTCATCTTATTTTTATGAGACTTCTAGTAATTTCTTCTTTTCCTGCTTATTTTCTGATGTCTCTGCCAATCTGAATTGCCTTGAGGCACTTTTCTTGCAATAAAACTTTTATTATATCTAGCTTTAATTATTTTTAGTTAAACAACTTTGTGTTATCCATTATGATTTGTGTTTTAGGACTGAGTAAAATGTCACCTCCTATAGAGTGTCTGCAGCTTGTAAAGCCTTCATTTTCCATGGCTTTGTCAGACTTTACCATCATTTCCTAATGGGCTGTATGGAATATTAAATAAATTGTATTAACAAAGCACCGAAAGATTTTACCATTTATGAAGGAAGGATCTGTAGCAATATGTACAAAGAAGGTGAAACTTCTGGGTTTATTGTGACTTTGAAGAAGGCCTCTAGTATTCATTGTCCTATTCTTACACAGAATTTTACCTGCATTTAAGCCTCAACTTCAGATATTTTATAACATTAAGTAATTCAAAATGATAAATGAGGAACCTGAGAAATTATGGGTTTAAAGACACATAATAACTGGCATTAGAATTAAAGAAAACTAACATATATGAATTAAAGAAAACTAACATATATGAATTAAAGAAAAGTTGAATGACAGAAAAGAGTTAAAAGATCACTGCTGCTTAGGGGGACATGGGCCAGATATTCCACTGCTCAGATAAACAGCACATATAAGAAGAGAGGAACAGACTTCATATCCTTTGTTCTATAACCCACCCTGTACATGACATAGATATTACACTATTATGAAAACACTATAGTTTTATTCTGTATATTTCCTCTTTGAGAGCCATTCCTGTGGTAGTGTGACCTAATCAGGTGTTCTTCTTTACCTCAGGGAGGTCCATAGATTTTTAATGAGCCTTATTTAAACTCCTGACTAAGAAAAGCTGTGATAAAGGCATGTGTGCCATTTGCAAAGGCCTGTTCATTAAAGACAGAGGCTCTGCTTTAGCTGGACTTGCGTGAGGAAGAACAAAACATCTGTGTCAATCTGCTCATACAACACAAAGTCCTCTCACAATTCCTTCCATATAAAAATTAATTCCAACCATCCATTGTTAGCTGGGTTCTGATTTCCAGCTCTGTGTTCTCAGGGGTAGCTGCACCACAGCTGAACTCTGGATATGATAACCAACCCATCTGAAGTCTCTGCATGCCACCACTTTACTGCCTTTTTGTGTCGTCTTTACTCAGAATTGTATGAATCCTTAAAACAAGGCAGTATCTTCTACAGGTGCAATTCAGTACAATAGGGTGCAATGCAGAAGAGTGAAGAAGCAAAGCTTTCAGCCACGTCAGCTGCCAAACAATGACTCATGCAATATTAATTTGTTTTAGTATCATCAGAGGAAATTCCTCAGTTTGCCTGAATTCCAGCGTGGCAACAGCAGTAAAAAAGCCTACTGACAAAGTTCAGTTTCGTTTCCTGGCTGAGGATAAGTTGCAGTTTCTATTTTTCCTTATCATGGCAGCAGTTTCATTTCTTCATTGTCAGCTGGAGAGTGTATAAAAAGATGGGCTGAGCATTCCCTGAGTGCTTCACTGGAATTCTCACCAGCAGAAAGCACCATGGCTGACCAGAATGTCCGCAACGCTGGGTTCACTTCCTCTGGGATCGCAGGAGGATCCCTTGCTTCATCAATGATGTCCCACGAAGCGAGAGCCTCGGGGGGAGGTGTGCCTTCTGGAGGCCCCACTTCTACTCTCCAGGGAATGGGTATGAGCAATTCTCTGTGTGTGGTTTTGTGGGTCACTGCATAGGATCAGACAACTTTTTCTCCTTGAAAATAAGCTTGCCAAATAATCTCTTCTCTCCTACATTCCTGTAGTGCACTGAAGAAAAAAGGTTCCTCTATTTATTTGTGTGCTATGAGTGGGATATTATTAAGGGTATTTTCTGTGTGTGTACATACTATGCATGAATGAACACATACATATGTGGTATTAATGAGGTTTTGGACAGTGGTTATTTGAAGTTTGTGCTCTCTCTCCATTCTGCCAGGAATCATCAATAATATGAAGAGTCATGGTAGGAACAAGCAATGATGCACTTATGCAAGAACATTATCTGTGTACCTATATTTCATATAAATTATCAGATTTCCTTTGCTCTTTACTCACATATATCCATACAGGGAGAACTCCTAAAACCTTATGCAAACCCTATAGAGGACAGAAATTAGTTGCAGTCCAAGAGACAAATTCATGAAGGGAATTTATACACACCCTTGACAGCCCCTATCGAAGTACTAAAATGAGGCATAGCTGCCTTTCACATGAGCTAACCCTGCAGATGTTCGCTCTTCTGCTGCTTGCATGGAGCAGTCCCTGACCAGATGACTCCTAGCAGCTTGGCACTTGTTTAACCCCAGATCCCGTGGGATCTGTGCACAAGGTATTCTCCCTGCCAGACCTGCCTGCGTGACCTGGTTCAGCAGGCATCCTCTGAACAGGCATGACTCCACAGAACAGAGTGCCCCTGGCAATCCTGCTTTACCCAGCAGCACAGTAATTAGCTCTCTGACCTTGGACAGAGGCTTCAAAACCCCTTCTGCCTTCGGGGTCTTGAACCCACATGTCCCATGTGCCAAAGGTATGCCAACCAGCAGGCTGATTATATTGTTCTACCTCTGGTCTACTACTTCCATAACCAGCAGGTAGAAATCTGAAGGTTGGAGCTGAATGTGACTTCTCCAGCCATAAAATGGGTGGTTGACCAGATGAGCTGGCCAGGGTCCAGATTCAGGGCATCTTTTAATAGCAAAAATGTGCTAAGCTTGATTGAGAAGAAGTAAGCTGGATTTGTTTTAAGATATGATTTACATTGCTGCCAATATTATTCATAGAGTGAGACCCTCTAGACAGTGAGGGAATAAGTGACATAAGGGTCATTCAGAGACCTACTGCATGTGACTCCTGTGAGGCATTTTTTAATTTTCACTTTGTATGATTTGAACAGTGGGTTTGGGTTGCTGAATACAGTGTTTATTGAATATTCAGTAGGAAAGAGCTTAAGGGATAGTAGCAGCCAAGGGACAGAATATGAGAGAAAGTCGGGAGAGGAGGGGAACAGAGAGAGTGAAAAGCAGAGAGGAGAGCTGCTCTCAGGCACCACACTGCCTTAGCAGCAGAAATCCTGGTATGCAGGAGATGCCAGTTGCTCACTCTAGTCATATGTTAGTCAGCTGCACAAGCTGCCTTCTGTTACAGATCAGGATGGTACAGCAGTCCTCAGCACACTCATAAGCAGTGGGAAACTTCTCAGTGGAGATGCCCCACAGAGAGCATGAAGCTGTCAGTTCTAAGCTAAAATACTGAAGATTTCTATCCCTCTGTGTGCTGAGAATTTTTATAAGAAACAGAAGCAAAACAAGCATTTAACTATGCCTAGTTTTGTTCTTGAAACCTCTGTGTTAACTATGGACTTTTATGAAAACTGCCATTTTGGTGAAGAGAAGTCTGCATGACTCAAGAAAACCTTAGCCATGCCAACAGAAGATACTCCAAAAGAGCTTTTATCCATGTGGAAAATGCTAGCTCTGTAACATTGCCAAGACAGGTGTGAGCTTTGGCTCCCTGCAGCAGGAGAGCTTGCCACACATTCTTTGCCTGATTGAGAGCTAAAAGGGCCTGATTTCATTTCCGCAGGTGCTCACTGAAATCTCTCCAAACACATCTTCTTAACCTTTTCATTCAGACTGTAACCCTTCCTCCCCCCAGAACAAACATGCTCGAAGGAGCGGCTGATTCTGCAGTGGGGCATGAGTATTGTTCAGTATCACTTTACAGAAGATGTTATAACAAGCTCATCACCAAAATATTTGAGCATCCTCCAGGAATGCTTTAAGCATTATCACTAACATTTGTCATCAGTAATGCTTTACTCCTCTCCCAGGAGAAGAAGAGTTTGCAAAGGAATGTTTTGCTTGGGCTTATTTAGACTGAGACGAAGGCATACATATAAATTGGCCACTGGCTACCACAACTTGTGGTACTTGATTTTTACAGGTATCTATGACAGGTTTGTGTGAGGGTAAGTGAAGTGAAAGGAACATGTTCCTCACCTGGAACAGAAAGTGCAACAGTTCCTAGTTTCTACGGAAGTTTGTTCCACAGTCCTCAGGCAGCTCCGCAGAAAAGTGCAATTTCAGCAGAGGCAAATTTTGCTGAAATTATTTTGGAGATCCCGGTTTATCAAAAACAGTCTGTGGAAGAGCCATAGATTTTCTTTGTGTTCTGGCAACGTCCACAGCAGCACTGATAATATCCTTTCCCCAAGGTGGCAGCTAAAAAGCAATATACTGACAGAACAAGTCAAGTAATCAGCAGTCAGCTTGTCTTTTGATACATTTGCTAGCCTTGAGTTTTTTTTAAACATGGTAATTTATAATTGTCCTGTAAGGTTCCTTCCTTTTTTTGTCAGTAACATCTCCTTTGTAACTGTTCTAGGTGCCAAAGGCACAACCCATTCATCAGGTTTTACCAGCAGTGGGATCTCTGGTGGATCCAAGGCCTCCAGCATGATGTCTGGGGAGGCCAGAGCTCACGGAGGTGGAGTTCCCAGTGGTGGCACAACTTCCACTGTCCAGTCCATCTGTAAGTGAGAGTCCTCTTAATAAAGATGAATTAACAAATTACTTCTGAACAGCAATATTTCAGCTCATTTACTGTGCGTTTACTAGATGAAGGGATGCAAGTAACAGAAGTGGCTGCTTTGTACTTGAAGCAATAGTTCTACCATTTGTTTCTTTAAACTTGGTGGGAAGAGGAAACTGGTGAATTAGTGGATATAACTATACCATAGATTTGCAAAGGTATGAGTGGACAGCAGAGACAGAAATCTGAAGCAAAGTGACAGAAAAAAAAAGTCCAATGGACTTTTAGATTCTGCTTTCATCAGCACCATAGAGGAAGTTCAGTAATTCTTTTTCAATCACAAATTGAAGATCAAACCAAGAGCTCCACACTTGAACATACAAAGAAAGTGTAGTGGGAAAAAACAGTGAAGTATGAGAATGGAGTTATCAGACTGACAGACAAGGATCATTAGTCTACTTCTTGTGGCCTTTTAGAACAGCTTAGCTTCCTATCCTTTTAAGGAAATTAATTTTGTCAAAACCAGAGGAATCTGCCTGCACTTACCAGCTCAAAGCAGAGAACAGAAATCTTCCTCATCGCTCTGCCAGGTTAAAGCAACCCACACCTAGGTAAAACAAACCAAGTTATGAGAGAGCCTAGTCTATATCTGAATGCATCGGTAAGGATGCTAATTGTGTTAGTAGGATCCTGTGGGCTTAGGAAGAGAACTGGAGACAGGATTGAAGTCCTTAATTTCAAAAAGTGTCTTTCAAATAGTAACACAGACCTTTGATTTCTGAACTGGGAACGTTTGTAGCCAATGCTTGTGTAGTACGTTTTCCTGTGCTGCAACTTTGCTTTATATTGTCCTCACAATTTTTTCTCTGTGTTTGTCCTTAGCCATGGGTGGAAAGGGAGGAAGACGCTGAATAGAAGAAAAACATCAGTCCAGACATAAGCTCTGCAAGCAGTTCATCCTTCACCATTGGCTTTGACTTCTCCCCTTCACTGATCTCCCTGTTATGAAAGGCAAAACCTTCCCTGTGCACAAATAAAGTTTCTGTTAAAATGAAGGATTCTTGCATTAAATTAATGGGGGCAGAGATGAGGGGCGGTTCTTTCCTTGATTAAATATTCTCTGAAGCACACACAAACACAAGCCAGTGGGAGCTAAGGTACTTTGGACTGCAAGGCTGTCATATGAAAACCCTGGGTTTAGCAACACTAAGCTCTTCAATTGCAAGTTCCTTTCTTTGTTTATTTTACAAAAAGTAATTGCAGTGCAAAAGTCACCCTGTTGTGAGAGAGAAGCATAGAAACACTCAGTAAGGGACATCCAGCAGTTCCTTCTAGATGTACTTCTAACAGGCTATCACATTAAATTCTGCTTAATAAAGGAGACACATAAGCAAACAAAAACAGGTCCCAGGACTGATTTTTGTATGCCTCTAGAATTTCTAAGGTCCCTTTCACTGTAATTTCTAGTCCCTATTTGCTTGCAGCGAGCTGTCAGCTTTGTCCCCATCAGACTGAAACTACCCCTGTAAATTTATGATATGTGAGAATAGATAAGGAAGAGAGCCCATTTTCTCTGATACTGGTCTCACCGTTGGGGCTTTTTGCTGTTTCCCACACCTGACTCCTGTCCTTCATAGGTGCTCATACAATGATGTTTCCCCAAATACACATAACATTGTGCATTCCCTATGCAAATTCCCATATACATGCTACCCACACTTTCATTTTCCTGCCGTCTTTCTCCCCACCCTATCACATCCATCCCTCTGTATTTCTAACCAAACCACACAACACAGCTTCTTCTTCCCTTTCCCCACTCCAAGATGGAGGGAGAGAATCTCACACCTTCAGGCCAGAAGTTAAGAGGTGCTGGATTTGTGGAGCTGCAGTCAGTGATTTTCTCCAATGACTCCTGTCACCCTGCTCGAGCATTCCCATCTCAGCTGCATCTCTCCATAGCTGGGAAATGTGTTTGCTCCCATGCACCTCATGCAGTCAGATATGGTCTTCTCCCTGCTGCCTAGGCACCTTCCAGAATGCACAGGAGAAGTCAGTGTTTGCCTCCAGTTGCAGCAAAGTTGAATTGGCTTATATGATGAGTGGCGAAATGCTAGCATGGAGGAGAGACTAATGAAGAGGAGAAGAAATGAATCTTCACTTGCTGTGCTATCCAAAGCATTAAAAGGCAATTGAAAAACAAGGGCTTCATTTCATAGGCTAGAGCTGGTGTCCTAGCGAGAAGCTGTCTTGGGCAAATTCTTAAATGTAACCAAGACTTGAATTCATAATATCATAGAAAGATTTAATTTCAAAGAGACCTTGGTGTGAGGAGAATGAGAGAAGTTCTAAAGAAGAAGAAGAAGAATCTAAACTTCTGCTAAAGAAGGGTTAACCTTAATGTTATACTTGTTTGCTTAGGACTTTGTCCAGTCAGAGTTTGACAATCTTCCAGGAGGAACCGTCCTGCACTTTCCTTCCTAGGCCTAATGCAGCAGCCTGGGACTACTAAAATATAGCTGTGATCTACCAACAGATCTTTATTCCCTTCTATGCCCTTAGCACTGGCATGAGTTGAAGCCAGAAGGTCTGCCCTGGCTTTTTCCCATTCAGAAGGTTTTCCCCATGTGCAAATGCCAAGTTATGGTCCAGGAGAACAGTAAGGGCCTTGATCCCTACCAGCAGAAATTCAAACACCTGCTTAGCACTGATAATGATAAATGAGTCATAAGAGTGAAACCAATGTAAGAATGACAAGAAATAGTAGAAAAAGTCATGTACATACATAACTCATCAGACAGTTTCGTAAACTGAAGCTGTATTACCTGAGAAACAAGGTGTGACAAATGGCAATTAAAGACCTTGTTTCTTATTCTTATTTAGCGGGGGGAGGTTTAAAAGTGGGTTTCAACTTTAATGTTGTCATGACTTGACCTCAGGTACTTTTGTCTTACTAAAAAATGGCTCACGTTAGTGAGAGCTGACAAAGGGTACTTACGACTAAAAGAAGGAAACCAAAGCAAGGATCCTTAGTCACTTATCATTTCTCTTTTCAGCTTTTACGTAATTCTGGTGTTAAAAGTTTGAATTATTTTCCCATCTTTAGATCTTGCATTGAGAACTAGCCTAGATAGCTTTGCCAAAGCAGGGAGAATTCTCAGCTGCATTCGAAATCCGTTCACTGGGTGAGCTCTAATAGGTCTACAGGAGAACAAAGGTACAAGCAGCCCCCGGAAGCCTTCCTTGCGCACCACTTCGGCAAACTCATATGCACAGAACTACAAATGAACTATTTACATATTTAACAGGATATAATTGCAAAGGTCAAATAACAACAAATATGGCAATTTGAATCCTTCGCGTCTCTCAATCAATCTTTGCACAACAAATAGATGCAAAGAGAGAGAAAGGAAAAGAGGCAGCAGCATGTGATTACCAGAGCAATAGCACTGGAGCAAGACACTGCAGAGAGCACATAGCTCTCTGCACAGAAATCAATTTCTCCCATGGGATGGGATCAATAGTTGTCTGACAGGACACTATGCAGGCAATTTAATAGCGTTTTATCTAAATGAATCTATTCCTCCCCCCAGCTGGCCTCACAGTTCATAAGAAGTCTCTCTTAGTAAAATAGATTTATTTATTTTTTATAATACAACAGGAAAGTATTTATCATTCTGAAGACACTGCCATTGTCTATTAAAAATAGTTTATCCCTGTCAGTTACTCATTACCTACAACTCTTTCCCAACATCTTTATTCTAATTAGCTAACTCATGGACACACATCCATAAAAATTACTTTCAGTTACTCTGGAAAAATTTTTCCTACCCCAAAACATTCTAAACTATAGATCAGCCTTTCAGGAAAAATAAGCCCACACAGCAAGCGAACTCAATTAACTCCAAGGAGTATTGGTATCTGAAATGACATTTTTATGCAACAGAAAAGCTTATTTTTTGAGGAATCATTTATATACAGAAATTGGTTGTATCTATTTTAATAGTACTTAATAAATAATAAATAATAAAGTCAATCTGATCTTATTAGTGTGTATCTGTCTGAAGTAAATGATAATGAATGAGAAACCTTAATAAGCATAATTCTAAGGATGGCTCTTTGGCACTCTGGGAGTTTGGTATTGTGCCCCAAAGGCTCTTGTAAATCCAGCTGCAGTTCTTGCTCATCATTTAGAAGATTAGGGGCTGATAAGCGACAGTCAAGCCTTATTAGAACAGGCTAAGGCAACAGGAAACATTAATTGGGTAATTTAATGCACAAGGAGACATCAAATGCCTGCATTGTGGTTCGGATGCTGTTTCCTCTATTGATTTGTTCGCGTCTTGTTCTATGAAATTCTCACGAAGTCTTGGTGGAGAGGGTGTAAGCCAAAGCCTAAGTTTGAAAATACCAGAATACCTTTGTTATTTTGTGGGGCTTCCCTTTGCTCCTTGTGTTAATAAGGGTCCCATCAGTAGCCCTGCTCCTGCAAGCAAAAGAAAGAAGGCTACTCCCTTGTCCAAGGATTCTTCCAACAAAGAAGGGGAGAGATCCAAGGTCTAGCAACGAAATGCTGGCTCACCTTCTCACTTGTGTTGTGGTTTCTTCACAGCGTGTTCATACAGCAGGAGCCCTGTGAATCTGGGAGGAAGGTCAAAGACTCTTTTCCTCTGGAAAGCTGGGAGCACTTAACAAAACCCTCTTCTCTTGCTCTGTTCTAGAGGAGATGTAGAAATAGTTGCTGGACTGATCTTTCTCTGGAAGTAAGGGAGATGAGAGGAAGGTCCTGACATAGCTGTTTCTTCTCTGTCTAATGCCAGAATGAATCTGCTTATGTGGGTGCATATGCTCTGTTCCCTCAGTGGTGGATATTGGTGTCCGGAACACTGTCGCGTAAGGGGGTCCGGTCCGCACCGGTACGCCGCGACCTTCCTGGAGAGAGAGCGTCCTGCAAAGAACAGCTCTTCCAGGGGCACAGGCAAGCCTCCCTTAGCAACGGGTGATTTCAGCAAGCGTAGCGATTTCTCAGCTACGAGTGATTTCAGCAGTGATTTCAGCTCCAGTGTTCCAGCTCTTGCATCAATCACCCAAGGCAAACTCGGGGATAGAAAGACAGGAGGCCGTGTATGACAGTTCCACGAAGGTAGCCTTTATTGAGCAGCCACCCCGCAAAGGGTAGGTCAGTGACACAGCCACCCTGACATTAGGTGGCAGAGGGGGCTTCTTTTATGGGAAAGGTAGGGGGTGGGGTAGGAACCAATAGCCAACGGGATGTCAGGTATTACCATAGGGAAACAAGGCATGCTGGGTTGTCACCCTAACCGAAGGAGAAGTTGTCTGTCTCTGGAGGGGATTCTTTTGGCCCTCAGGCCTCTTTCCTCCAAGGGAGTGCAAAGGGCTCATGTGCCAAGGGCTCACAGCCCTCCACAGAACACCAAAATCTCTCACTTGTATTCTAGGTCCTGATTTGGGCCCCATGTTAAGACTTCCTTCCTGAGACAACTTTCCCAGAGCTGAACAGAAATGAAAAGATGCTCTTAATAGTGGAAGACATTCAACATGAGAAGGGGACAGCCTTTCCTTTACCTCACTGACCTAGGCACTCTTTGTTTCTCATTTTCCAGCACTGCAACTTGGGACATCAGGGGTGATAATTCATGGACACTTTATTTTAATAATTTACTTTTGCAGCAATTTAAATATTAAAATGCATTCTGAAGGCATGCAAGCCTCATTAATTTCAAATAAACCCTGTACATTATGCTCTGCTTAACAGCATTCAATCCCACTTTTTCTAGCCGGTCTCTTCCCTTCCACCCAGCAGCCTGGCACTGTTCCTGCTGCCAGCAAGTTTCCCCGTGTCCATGGCATGGGCTGGGAGGCCACTCCTCATTTCCTGCTGCAGCGAAACTCACTGTGGGCACAGCACCCCTGCTCTTTGAGCTTCCTCAGGACTGTCACATTTGAAATTGGTGTCTTCTTCACACCTTCCCCTGTTTTAAGGAAGGAAATTGCCTCTCTGAGTTTATTTACCATCCCTAAAGTCGTGGAAGCCTTGGTAGAAGAGGCAGGGTCCACTTACAACCCAACACATCCCTTCCAGCATGGTGTTATTCGGTGCTCTGGCTGTGCTCCTTGCATCTCCGTGAGGATTGACCCAAACGCAGTGATCCAAGACCGACCACTGGACCAGAAACCTGGAACAAGACCCAACACATTCCTTTCAAACTAGCACCTGGGTACACAGTGGATGAGTTACACAGGGCACTCCCTTTCCTCTTCAGGGGAGGAAGACCCTACCAGTACTCTTTCCGTGGGCTCTCATTCCACTGACATTTTCAGTGTTGCAACTGTTGTGAAAAGCAATAAAATTGTGCAGGCTGCCCACAATGGTCTGTTTCCTGAGAACCTCACACATGAAAGAGACACAATAATTCCATTTAAATACACAATAATTTTAAAAAATCATCATCATTATTATAGTAATTAACATTAAATCATTCCCCATCCTTCCCTGTATCTCTTTGGGGTAAAAGCGAGCATTGAAATAAAACCTGGTTTAGTTATATATATATAGTTATATCTATATATATACTTACATCTAATGTAAGTAATATTTTCTCTAAGCTATCTTCCTTTTACCCATTGTTCAGTAGTTTTTGGGTTTTGTTGTTTGTGGTGTTTTTTAAAGACTGTCTGGATGTGAAAATAAATTAATAGATACATTTTCCTCAACGTAATAAAATTTCATAGAAAATATTGTTGCTAAAGAAAAAGTGTATGCTACAAAAACAGTTCTTAAAATTCAGATGTTGCTTTTTGCAGTCTTTTGCTATTGGAATTTCCACCCAGCCAAGATTTTTACTGGCCAGTTTTAAGCTACCTCTGCAATTTATGTTTATACATAAACAGCTCTGATTTTAATTGCTATCAACTTCTTATACTTGATAGATGGTCTTAAACATTTTTTGCCTCCAGAGACTGCTTACTTTGCCAAGTATTGACACACTTTCAAGATTTATACTTCTCTAAGGAACAAAGTTTACAATAAAATGTAATGTATTCCGTGGCTGTGAATGGTAATGTTGCTAAACAGCCCAAAGATATTTCACAACTGATAGTTATTTTCCTCTCACATCCAGCCCTGCCCTCCTTTAGTACTACTATAGATTCAGGATTTTAAAGAAAAATCGGGTCCCTAATTTGCCTAATTTAATGTTTCAGAGATCCAATATGGCTTAATTTAGGTTTCCTTCCACTAGAGCCATCATTGGACTAATGATTACACATTCATTTTTCCCAATAATTATTTTAAGAGGCTAACTCTTGTGGAAGGGATTAATTCACCTCTGGGATTGGAATAACCCCTTTCAGAGCTCAAATATCATACTGCAGCCAGAAAAGGGAGTGATTACAGAACTGTAAACTACAATGTCAAACATACAAGTAGTTACCAATTATTGGACAGACAAAATTTGGTAGATGATTGAAGTAACGTCCAGATTTAAATATTTGGATTGGATCCAGTTTCCTGGTAGCAATCATGGGTCACAAATCCCAGAGAAATCCCAGAGGACAAGGAAGGATTCTTGGAAATAATGCATCAATTTGTACCATCTCCATGGAACTGCTGTGGCGTTGCAGCAGAAGTAGCATCATCAAGCTCTAGCAGTACCTCTTGTAAAATCAGCTGAAAAGATCTTCAGCACCGAAACAATTCACGGATGTTACTTCAGTGACAAAGTGCAGCTCTCAGCCTTCTCAGAGCACACTTTCAAGAGAGAAGATTTCGTTTCCTTGTTTTATTTTTTTCCCAGCCATTTGATCTCTTTAATGCAGCTTTTTATATTAGTCCATTTTGTAAATAGGTAATTGAATGTCACACAGCTCCTTTGCACAGGCAAAAGAAAGATGTCTCACAGGTGAGAAAATATCCCAGCCATGAAAGGAAACATTCTCAGAGGGTTGCACCACCCCTCTTCCTCACTGACCAGGGAGTGGAAAGGATGCAGTCCATGAGGGTTTCAATTTCCCTGGGATAAGTGATGATGCAGCCTGTACAAGAGTAATTCGTTGTGACGTTTTGAATTTAAACATCCCAGCTCTTGGTGAGACTACAATTCCACCTTATTTGGCTTTTGTGCTAAAGATGAAGGAGACATTCCCTACAATTCTGTAAGAGATACTAAAAATTCTAGGAATAGTTTGTTTTGTCAGACTGACAATTTCTATACTTACTGATTTCTTTGCCCTGGACGTTCTCCCCCTCTTACCCATCTTACAGGGATTTTTATAGAGCAAAAAATACTCTAAACTGCAGACAGAATAAAAACTGAAGAAAGCAGAAGAATAGAAGTTTAAAGAGACAGAAAAAAGCATTTGCTTGAATTTGTTAATAATCAGATATAGAAGCAACGAATGATAATGATCAGAAAACAGAAGAGACAAAAAAGGAAAATATTTTTTAAGATTTCAACCCTGTAGGAGAAAGCAATAGAAACAGAGACCAAATTTAGGATATGATTCAAAAAGCATGTAAGTGCTAACTTATGCACTTTTAAGCTTACTTAAGCATTTAAATAAGTTAATTTTTACTTTGGCACAATAGTTTGTGTTGCAAAGACTTTTTTGCAAAACCACTAGTGAGTTTTCAACAAAAATTTTATTGGGGTGTAAATTAACTCTAGAAACCTGTTTCAAGATATCAAACCAATAATTCTTCTGTAGTGCATTTTATTTATGCTTTTTAGTGCAAGGATATAAATCTGAGGGTTATTTTGTATCAGTCCAATCGAGGAATTATGAAGGACCATGAATGAGAAAATTAATTTCAGATTATTCATGTTTATTTTATCTTTAGCATAAATAGATTATGAAAATAATCTTTTCCACGACTGGTGCTTTTTTGATGAATTTTAAATTATATGTGGAATATTCTTAAGCAGAAAGATACTGAAGATATAAATTTATTATTATTTTTACTCCTCTTGGCTCCTGTGCTTAAAAATGGTATACACACAAAGAGGTTAATGTCATTGTGATTTTCAGATAATCTCTTTTTAAACTACTGACTTGGAAACTGTGAGATTAATAGCACTGGGAACATCTAAAGATAATAGGATTACAATTTAATATTAACTAAGTGTTTCTTGAGGGTTTGCTGTAGCAGTGCCTCATCTCTGGGATCCACTAGAGTAATTAGTCTGTAGTGGCATACAGTGGTGATGCATGATAACTGCAGCTTTTCCTGCCACAGACAGGATTTTCCATTCACTGGCAAATAGTTTTTATTTGCAGTATCTTCATAAACAGGCACAGAGCAAGCTTGTAATTCCTTTTGCCCTACACTGATGCTGATTAGGGAGACTTCTCCAAAAGTCACACCTGAAGCACCAGTCACAGCTGACCAGGGCAGTGAAGTGAGGGTTTTGGAGGCTTTCCTCCTGTTGCTGGAGGACCAGGTTTTATCTATAAACAGGGGCAGTCAACAGCGGGCAAGCTTGCCAACACCAAAGCAGGTGTTGTTTACATCAAGGTCGAAAGGCTTGTGCCTCAGTAAGGCTGAAGTACAGCTGGGTCAGCTGAGGACCTGGATGGAAGGATGGCAAAAAGGCACTTTCTACCTGGCATCGCTCTTCCTGCTGTGCCACCAGGAAGGTGCATCTTTATTACAGGGATGCCCAAATCAGGAAACGGAAACAATGCATAGTAAACTAATGCTTAATATTTACAGGGACAGAGGGTTAATTAAGAAATGTTCAAAAGCAAAAGATTATCTTTTACCAAATATTGATCCTTAGCTCAGACAGACCCATTCAACAGAGCCCTCCATGACAACCAGGTCCTGCCAGCCCCAGAAATGCAGTGAGGACTCCGCAGCCAGAGCCCCTCGTCCTCCAGGTCACACAGAGGGACCTCTGCCCACACTTTGAGAATGTGTGCATCTCACTGCTTTTGTGCAGGCCTGAGTGAGCAAAATCTAGGAGAACTTTGTATATTTGGTAGCAAAACTAAAACATTTAAGTTAGAAAAGCAGGCTAGCAAAAAAACCCCCAAACTCATAATCATTTGAAGGAGGATATTTTAATGATCTTAGTTTGCAGGATGTCCTCACAAAACACAAACTTGAGAATTTGATGTACTTCAAGAATTGCCTCCTGCAGAGTGTTAGTAGGACTTAAATGCTGCTACTTGTATATTTTAAAATCTGTTTCAGGTAATGAATAACTTCTGACTTTGATTACAAGGATCCGTTCACCTAGAACATTCAGATCTACAGAGGAGCTCATGCACTGCTTCCACTTAAAAGTAGTGTTATGCTCAGTATCTCTTACATACTTTTATTCAGTTCAACTGTTCAGATTTCCAGCTATTTTTACCAGTAATTTTTAATCCTCTGCTTGCTAGGCAATGTCTTTCTACCAGTAGGAAAACTGTTAATGATGGGGAAAATATAATGAAATATAAATAGTGAAAACCAGTAACAAACCCATCAATGTAATACACAGAAGATTTAAAAAAAAAAAAGGCTCTAGTCATCATTTCTTTCAATTTCAAAACCCTGAAGCTTGATGAATCCCATTAGGTGAGCAGATGTGAGCCTACCTTACACTGACAATACTCCTGCGAGGCAGAAAGTTTTATTTGGGAACACCTGAGCGCATGAGCCGTGCAGCAGAGGAGGGACCTGGGATTTATCAGATGACACTGACACAGAATTTTTTTCCCCTACAGAGTCACAGAGGCTCAAAATTTAAAGTCATTCAAGTGAGTTAAAATGTCACTGAAGATATTTTAAGTCACTCACATGAAAAGAGCCACTGACTATCCCCACTGCTCGACCCTGTGTTCCCTCACTGGTGTATCCCAGGGTCTGTAGGTGATCACTGCCGAGATCAGCCCTAGTTGTCCTGCACTCATACGCAGGCTTCCCTTGCTGTGAGTCCTTTGTTAGAAACTCAGTCTCACAGCATCAGAGACACACAGAGGAAACTGAAAACAAATTCCCGGTATCAGTGAAACATACAGTAAAAGTATGCGACCATCCGCCAAGAAACACCATCAGAGATGAGAGGGAAGGTAGGATTCATGTTTATGAGAGAAAAAGCAATGGCACTGGACCTTTGGACTGAAGGGAAAAGAACTCCTCAGAATGGGGCAGTCAATAGGCATCTCCTTCTGAGAAAGTACAGCACCTGAGCACAGAGTTCTCCTTGTAACCACGTCTTAACCACACTGGGTCATAGAAACGCTGGCCAGGAGGGACTTCTGAATGTCATGCCCCACTCAGGTGGGACGTGATCATGTCAGCTTTGCCCAGCCAAGTCTTGAAAACTTCAAAGAATGGAGACACCTCGAAATATTTTCACATCATGGCCACTGATTTCAACAGAATTTAGAAACTTAAATGCATACAAAAATCTGTGTTTGAAACAATAAGACTAAACAGTTCTTCCACTGTTGGTGAAAATTGTCACTGCTTTTTGGAGCTGTGATAAGTAAATCTGTGTAATCTGTATGACAGGGTTATCAGCATATCTTGTAGAGGCCAGCCAGCTCCTTCTGCCCTGTGCCAGCCACAGAAGCTTCTGTAGGTGCACCCATATGTCTGTCTTGCCCCTTGCAGCAGAATAGTGACGGGCAGCATCCATTACAGGACTATAAAATGTACCTGCAGTGCATGAAGAATTGTTTAATGGGTCCCTCCTCATGATATTTGCAAAAGCAGGCAGGCAGGCATTCCCTTCATGTGGAGGGAGAGCAGCGTAGCCCACCCAGGAGTTGTTTTTGACCATTGCTAGTGATGGTTGCCTGCAGTGAGGTAGCTAACAAAAGTATTAAACATTGATACATTCAGTGTGCCAATTGACTGTGCATTTTAAATGGACTCTGGTATTCTCTCCTAGTGGAAAGATTTATTTTACTTTAAGAATACATAGGGCTGTGCTTTCAGTACTTTTTCTTTGTTTAACAAGCAGCTCTCTTGCTGAAAACCCAGTAGACCACAAAACCAGTCAGGGGCTTTTATCCAGGATGTCTGACCCATCGCCTGACAATAATTAGTTCAGGTTAATTACAGCAAATCTGTAGATTTGCAGCCTGAAATCATCTCATCCCCTAAGCTGAACCCTCCAGAGGTTTCTTTTATGAGCTCTGCATCCTAAGGGTGGACTTAAAGTAATGAATTTGTCTCTAATAAGATTCATAGGTTTGTTCCCTAAGCAATGGTGTCAATTATAGAATCTAACACTGATGGCTTATTTTGCTGAAAATAAAGAAATTGAGAGTTTTTAATGAAGCATGCAGGATTTTTACCACTTTTGTTTAACTCTTTGCATTGTTGGAAAGTATAAAAATACAATTATGCGAAATATCATGCCACTTGCTAACTATTTCTGTGTGTGCCAATAGCTAATTTCCTTCTGCTCTATAATGGAAAAGGTTAACGTAATGACTCTGAGATTTCATTTGGAGATGTTCCAGAAGAGTGTCTGAGTATTTGCTGCACTTAATGGCAGGAAGTAATAAGTGAGGTTATGTATTGGTGAAAAATATTTCATGTACTGAGAAGATTAATACTGGAGAGAGGCACATGGGACAGAAGCCTGAGGCTTCCTCCTCGATTCTGGCACAATATAATATGTCCATACTTGATACGTGCCCTTCTGTAGTTAGCTCTTAATCATTAACAAAGCAGACAGCAAATCTCTGGGGGCCGTGGTATCGGGAGAAGAGAAGGAACCAGATGTAGGATTCTCCTCTCTCGTACAAATGAGTGGCAGACACCTCCACCTGGGAACGCCGGACCAGATGGTTCTGGTAACAGCAAGGTGTCTGCATAGCAAGATAATGCCATAAGAACCTTAAAGGGTTTGACTCTACCCTGTGTATTCCAATATCAAAACTAATTTTTGGGCACAGTTATTGTACTTAGGAAGATGCATCACCATGTCACAGCTTTATTTCAGCATTTTATTTCACATGAGATTTCTTACTTATGAAAAATTTAGCATCAGTGCATATGAAAGATTTAGCCCTTTATTTCAAATTTCTAAAATTTACTTTTAATTGAGATCCTACTCCTGCTGTCTGAGTCAGTCCAAGTCACAAAACTAAGGTTTCAAGCTCACGAGAAATAGCTCCAGTCATTGATTTTATTAATGTTAATAATTAGATTATTATTTTGCTTTTAATAGTGACTTTTTGAAAGGGCACCTAATGATAGGACATGGAGAATGGCTTTAAACTGAAAGAGGGTGGGTTTAGATTAGATACTAGGAAGAAATTCTGTGCTTTCAGAGTGGTGAAACACCAGAACAGGTTTCCCAGAGAAGTTGTGGATGCCCCGTCCCTGGAAGTGTTCAGGTCCAGGCTGGATGGGGCTTTGAGCAACATGGTCTAGTTGAATATGACCCTGCCCATGGCAGGGGGGTTGGAAGGAGATACCTCTAAGGTCCCTTGCAACTCAAACCATTCTGTGATTCTATTCTCCAATTCTAAAAGGAGAGACAATGTTCAAGGACTCTCTACACCACTGGAAAGACATTTTTGAGGATGGAACTGGAAGAGGGTAAACATGGCAGTAGTCGTCACTGGAAGGGTTGATGTGTCTAAGGAACACAGTGACTGTTCACCTACAACAACCCCTGGTATTTAAAGCACAGTTTACTTCAGCAAGATAAATTGCCGGGAAATTTAAGCTAACCCTCCACTGCTGGCAGACTGCCACGAGAGCTTGTTCTTCTTCCTGGACAGGGGCCCCACCAGCAGGTCAATGCAAGCTACTCTTTCAGAAAGGCTTTTAGATCAGCTGTGGTTTCTCTGCACTTGCAGCTGAGCTGGTTGAACTTAGAGACTGTTGGGTCAGACCAGACAGGCTGCCATGGTCTCCTGACACTGGGAGCAGGGACTGAGGTCTGTGTATCTCCTCGCCTTCCCCAAGTCCACGAGTTCACTGAATTCTCACATTTTGCTGACTGCCATGCATAATCTTCCACTGATCTCCTCTCTGAAGGCTGCTTATCTAATGAAGTCTATTTCAGTGCACATTTGAAGCAATAAAGGTATCCATTAGGAAGAATATTATTTAGAAAATTTTAAAAAATGCACCAGATATAGAAGATTGGAAAGAAAACTTTCTCTAGGTTAAGCACTGATCACATGCTTGCAGTGACACACTACTTTAGCTGGAAAAGGCGGGAGTACTGTATTCGATTTACATGTCAAGGTTCTGGATAGAATAATCTCTTCCTGTCCTTGCCTTGACCCACAAGGTTTTCATCCTATTTTCCCCTCTTGTCTTGCTGAGGAGGGGGAGTGAGAGAGCAGCTTGGTGGACACCTGATATCCAGCCAAACCCAACCCACTGCAGGTACCAAGACCTAAATCTTTAATGGAAAAATTACTTGATCTCTTCTTTTACCCAATAAGGTCTGGGATTGTATTTCTGGAGAAGGAAGCTCTCAGAATGCAATCAGATTGATTGCTTGTCTCAAATGGCAAACGCTTCAACATCAGCTGCTGTTCTCTGTTTCAGGGCAGGGATCTGAACGTACAAATTAGGTGTTGTATGTGGGTGTCCACTCTGCTGGAGAGAAGAGAAGGTTCACACCAGCCTATCCGTAGATCATGCTGCCCTCTCACTCATTCATGCAAATAAATAAAGACAAGCTATTGCAGACTGTATCTGCAGCCTGGTGGTTCCAACGCTTGTCTTAAACACTGCTTGGACTTGGGACATTTTACTGGGGGAAGGCGAGGGTAGGAGGATCATATTAGAAAATTTTCTTCTGATGTTGAATAAAATAAAAGTTCTGCAATCTCTCACATCTCTCATAAAGCTAAAAAATTGTTTTTCAGGTGGCCCTATGGACTGACAAGTGGTATTAATTACTTAGAAGACTGCTTTGGCCACCTCTGGAAACATTTCCATTGCAAAGGTATCAAGCAGTGGTATAGGTAGGGGAGGCACGCAGTATGCTCTGTTCTGTTAAACCTCTTAACATTGCAACATATTTTGCCACATAACAACCCTTCCCCGTAGAAAGACCACAGGAAAGCTCAGGTGTACAGAATAGACATTGTTTAATCCTGTATTGCAGTCGGAACTCTCCTCACTTGGAACCTGTAACCTGTAAATTGCCTTACCCTCATTTATATGATAAGTGGTTCATTTCCTTTATTGTGATTGAATCCCCTCCCTATATTACAAGAAAACTGGAGCTGCAGAGAGTGCTTGATTGGATTTCATTGCTGTAGGCCATTTCTTAAACAGGTTACAGGTTGACAAACATAGAAGGGGGATCAATATCCATCCTTTGCCTCATTGACAAGCTAATCTTTTCAGTAAACATTTCATCAGTACCTGCCATTTGTATACATACTTGCCTCATGAGGATGGGGAAAGCTTTGCTTTATAAGGTTTAGGTAACTAATAAATGAAAAGACAAGAATATAAATTGGGCAAATAATTAAGATAGCATTTTTAAGAAAATGGCCTTTCATTGCCTGCAGAATATAAACCAAACACATTTCCAACCACCCTTAATTTTAATTAGGTTGCATTACACTCAGACCTGATGTCAGCTCCTGTTTCTTTAACTCAGCTTGTACTGCTCTCTCAGAAAGGTCTGTCCCTCAGCCCAAAATCTCACAGTCACCAGAGCTGAAGATATTAAATGAGCTCAGGGGAACTAAACTGTCTCTTTTTCAGGCGTGTGGCCTGCCCACTTTTTGCCTGCTTTTTCATTCCAGTGCAGATAAGAAGGGCCACCACACTCAGAAAAGTGACATCCTCCTTTCTTATCAGAGGTAACAGGGCTATTTTGAGTGGGGACTGAAGTTGAGGCTCTTCTAATAATTTAGAACTCATGAGTCATACTCCAAAAGAAAGCGAGAGAGTTATGTTAAATGTGTTGGGAGACATTTTTTTTTGTTTGCTTTTGTGTCACATTTTGAAGCCTCCTTCCCCCACAACGATGTGGGCTAGAAACTGGCATTGTCTCTGACATAAATAAGGGCCAAGAGAATCACTATATTTAGACTTCTCTTACAGTCCTGTGTATTAGAATTGCATGGCTGGATGACAAATGCTGCCAGAATTGGTGATGCCAGATTTCCGTCTAACCTGAGATGGAGCATGAACACATTCCCTGCAGGGTCTGGGGTGAAGGAAAATGAACAGCAAACATGAAACTTTGGGTTGACAAGAAAATAAAGTAATTCTGATGTGGATACTTCAGTAATAAGTTTATTACTACCCTTCTGTCTTTATTATTAACCAAAACATATAAATTAGTGATGCAAACATTTTCTGAAGCATGGCAGGTAATTTAATTATTTTACTATCCCTTCCTCTGCTGCCAGGATCCAAAGCTACTACTGGCTGTACTAGAGGACTGCACTATTTCCTCCTGCACTTCTGAAAGACCACCAGCAGAAAGAAGTACACATGAAAGATACTCCTTTCCAGGTAGAAAAGCCTCCCTCCACTGCTCACCAAGGCTAACAGAAGTGGGTGTGCTGGTGCAAACTGGCCATTGGTGCGTGTGCTACCTTATTTAAGCTGCTTCTGATCTCAGTTACAGGACTTGATATTACTCTAGCTTTAGGCAACATTTAGGCTTCTAGACCGTCTCCATATAGAACTGCCAGGGGATGCTAGGATGGGAGATACTGGTCCCCTGCAGTCAAATCAGCACAGGCAGGATGCTGCACCAGCTCTGCTCATGGTATGTATTTGATCCTTTGGACATCTTTAATTTGCCATCTCACTAAGTCCTGCAAACCAGAAAAGTCCCCTGCAGTACTTTTGGAGGCAAACTGTTTTTTTCAATTTCTCACTAACTTTCCTGTTTCCCTTCTTCTGTGACATAAAGAAGCTCTTTTAAGCCACAAAGTAACACTTTCCAGTCAAATAAATTTTGCAGGAAGTAGACTATATTACAGGTAGAGATTTCCCCAGGTGTAACTTCGCTGACACCGCTGAAGTAATACTGGAAATATTTTGGTCCTGAATCTTGCTAGTGAAAAATGAGGTGATACCAGTACTCAGTGGCACCACTGAGCGTAAAGGCAGTGTAAAGGTCAGGGGAGCACACACACGGTTCCTTTTCTTCCCAAGGGAGTATTTCAGTAAGTATTTTAAAGTACATAGTAACTAAAAGCAACACATCTCAGATGTCTGTTCTGTCATCTATATAACATTAGGAAGAACAAGTGGAAAGCAAGAGGTCAGTTAATGTTCAGCAATCTGAGGAAGTACTTAATGTAACATTTTCCTGGCATACCGGATGCCCTCTTTTCTCATATCAAGCTGGTCCATGTAGGCCTGAGAACTTTTGTTTTCTAGACTCTTCAATTAGCAAAAATGGTGTTAGGATACATCTTTTATTTGATGTGCAGACTAGAATAGAAATGTAATGGCAAAAAAAATCCCATACCCATAGGTTAATTGCTAGCAAATGTTGCTCAAGCGGTCCTGGGTATGTTGATTAATGGCCTCAGTGAGCAGCTGAAAAATAGCTGGGCTGCTGGAAAGATCATTAGCAATTTTAACTCCTCAGCCATTGTGATGGGCATAGAGAAACAATTGCTAACATATATAATACATTTGGCTGAGCACAGTTAAAGCGAGGGAGAAACAATCACTGAGTTTTTCTTGTGTTCAATTTTATAGAAGTTTACAAGACAGAGAAAGAAGAGAATTTTTTTTGTTCTTTTTCTAAAGCTTTTGGACACATCCTTGATAAATACATGGAAGGTTTTGTACATAAACACAAATACTCAGTCCTGCTCATTAAATCCTATTATTTGAAGGAGGAGAGGGGCAGAGATGCTGTGTGAAAGGTACCGTGCCAGCGAGCAGACCCTGTTTTAGCTTGCAAAGCCATGGCAATATTAAGCAGAGCCTTGTGACAGCACAAAGCTGGCAGTCAAGGGGCTGAGGAAAAGAATGAAGATTTTTCACGCTGCCCCTGATCTTTGAAAGCTGTGAATACCACTGCCTCCCTCAGAGCATCCAGGAGACTGTGGTGCTTGTGGGAATTCAGGACAACGCCTCTCCTTACCCAGAGTGGCTGCAGACCCTGAAGGTGCCACAGGGCCAATTGAAATTTTGGGGAGAAAAATCTCTCAGCAGTCTGAAGAGGGAAATTCAAAGCTCTTACAGACCACTCCTAGCCATTTACACCACATAAAACCAGGGCAAGGATCCCAACATCCTCCTTTGGATAGAAGCCCAGCTCCAAAAACACAGTCACCAATTGCCTTTTTCTACCTAAGTCCTCAGAAAAGAAGGAAACATGACCTTCAAGCTGACTCTTCCTAGTGAGGCTTCTGCAGGCTAGAGCATGGCCCCAGAACACCTGAAGCACTGCACCCAGGAGGGTGGGAGAACAGGCAGCTAAGCTAAGAACAAATCTCATAGAAACACCCCTGCATCCACAGCAGTCAACACTGCTTAGTTCAGGAATAAAGCAGCCTCCAGGAATTATGATCATGTTCCTTGAAATGATGTACCTTTAGCCGACTGTGTGGCAGGCAGGGTGTGTTGGTACTCAGGTCAAAATCAGCTCTGTGTTGCTGGATGATCTTTCTAGCACTGAGATTCCTCGACCCAGCTCAGGCACAGCCGGGGCATCTCCTCAGTCTGCTCCGCTGCAGGAACCAGAAGTGCACTGAACGATCCTTTGAAGTCCTGCTGACATTGCTCTCAATCCTCCCCTGCTCTTTGAGCCACCTGCCACCTTCAGCCCCAGGAATTTCACAATGACCTCTGCCCACCAGATCCTGTCTTTACTGAAGGGCAGCATATGGGTGATACACTCCCATGAACAGTCATTGCTCTCTCCTAGACCATCCTTTGGTAAGCCCTGGTCTAGGATATAGGCACCATATAAACCTTTTATGAAGAATCCCTACTACTCAGAGCTCTCTCTTCCTGACATTTTTCTGTGCTAACCCAGACAAACTTGTGACACCTACTGTCAGAGATTCCATGATCCATATTAGCACTCAAATCCCAGGAGGGGAAAATAAAACAATCCTGAACGACAAGAGAAAAAGGGTGGCAAGAAGCTGAAGGCTATAACTGGCTGGTAATTAGACAAGTTCAATTGTAGCAGGCTCCTGGAAAGCTCATCAAGAGCAATCCCTCACATGGTTTCAGAAAATATGCAACAGGAAATTACAGCCTGAAGGCACTGTGTTCACTAGCAATTCCCAACCAAGGAAAAGAGAGACAACACAAACCAAAATAATTGCATGAGACTCTTTGAGCTTTACATGCGAGCTCTGCACTTGTCAGGGGAAGTGGGCAAGCAGCCAAAAGGGACACACTATGTCACTAATTATCAAATATAGGAGAGAAATAGCCGGCTTATTGGAGAAACAATCCATAGAAACAGAGAAACAATTCATAGAAACAGAGAAACATAGTATCTTTTACAATGGAAAAAACCTTTAAGACTGTCAAATCCAGCCATGAATCCAGCACCGCCAATTCCAGCACTAAACTGTGTCCCTAAACTCCAAATCTTTTAAATATCTCCAGGGATGGTGGCTCAACACATTACCCACAATGTACCTCTGTCTGGAGAAAGTAATTCTGTAAGGTATCTGGGTTGGAAGGACAGGGGGAAATCCCTTCATGCTTCTTTACACTGGCAGAGCTTTTGTATTGAGGCTTCTAAGCGGCGACTCAGCTTGTGCACAAGGATGGACGCAAAGTGTGCCAGGCACTCTGAGCTATTTGCTTTGGGAAAGAAACATACGGGATAGGTGATTTTATGCAGGAGTTTGCCACTGACATAAGGCAAACGAACCCTTCTTGGCAATACCCCGCCAAGAGCCAACTCTCTGTTACAGGGGGTTTCTTCTCTGTCTTGCAGAAAGCCTAACTAAGTGGGGGCGCGGGGGGGAAATGAAGAATAGTGGAGGCAGGAGTGGGGAAGCCGTCTACATCCCCCTGTTGCAGCCTGGAAGGACATTGCTTTCCCTCAGATGGGAGGAAGCACTATAGATCCAGCCAAGCTGCTCTGAAGCAGTGTTCCAAGCAGTGATTCCCTCCTCGGTGTTCTGCCACTCCCAATGCATTGACAGACACTCATCAGTACACTTACAGGTATCCAGCACCTTCTTCTCCCTGTGCCCAAGGCCAGAGAGGACGTTTAGCTGTTGAGTCAGGACCACAAAACAATGCTGAGAACTGTGTCAGCCAGGACACTTTAACGAACGCAAACTTTTTGTGAATTTCTATATTACTGCTTTTTTTTCTGCCAGTTTAATGTGAATTTTGGATGCATGTGTGGGTGGAGCTGCAGCCCCCGAGCCCTGGCCACAGGTGCAGACACTGGGCTCACCCAAAAAGGACAGAATATAAATCCACTCCTGTGGGGAGTGAAGTTACGGACAATGGAGCTACAGACAATTTGCAGGTGCTGACAGAGAACATACAGAGCTTCATGCTTGACCAGATAGAAATGGATACATGTTTCGACCTGAGACCTTGGA
>VZRQ01012239.1:0-10874 GCA_013397975.1 Machaerirhynchus nigripectus | reverse complement strand
AGGAGCTGCCGCCGGGATCCGCCTCCATGCGTCCCCATTGGCCTGCATACCCATCCCATCCCACCTCCATCTGCTCCCATCCACCTCTAAGGTCATCCATCCCCACCCCATCCGTCTCCTTCCCCCTTTATCTCACTCCGTGCCCTTACCATCCCCATTCACCCGCCTCCATCCCCTGTCAACCGCCTTTATCCCCATCCGCCTCCATTCCCATCGCAGCCTTCTGCACCCCAGCCGGCTCCATCCAAGGTACTTCCATCCCCACCCCAATCGCTTTAATGCTGATAGGAAAAATGGGTGCTAATGTCTTTACAAGAGTCGATGTGCAAGAATGGGTGTGGGGTTCTTCAGCACTGTCTCGGAAATGGGTGTTAATGTTTTCGAAATGGGTCCTAATGTCTCCATGAACATCCACCCGGGGAAATTTGTTACAGAACCCAGGCGGCTTTACCCAGACAGTTTGAGCCTCCTGAACTTAGGGAGCAAATGGGTCCGCACAAAGTGTACTGCAGACTGTCTGAACTTCTGAACTTCAGAGGAAAACGGCGATACATGTTCAAGGGGGGTATGTGGGAGGCGGGACAGGAAGGCTGCAGCTTCCTGGTACCTCAGCCGATGGGGAAAGGAAGAGAGCAACATGTGGTCGGGAGTTTAGGATTAAAGGAGGCAGCGTCCTCCAAAACCTCGAGAGAGACCCCACGGGCGTATGCCCCAGTGGACTCTCTCCCTTTGTTCAAATAAATCTGCAGGACTCCTCTGTCTGCTTTGTGGACACTGGCTTTTCATAGCGTGGCTTCTCTGCACAGTGCCCATCCACTTCCATCCCCATTCCATCCTCCCCTGTCCATTCCCAGCCCACCCCAGTCCCACCCACAAGCACGTCCCATGCTGGGACCGGCACATGGCAGTGGATCCCACCAGAGCGTGCGCGGAGTGCGGGATCAGCTGCCCCTGCCCCATCAATACCGACAGCTTTCCTTGGGAGCTGGCAGTGACTCCAGAAGAGCCCTTTTCCAGGGAAATCCTCAGTGCTGCGCAAGTCTCGTCCCTGGCCCGTATCAGGGCATCAGGGCGAGGCCCAGCTCAGCCCACAGTGCGATGCCCAAACCCAGCCCGTTTCCTGCACACTGTTCTGCGAGATCAGTTAATTCCCGTTCCCATTGCCCCATCCCCCTCCTTTCCTCCCAGGACACACGCGGCCCTTCTCACACACCCTCATTACCACTCACCTGTAACAAGGAATTCTGGCTCAAGGCATGAGAAACATGGATTCACTTTAATTTTTCTTTAGATCTGGCTGTTGAAAGGCTCCAAACCCACAGTGTTTCCTGTGGATCTTGGGAACTGGGGCCCTGGAGCCTAAGTGCCAGAGCCAGCTGGGCCCTTCCACAGGAGGAAAAGTCAGGTTTTTAAAGTTCCCTGAGGCTGATCCAATTGCCATCACCCAAGCCCCAGGGATAAAAAAAGGGAGCCATTAAAACATGGAAACACCCCAGACCCCCTGGGATATGCTGGATTTTTGCTTTCACTGGCGAAAATAAATTTTAAAAAATGAGAATTTGTTTCACTCTTTGTTTATCCTGGTTTGCTGGGGAAGGATTTTGCCTCCTTTGCTGCTGAAAGCCAAAGAGAGATTTGGGAATAGTGATATGATCCCTGTGAGATTTAGGGATGTTTGGGATGCTCAGTCAGTGGGATGGGCTCGGGGGATGGATGGGGTCCCAGAGCCTGTGCTGGATCAGGCACAAGAACAGGAGTTTGATGGAAAAGGGGTTTTCCCATGTTTTTCTAATGGAGAAATGCAGCACAATCCCTTTCCCTGGAATACCAGGCTGGAGCTGCCGCATCCTTCAGGCCTTGTACCTGCCCAGATGCTCACGGGCGATGATCACCCGCTGGATCTGTGCCGTGCCCTCATAGATCTGCAGGGAAAACCAGAGATGGGTGAGCCAGGAGCTGGGAAAGGTGTTTGACCAGTGTGCGCACCTGTGACCCCTCCCTGCACCAAGCTGGGGGCAGGAGGAGGGAAAACTGGGAAAAATTAGTGTGACAATGACCCATAACAGGCAATAAGCACATACAGGTGTGTGTGTTCAGTGCAGGAGGGATCCAGGGATTCCCCAGGTATCCAAACACCTGCATGTGCCTGGCACAGGAGAGATCCAGGGATTCCCCAGGTACAGCCCAGGGCAGCTCCAGGACAGCAGAATTTGGGGATTTCAGTGTTTCAGCTCCCAGTCCTGCCCGAAGTTGCTTTGGCAAATCACTCCCACACCTGCAAATCCACTTTCTGTGAAGTCACAAAATCAGGATAATCCCCAAACTGCACAAAGCTTCTCCAAGTAGAGCTGCTGGAATTGTAAGGTCCAACCCCTTTCCCAAGTTCTTGCAGGGATGGAGGGGAATAGGAAAAACACCCCAAAATTTCACACTAAATCAGAGTAATTTGAACAATTTCAAAACCTCAGCGTGCCTGGCCATGCATTGACAATGGAGCTTTGTGATGGAGGATCCTGATGGAAAAAAACCCCAGAACAGGAAAAGAGCCCAATTCTGACAAAGTCTCATAGCTTCTTCAGTTCTGCCCTGACAGGCCTGAAATCAGGACTGAGAACTTTTCAATTCCAAACATCTGCTTTCTGTCCTCAGAGAGGGAAAAATTCCTGGCTGGTGAGAACAGTTGGAATTTTAAAGTCAGCTGTAAAAGGAATGTCAACCACCTGGAATGTCAGCAGCTGCCGTCACGTGGTGACAGGTCAGGGCCCATATGTGATCCCGGAGAGCTGTTTGGATCAGTTCCAGCCAGTCATGGCTGATGTTGGAAAGAGGGAAAAGGTGAAGGCTGCTGGGTTTCCTAATGAAATTAATTAATTCCTGCTGAATAACAAACTGGAACCAGCAGAGGAATTCCAGCATGGAATAATTTCTTGGCAATAACATTGCAGAAGCAGCACTGGGGATTAGGGATGTCTGAGAGCTGAAAACGGGGAAATATGATTGTGTTTTGCTCTTTTGGAAAAGAAACCAATAAATAAATATCTGAAGAAGTGAATCACCATGAGCTCTGCAGCCCACAGAGGGTAATTAATGCTAATTAATTATTTCATGGGCCTCAGTGCTGGTGACATCTCAGCCAAAGTACCTGCCCAGCGAGTGGTAACTTGAGAACTTCCCTGATTTAACGCCTTTCAGTCTCCACATCTTTTTAGCCTGTGTCCATCCTGACTGCAATTAATCAGCAGTTAATTACTTTGTATTGAGTGCCCACATTGCCAAGGAGACCCCTCGCTCTGTCCCACTCACCTGATAGATTTTGGCATCCCTCATGAGCTTCTCCACGGGATATTCTGTGTTGAAGCCATTGCCCCCAAAGATCTGCACAGCATCAGTGGCCACCTGGTTGGCGACGTCCCCGGCGAAGGCCTTGGCGATGGAGGCGTAGAAGGTGTTGCGGCGGCCGGCATCCACCTCCCAGGCCGCACGCTGGTACCCCAGCCGGGCCAGCTCCACCTTCATGGCCATCTCTGCCAGCAGGAACGCCACGGCCTGGTGCTGGGGGAGTGGAGATCCACCGGGTGAGCCTCAGAGGGCTGCGACACCGCAGGGCAAGGAGCCTTCTGCTTGGGATCACGGAATTGTTAGGGTTGGACAAGACCGTTAAGATCATCAAGGCCAAGCCTCGCCCTGGCACTGTCATGGTCATCACTAAACTGTGTCCCCAGGTGCCATAAGAATGGGGACTCTACCACAGCCAGGCCTTTCTGGGAATAAATCTTCCCAAATACGTAACTTTATCTTCATTTCTTAGCTTGCAAATTCAATGCACTTGGGCAGTTGAGCTCAAGGAGTTCTATGGAACTGGGATCTGTGTTGGATCAGACTTTCCCAGGTGTAACTCCAAAGCTCTTGGACGCACCTCCACGATGGGTTTCCCGAAGGTTTTCCTCTCCAGCGCGTACCTCGTGGCCTCGTCGAGTGCTCGCCTCGCCAGCCCCACAGCCCCCGCTGCCACCTGGGTAGGCAGAGCGCAGGATGAGCAGCAGAAATTCCTGTTTGTTTTGGCGCAGCCCACTCCTGGCACTCACCGGGGGCCTGGTCTTGTCAAAGGCGCCCATGGCGATCTTGAAGCCAGCGCCCTCCTCGATCAGCACGTTCTCCTTGGGGACTCGCACATCCTCAAAGACGATCCCACGCGTGTCCGAGCAGCGCTGGCCCATGTTCAGCTCCTGGAAAAGAGAGGTGCCACTGAACCAGATTCTTCCCAGGTACAACCAATTCCATCCTTTAGTTCACTTAAAAGAATAAAAAAAAAACCACTTCCGTTTTAGCTAAAACTCACCAGAGAGACATGAAATACCAGTTTGGCCTCCCCAGCCCAGTGGGCCCCTGATCTGTCACACCTGAGCAGGTTACTGCCTCCACGTGGGAATCAGTTCTGGGGCTGGAATCCCTCCTTTGGCTTTTTCTGCTGCAATTTATCCTCTGGAGGATTCAATTCTACATGTAATTCAAATCTATCCTCTCACATGGGAGAGGAAACAGTCAAGAACCCACCTGAAGCAGCTGCGAGACCCAGCTGTGCTGCCAAAAGACAAATCCATAAATAAATCAGGTTTTCAGGTTCCAAATGTAAGCAGAGAGAGAAAACCAGGGCCTCCATGGTGCCTCACTTGGGCAGGAGCAGCTGAAATTGCAGCAAACTGGCTGGTTTGGGGGAAAGTTCTGCCAACACCTTCACTCCCCCTGGACATTAATTGGTTTTTGGCAATTACATGTTCTCAAAGGTTCTTTTGCAGCTGGGCAAAATTACCTGCTTTAGGCCCTTCTGAGTAATCTTTACCTGAATTCATACAGTTATAATCCTATTGTCATTATATCTATTTCTATATATTACATATAATTATATATTATACATATTATTTTTATATATATTATATAATTACCTTACATATAATATACATATATAATTTCATTAAAAATATATATGTAAATATAACTATTAAGTGTGCTTTATGAACAGTTTCTGGGCACTGTGAGAATTTCAATATCCCTGTCTATGAGCCCTGACAAGGCTCAGCCATTTCCTTTTCGTGGCGATTCAGCGAGTTATTGGTTCAGGAAGGAGCGGTAATTCCTGGTGATCACCTTCCTGCCAATCTGGATCCCAGGGCTGTCGGCCTCCACGATGAAGCCTGTGAAGGCTTTGCTGGCCGGGGCCCGCTGGTCAGGATCGGTGCGGGCGAGCAGGAAGTACCTGGGGAGGACAGAGATGGGGGCTCAGCTCAAACCCAACAATCAGACACTTCATGGCAAAAATGCCGAGTGGTTTTGTCCATATTTGTACGGTACAGGAAACAGAGTGGTAAGGTAACAGCCCTTTTTAATTGGCCCTTCCAAAAAAAACTCAGAGGAGGGGGAAGGAGTGCAAGGAACGTCAGTGTTGTCTGGGCATCTCTTCCCACAAAATCAAGGTTTAATGAAATTCCCTCAGGTAAACCTGCAAAGCTTCTCCGCCTTTTCCATGTGTTCTAAGTCTCAATATCCCACTCAGTCTCCCAAATAGCCCAAAATAAGCCAACTCCCAGCACATATCTAAGGATTATTGTACAGGGAACGCAGCATCGTGTGCAGGGCCTTTTCCTCTCGATTTCAAATATTCCCATTTTACTCTTCCCAGTACAATTTGTAAATGAAGTTTTTGTGCCAGCAATTGCTGTAAATCCCATTTAGGGGCGTCAGCAATGTGCTGGGAGAGTCTCTGTGATGGTTCTGCCTCCGGCAAGAAATCCCAGCTTTCACAGATAAATGTATAAAGTTTTTCCTCTTGAACTGAGAAGAGTTTGTGTGCTGGGGTGGGGAGAGTGTAAGCCCCGAGGAAGGGTCTGTGCTGTCCTGCCCGGACCCTGCAGCACAGCCCGGGCTCTGGGACTCCTTGGAAACATATTACCTTAAGATAATTAAATCCCAGAGTTTTTCTGTTTTCCCTGTGAGTGGGAGGCGTTCCCGGCTGAGTCAGAAGCAGCTGATCCCTGTCTGGAAGCCAGGTCAGGGCTCGGTAACCTGAGCATTTGGGAGTTGACCCCGAGTAACTCCCTGCCCCAAAGGGAGAGCGGAGGGAACTGTGTCTGCTTTCAGCCCAAACGAGCGGCATTCTGACCGGAGCTGGGACAGCATCGAGCTCTGATGTCTTTAGCCCGTTCCCTCTTTGGGCACCCACAGCACTGGGGCCTCTTCCCGATGAACTGGTGGCACACTGGAACACCCTGGTTTGTGACACGCCCTTAAAGAAACCCCAGCACAGACCAGGATGCCCACAAAGGGAACGCACCAGTTGGCCTTCCCACCGTTGGTGATCCACATCTTCTGCCCACTGATGATGTACTCGTCCCCCTTCCGCTCCGCCCGGGTTCTGATCCCGGCCACATCCGAGCCCGCGCCCGGCTCCGTCACACAGTAAGCCTGGAAGAACAACCCCCAGAGCCCAAGGAATACACATTTGGGGTTTGGGAAACCACAAAATCGTTGTGGAACTGTGGGCAATGACCGACCCCGGTCACACAAAGGCCACAGGCTCCTCTGTCATTAATTAATTAATCAGTGGGATTCCCTGGTCACACTCACACACATCAGGGGCTCCTCTGTCATCCTGCCCAAGTATTTTTTCTGCTGCTGCTCATTCCCAGCGATGATCACGGGCATTTGCTGGAAGGGAAAGTTCAGAGCATTAACCCACCACCTCAAGGGCCCAGAGGCCAGTTTGGAGGACCCAGAGCCCAGTTTGAGGGCCTCAGCCCCAGTTCTGGATGGGTCCAGGACTCACCCCCAGGGAATTTGCCTCGATGGCTGTCTGCACCCCGGTGCATCCGTACGCCAGCTCCTCCGTGATCAGACATGCCTCAAAGGTGCCCAGCCCCAGCCCACCTGTGGGGGGACAGGAGACGACTCAGGGGGGTCTCAAGTGCAGAACATCAATGATTTGCAAGCATTTATTATGCCAAACGTCCTCCATGGGCACCGAGTTCCATCAGATGTTCTCCCTTGGGAACGCCTTGGGAAACAGCGTGCTTCCAGACTGATATTTTTGTTACTTTATTTGTTTCCTTTCATTGCAATCAGTTGATTTAAAAATCCCGTTTCACCACTCTCAGGGGGGTTAATTTTGTGCTCAAGGTGGGACAAGTGGCACAAAATGGCCAGAATGTGCCACCAGGATCTGTCACTGCTTTACATCCGAGCATTCCCTGGGGAGCTCTTGGCAGGCGCAAAAGGGCCACATGGGCTCTGATGTCTCACAAAACTATCAATTATATCCCTCAAATCCCTTTTTCCAGAGGCAGGGATCAGTTCAGCACACACCATTTTACCTGGGAAGTCTGAATCACTTCTTCCCGTTCCTGTGCCCATCTCTTTTCCCATTTTGAATTTCATCTGAACACTTGGTTCCATGACCTTCTCCACAGCTCTTCACACCAGCCTCAACTTTTCCACACCCACCATCAGTCTCATCAATACCTCCTTCTCCAGGCTACCCATGGATATCCAGCCAAACTGTGCTGATGATTCCCCACTATGAAACCTGATGGCTGTTCAAATTCATTCCTGAATTGTGGGTGTTTTGCACCCACCTGGCCCCTCACTCTTGCTGCCGGGGGTTGGACAAGGGGACCTTTAAAGGCCACTCTTGATTCAAACCTTCCCGTGATTCTCTGGCTCTGCTGCAGAAACTCATTTTTTGATACCAGATACACCAAATCAGTCAAAAAGATCCAACAGGGCCTGCTCTGGACACTCCCCAACTCCACTTTCAGGTAAAACAGGGAATCTGAAATGTAACATTTTTATCCATGGTTACGCACCTGCTGCACCTCAGCTAAACTGGTAACTGATCCTCAGGAATGAGCCCTTAAATCCCTCCAGCCTGAGGCAGGATCAAAGTAAATCCTTGAATTCCTGACATGGGGATCATGGGAACTGGGAACGTGGGAGAAAATCCGGCCATAAGTTACTACATCAGGTTCTAATTCCTCACCTCATCCGCTCTAGCCTTGTCACACCCACGTGGGCCAACCTGCCCACAGATTGCTTTGGGATTACTCCAGCGTGCAACAGGTAATTTTATAGGTAATCCATAATTTCACACCTCAGTCTCCTCCAAGGCCTTTTCTTTGGTTTATTTTAGGGATTAAAGGGGACCACACTCACCGCAGCTCTCTGGGATGTGGGAATTCATCAGCCCAAGCTCCCAGGCCCGTTTGATGAGTGGCACAGGATACTGAAACAGCGAAAATCACAGTTGATTATCACAGGTAGTATTTCAAATTTCGGGTTAAGAGAAAAATCTGGTTTTTCCCTCCTGTGAGGTGGATTTACCTCCCCAGTCCTGTCATACTGTGCAGCGACAGGAATAATCTCCTCCAGAGCAAATTTCCGGGCAGTAGCTTGGAATTCCTTCTGTTCGTCTGTCAGTTCTGTTGAAAAAATCAGAAAAAAAAGTCATAAAGCTCAACTTCCTCCTTCCCTCTGAACCCCCCTGAGCTCTGAGCAATGCCCACAACACCGTTAGTTACAAAATTATTCAAAAACTACTGGAAATGGAGCAGAAAGTTCCAGGTAACAAAATGTTTTTACCAAAAACATCTGTCAAGCATCTGCTGCTGCCCCAGAGAATTTGCTCTAATAGCCCAGGTGTGGAGAAATTTCTGTCAGAAATCACACCCCTAGACCCACCATGTTCTCCTGGTGCTGCTCATGGTTATTCTAATGGTTTAAAAGCCAATGGGAGTTTATCGCTCAATGCTGAGGCTATTTGGGCAATAAAAAAAGCTCAAGACAGTTAAAAAAAGAAGAAAGTCTCTGAAATATCACCCCCTGCCCTCACTGTCCTGAGCTGGAGAGAAAACAGGCTTTTGGTTTTCAAAGAGTTTTCACAAAAAGAACAGAAATATATTCCAAAGAAACACCTGTCGGGGAAGTTCCTCCTGAACTGCAGTGCTGTTGTTTGGGTTTTTCGGTCGGTTCTTTTGTTGCGGTTTGGGGTGGGGTTTTTTTGTCTGTTTATTTTGGTCCTTTGCTTTTGTTCCCCCTGCCCTGCCGTTTGTCCCTCCCTGTTCCCTCCCTTCCCAGCCCTGCCGCACTCACCGAAGCTGAACCCGTTCCCAGGTTTGCTCAGGCGCACGTTCTGGGCAGGTTTGCTGGAGCGCGACCTCCAGCCGGGCCAAGCCAGGGTCCGGAGCAGCTGCAGCAGGAAAGGGCCATGAGAATGAGGGAACATCCCAAACCAGAATGAGGGGCCTGTCCTAAAGGTGCCCGTGCTGCCCCACAGCACAGCAAGGGACACAGGCTGTGACAAGTGGCACACAGGGAAAAAAGGTATTGTCAGAGAAAACTGCAAATATCTATAAAGCCAAAAGGTGAACTGTGGGGAGAGCTGGGATCAAGCATGGAATGCTGAGCCGCTGAGTCAATGTGCACAGCTTGGGGGTGTCCACAAGGTAAAGTTTTATCTGTGGAGTTTCACAAGACACAAGTGTTGCATAACTGTCCTTTCTCACCCAGGTTTTCCCTTCTTGCCTGAGCTTTCTTACCAAACTGCTGCCACAGGTGTGTAAGGAAAACAAAACAACACCAGGAGACAACCCTCCCAAGTGTTTTAGACCTTGTTTGAAGTATAACTGACAAAAAGATGAGGTAGAAAAAAAGAGGGTATTGTAATCACAAGGGGTTTATTTGTTCGGGCTTTGGTTTAGTTTTGGTTTTGCTGGTTTTTTTTCTTAAGGATGATCCAGTCCTACACAGCATCTGCACCAAAAGGTTTAGACAAAACTAGGAAGAGCCCAGAATTCTCAACAAGGCTGAAGGTGACACACTCCCCAAAGGAGCTGCCAAGTTTGTGTTTGAGATGTTCGGTCTCGTGGTTCTCCTGCCCCCAGGGCTGGGTGAGGTCAAGGGCATCACTGAGCTGAGTCGACACATCATCAACACCCCTGGACAGCTGAAGGTGAAGGTTGGGCAGGGGGATCTCCCCGAGGGAAACAGTGACAAGAGACCAAAGTTCTCACACAGGGATGAAGCACTGGAGCAGTGGGGATGTCCCATCGCTGGGAATGTTCCCAGTCAGGTGGGATAGGACTTGGAGAAACCTGGTCCAGTTGTTCCAAGTTGGCAGTGGGGTGGGACTGGGGGATCTCTTAGGTCCCTTCCCACCCAAACCAGTCTGGCATTCTGTGTAAGGATTTGGGCAAGCACCTGCCCACTCCATCAGCCTCGCTGTCCTCTCCAGGCTCACACCCAGCTCCTCCTGCCTCCCACCTGCTCTACCCCCACTGAACCTTAAATCCCGGTGCCAGGAATATCATCCATGAGATCCCCTGCCCTCGGGCACAGTCGCCCCCGGCGCTCCCGCTGCCACCGTGACACTTGGGGCAGGTGGCCACGTCCCACCGGGGGACGCTGGAGGGGCACTGGAGAGGCGCTGGATGGACACGGCGGAGCCGGCGCCCTTCACCTTTCCCCTAATTCAGGAGTGACGGGGAGAACTGGAAGTGCCGACGCAGTTCCCAGGGAGGGCGACCGATAGATCCCGATAAAAGGAATATTCCCAGTTCCCAACGGGACGGGCACCGACCCCATGGGGAGCAGCGGGCACCGACCCCCGGGGGAGGAACGGAGCGGCGCGGGAGGGGCAGCGCGCACCGACCCCCACTCGGGACCCCCGGGATTGAGGTTGGCAGCGCCACCCCCGCCCCAGCACGACCCCGGCCCCGTCCCTGCTGCCCTGATCCCGCTGCGTACCCCGCGCCCCGCTCACCCGGCTGGCGCTGAGCGCGGACATCGCGGCGCGGCTCCGACACTGCGGGGCGCGGGGGGCGGCGCGG
>VZRQ01012125.1:0-14570 GCA_013397975.1 Machaerirhynchus nigripectus | reverse complement strand
GGGCGAGGCGGGGGAGCAGGGGGGTGCGGAGGCGACGCAGCGGGGGAGCAGAGATGCTGGAGGAGCCGACGGCTTTCCCACCGTCTCCCTGATTGAGATCGGATCACCGTGAGCATAAAAAAGCTCTCTTCATAATTATATTTAATGAATTGACTTTAAAAGCTCTTATGCTCTTATCTGGGTAATTTAATATCACACACTTAATAAGCCTGTCTCCGATACGGGGGGAGCCAGCGGCCAGGACGCCCGCGCCTGGTGTATCTCCCCAGGGATGCGGGACGTGCCATGAGGCTGGGCCCACGTGCCAGGCGGAGTGGGGGGAGACGCTGCTGCCCCCTGGGCCCACCTGGGGCCCCTGGGGCACCCATGGGGTGACTGTGGGGCAGTGCCCCTCCAGCACTGCTGGCTGCAGCACCTCAAATGGCTGCGGGAAGGATGGGGACAAGACGCGTAGGGGATTGGCTCCAGGAGCTGGTGCTTGCTGGTGCCTGGGGCCACAGGGCTGAGGGACCAAGGGGCGATGGGAACACAGGGCTGTGGGACTGAAAGGATGCAGGGTGACAGATGGGGTGGGGGGTTCATGGAATGCAGCATGGCTGGCTGGGCATGGGGCAAGGCTGGTTGGGGTGCAGGTGCCCTGTGGCAGCAGCATGGTTGGATGCCACGTGGCCCCATGGCTGAAGGGCATTGCTGTGACCCCATCTTTTATGCCAGTGTCAGCTGTGGCAGGGGTCCCATGGACAGCACTGGTGACAGCCATGGGTCAGAGTGCACCACAGGCTCCAGTGCCGTGATGCTGTTGGATCCCGGTCTGGCTCCAGCCACCTGGAGTAGTCAGCTGGGATGTCATGGAGGTAAATGAAGGCTTGTCACCACGGTCTCTGCAGCTCTGTTCCGCACACCGGCCTCCCCTCCCCCCCTCGCTCCTGGAGTCCCAGAAGGGGTGTGAGCTGCCTCCTGCAGGCCGGCATTGCTGCAGCCCCACCAGGAGCCTCTGCCCCCCTCCCCTCGCCACCCCCCACGAGCCATCACTTCGTGCAGGCGGCCGCCTGGGGCGAGCCGGAGGGAAGGCTCTGCCATATGGAGCCAGGGGCCCTGGGGACTGCAGGAGCCTGTGTGTGGGCTGGGGCTGGGACCTGTGTCCTGTGGCCATGGGGGCAACCCCCAGAATCCTCCGCACCAGACGCTCACTGGGTAGTGGGGTGGAAAGCCACTGGCCGGGCTCGTGTTCTCTGCATGTCAGAGTTAGAGCTGCTGTGAGCTGGCCTGTCCCTCCAGCCTGGCACCATGTCCCCAGTCACCCTGCGCCCTTGGGTCCCTGACTCCCAAGTGATGGAGGACAGAGCAGCAGTTCCCAGCATCCGTGACTGCACTGCCCCAGGACAGGTGTCAGGGACAGGGTCACAAGGGCAGGGTGAGTGATGTTGGCCCTTGGCCAGCCATCCCCGAGCTCCGGAGTGCCTGGCAGTGCCGGCTGCCATCCTGGCACTCGGCGCCAAGGCTGGGCGGGCTGGAGGGAGGCGCGTGCCAAGGTTGTGGGGTGGGGGAACAAGGACACAGCTGCCACCTGGCCCTGCGGAGGCACTGGGGGACAGCCCCAGGCAGAGGGGGGATCCCAGCTCCCCACTGGGGCAGGGGGCAGCCGTGCTGGGTCTCCCTCCATGAGGGAGCGTCTGGAGAAGGAGGTTTACGGAGCTGCACTAAGTGACGCAAATGGTTTGAAGCCCATAAAGAGAGACGGTTTTATGTAAGACGACTATATAAAGCTCTGCTGTTCTGCCATTGATGAGATATAGGCCTTTATTTATAGAAGGCAATGTTTGCGGTGCGAGTGCTGAAAGCCAGCCAGGGACCCGCAGATAGGGCGTAGAGTCATTTGACATGCAGCTGCCGTCGACACTGTTCACACATTAAAGAAAAAATTAACAAGTTTGCAGCCAGTCAGGTGGAAAAAACAATAATTGTCGAAAAACGTATTTCCCCCTTTTTCCAATAACAAATAACTGGAATGCTGCTGGGGGGGCTTGAGCTTACTTTCCCTCTGGGAAAGGATGGGCTGAGGCTCCAGCCAGGCTAGTGGATGGAGTGGGCAGAGGGAGGCAGACAGGGTGGGATGAGAGCCCAGACAGGGGATGCTGCCACAAGGTAGATGTCCCTGCCTAGGCATTTGTATGTCCACGACTGGAAAAACAGGGCCTGCAGGCAGGGATGAAGGCACAAACAGCTCAACATGGCCACGTGTGTGCTGGGGGATGAGGAGGGAGGACAAACATCAGGAGATGAAGGTGCTCATTACACAAGGGACTGTGGACCAAGCCCCGCTGGATTTTCCTGCCTGGCCCAGCATTATTTCTCTCCACCTGCACACACAGGGATGCTCTGAGGTTATTTCTTAGCCAGATGTGGCTGGGTTTTTACTGGAGAGCATGCAGCCAGTCCCTGTGGTCAGAGCGCCCTGCCAAATTCTGTTTCATGCACGAAAGGAGGAAAAACTTCTCATGATTAATTGTTCAATAGAGGAAAACATGCATCTCTAACCTGCTCCTTGCTGGTTGCTGGCCTTTTCTCCCAGGCACTGCCCCGACATGCAGCCAAGGGAGGGTGCAAGGACAGGAGGGTGCTGACACCTCTGCCGTGCTATGCCCTGTCCTGACTCTGCCATGACCGTCAAGGGTCCCAGCAGGGAGCAGTCAGGCTCAAGGTCGAGTAGCTTCCCTGCAGTTGCCTGCACTGTTCTGTGGATGGCTGTCCCCTGCTCATGCTGCAAAGCCTTCCCCTATGTCCCAGTGCACTGTGCCAGGCACAGGCAAGGCTCTGCCAGCCCCATCACCCACCATGCCACCATTGTGCCAGCAGCAGGCGGGAGGTGAGGGTGTCAAATGGCGCTGCGCTGCTGGTCTTGGGTTGGGAGGACTGGACCCGCACCCTGATGCATTGGGACTCAGGGCTCCGGCATGTGCCTGCTCTGTCCCCAGGAGATGTCGCTGGCTGCATGGCTGCTCCTCCTCTGCCACGCTTGTGAAGCCCCTCTGCAGACACCCTCCCGATCACTTGGCCCATCTCTGGGCTCTTAGACAGATGCCCGAGCACACTCTGCACGTGATGAGCATCAGCTGAGCTCAGCTGGGCTCAACAGGTTTCCTTACAGCAGAACAAAAGGTTCTCACCTGATTGCGGCGTGGGGAAGGCGAGTGCAGAAGGAGCTGGGGGACAGGAAAGCCAGAGGCTGGAAGGACCTGTGGGCATTGTGTCTCAGTGGCATGGGGGTTGGGGACCCCTCTCTGTGTTGGAGAGCTGAGCCAGGCTGTCCCCTGCCCACGATGTCTGGGCAGGCAGGGAGCAGGGGCTGGGGGACACACTGGTCACTGCTGGCTGCAAGCTCTGGGACGTGCAGGGCAGGAAGGGAGAGGAGGCACAGCCTTGTCAGAGTAGAGCCTCTGATTAATCACTAACTGCCGGCCCTCCAGCCAGCAGCTCATTAGCAGTTTAATTCCCGGTGCCCGGCATGCAGGAGGGTTGTGCAGCTCTGATTGAGCTGGATGCACTCATCTGGGCAGCTGCAATCAGGTGGCGGCCCCCCCACTCTGGTCACAGTCACAATCAGTGGCCACATCCCCCGTGTCCGGAGTGGGCTGGATAGCAGGTGCCACAGGTACCACAGGTGCTGCAGATGCTGTGCGTGCTGTGGTCAGGCACGGGTGAGATACATCGGTGGTAGTGGCTACTGAGAGATTGTGAGCAGGGCCAGGGGCTGGAGATGTGCCCGTGTCTCCCCCTGTATCCATCGGTAGCCTGGCTGTGCCTGGAGTGTGCAGTCCCTGCGGTGTCATGGGGCTGGGAGCAGCTGTCAGTGGTGTCAGCAGCCGTGGAGAGGCACTGCGCTCGGCTGCACGAGGATATGTCACCAGCCTGTCATCTCTGGGGTCAGTGATACCCTGCACATCCCTGTACTGTCCCGTCCCTCTGCCACCTGCACCCACAGGGCAGCAAAGTGAGGGCTGTGGTCCCTGCCTGCATCCTGCCACCACCCCAGGTTCTTTTCTGCCTTGGCTCTTCTTCCTCCCAGACCCCTTCAGTAATGGGATGGGGAGTTCACCCAGGCCATGGGAGCAGGAGATTGGCAGGAGGGACCTGAGTGTTCCAGGAGAGTGGCACTGTCTGTGGATGCTGCCTTTCTCCCATGGACCTTATACTCCATCTGGGCATGCAGAGGTGGGCACCACCGTGCCTTCCAGCTGCCTGGGGGTGTTTGCAGCTTAGCCTTATCCCTTTGCCCTCCAAAACCTGCTGTGTCCTTCACTCCCAAGCTGCCATCTCCAGAATTTCTTCACAGCCCAAGGAGTGAGGGAGACACCACAGCAGAGAAAAGCATCTCCATCTGTCTTCAATGCTCCAGTGGCTGGAGCAGGGCAGGGAAGGGGCCTGCACGTGTCCCCACTGAAGTGGGGCAAGGAGGGCTAGGGTGCTTGTGGGGGCAAGTCAGGGGCCGTACTGGGGCTGTGACTCCTGCAGAGGAGGCAGGGCTGGCCCAGCATCTGGTGCTGCTGCCCCTGGGAAAGGCTTGGAGCAGCCCGCCTTCCTGAGCACCAGGGGACTGAGGGCACTATGTAAATCCAGCTGAGATTGATGCAAGTATTAATTATGTCCCATCAGCTCAGCTCTTGCCCAGCGAGGCAGGGCACCGGGTCATGCCGCAGCTTGTGCAGGAAAGATGGATTTGCACTGGCAGTGTGTCCCCTATGCCTGTCCCCCTGTCCACGGCCTGCTTCCACCACCCTGCTGTGACTGTGGTGTGCCATGCCAGGTTGGCCTGGCTCTCCCAGCCCCATGGCACTGCCTGGCTCAGGGGTGAAGTCATCACCGAGCAGGGAGGTGAACAGTCGGAGGCGGGAGCAGTGTGAGAGCTGTCAAGCAGTCTGGCACACCCAGCTCTGAGGTCCTGCTAATCTGAGTGTCTGCAATTACATGTGCTAATTATGGGCAGGAGTTCACAGTAATTCCTGACCTGTTGGCATGACACTGGTCCCACCAAGGTGCATTGCTTCTGCATGAGAACAGGAGTGAAAAACCAGGACTGTTCAGCTGGCTGTCCTGGCTCAGGAAATGGTGTATCACAGCCAGGCCTCCTGCCCAGCTGCTTCCCATCCCATCACATTCCATTCCACCCCATCCCACCCCACTTCACCCCATCCTCATCCCCATCCCATTTCACCCTATCTCATCCCCATCCCATCCCATTCTATCCTGTACTGGACATGGTGCAGCATGTACAGTGCCATACATTGAGCCCTGTCTGTGTGGCCATGACAGCTGCTCCGTCCCCGATCACATCTCAGTGGAGCTGCTTTCCAGAGGGAGTTTTTCAGGCTCTGACCCCCCTGTGCTGCTGCTGCTGCTCTGACATCCTGTTTCCTTATCGCCTGACATGACCTTAATTAACTCCCTGTGCTGATAATGCTCTGGGCTTCTCCTCCAGGAGCTGTATCTCAGCATTGTGTCCTGCCTCATCCTCTTTGGGACCACTGCAGAGACTGCACAGGCAGCGTGGAGCAAGGGGGAGAAAGAGATGCGTGGTGCAGGCAGGGCAGGGCAGTGATACTGGGGTCACTGGGATGACATGGTGTGGATGGGGCAGTGCTGGAGCCAGAGGTTTGGTGCTGCATTGAGGGTTTCAGGTAGATGCTGACCTGGTGAAGATGGCTGTCATGGTGCAGAGGTGGGGGTTCTGGCAGGAGGGGGTCTGTGCTGGTGCCCAGGGCAGGGTGGCAGAGGCAGTGGTACCCATGGCAGCAGCATCCATCCCAGGCTCTAGAGGTGCTGCACAGATGTGTGGAGGGATCCTGGCTCTCCTCACACTGCTGCAGGGGGTTTGGGGGGCCGAGCTGGCAGGACCTCCCACCCCTGGGAGCTGCCTGATTGCCCGGCTGCCCTTCTGCTTCCAGCCCTAGTGGATTGAAATGCCGGCACTGATGACTTGTAGCCACTTTATCTCCTGTGCTTGGCAAATATTGGCAAAGAGGAGATGTTTCAATAGTGAGGATTGCCGATGGGAATCTCGGTGTGTGATCCCACCAGCTCCATGCCATGCAGCAGCCCAGCTGCCTCCGAGGCAGCTGCTCAGCAGGATTGAGCCTGGCATGGGCACAGTCTGGGGCCCATGGGACTGCTTCCAGCGCCTTTTCCCCACAGACTGGCTCCCAGCAGGATGCTGTTCTGAGCTTACCTGTGTTGCAGGTCATGTCTCATCCTGTGGCACAGGAGCAGGGCTCTGGAGCAAGGTCCCTGACCAGGGCTCCTGTCACCTGCAGGTAGCTTTGACCTGGCAGCAGCCGGGCCAATGCCATGAGCCCTCCAAAAAACAAAGTTTGCAAAATGCTTTCAGACAGTCCCCTCCCAGCTTGCAGCCACACAACCCCCATCTTCACTCCTATTCCCCATAGCTCCTAGCCCCCAAAACTTTAGTCCTGCCTGTCTCAGGTGCTCAGCTCCCATCCCCAGGCCCACAGCCGAGGCAGCAGTTAGGATGAAGTACCAGCTGTTCCTGGGGCATGAGTGGGCAGGGTGCATTTTGTCACTTCTGCTTGTGCTGCTTGCAGACACAACGGGAATTGTATTTTCCTGAAGCTGGGCATGCAGTGGACACCACAGGCATTATGGAAAGTGTGTACAGATGCACCTGCTCACAGCACACGATGTATGGAATGCTGGGAGCAGCATACAGTCCTGGGAACTGGATCCAAGCAGGGGCAAGGGGTAATGGTCTGAAGAGAGGACATGGGAGCTGCGAGTGCTGCTCCCCTTTGTGTGGGAGGCAAAGGGGTATGAGGAAGGGAGAAGGAGGTCCCCCGCTGCAGGGGCAAGTTCCTATCCCATTCCTGCTGGGACATATCCCTGCTCCCACAGCAAGCCCTGGAAGCTGGGAGGAGCTGAAGAGGAAAACTGAGGAGCTCCTGCAGGTGCCAGGGACCAGCACGTGGACAATTGTGGCCCAAACATCCAGGACAGGCAGACACCTTGGGAGTCCTGAGACCCCCAGCCCATCACCTCCTACATGGTGAGCAGAGAATGAGGATATAGGGATAGAAGCATATGGGCTGCAGGTTGTCCCTGCCTGCCAGTGCCTGCACCTCTTCCCCTTCCTGGCAGCCCCAGGGAGGGAGCCCCAAGGAGGGAGTCCCAAGGAGGGAGGCCCCGTCAGTGCCAGAGCACGGGGGCTCTCTCAATCAGCCCCTCTGCCCGGGAGCACCCAGGCTGGGGAAAGCCAACCCCTATCATGTTTGTTCCATTGATTTAGCGCCGCGGAGAGAGTTTAATCAGCCTTTAGCCTGCACGCTCCAGCATTAAGAACAAATCCATTAGCCACGAGATAACCACAAAGGGTTGCGCTGAGGCTGGATGAGGTCCCAGCGCCTTCAAGATGCAAATTGGCAATCAAAGATCAAAGCCGCACAGCTCCCTAATCTCTGCTAAAAGGGCTCAGCTATTAACGAGCCCTTTCCCACTGAGCTGTGATCACCCCACTTCACTAGGGCTCCCTATGTGCTGTCGGGTTACACCATCATCCTGACCGGCCTCCTGGCCCCCAGGTCCCCTGAGCTGGCCCTGGGGAGGAGAGTGCATCCAGGGCTCAGGCTGTTTGTTTGCATGATATTTTCTTCAGTTCTGACACGTTGGAGTCAAATTTGTGTTGTCGGAGAGAGCAGAGCCCACAGCAGTGTTGGGGGTCAGCAGCTGGAGGAGAGTAGAAGGGGGCGAGGTGGGAGCTTGGATGGAGCAGGGTGGTGGGAGAGCTGTGTGGGGCTTATGTGGTGACTTCAGAGACGGGGAGGATGCTGGCAGGTGGCTACCCCTCCTGCTGCTCAGGGATTTAGCCTGGTTCAGCCCCTTCCTGGTTGCACCAAGTGGCTCAGGACAATCCCTTCTGGCCCCAGGGAAATCAGTGGTGGGGAGCGTGGCGTGGGGGCAGGCAGCAGGGAGTAAGTGAGGGATCATGGCACGGGAGAGTGTTTTGGAGCCAAATTCCCCTTTTGAGGGTATTCCTGCTCATCCCATGTCGCCCTGGAGCACGGGGTGCACAAAGCCCTGGTTCCCATAGCCACCCTGCCAGCTTCTGCATGGTGCTGAGTTCAGGCTGCAGGATGCAGTCTACCCCCTCTCCCCGCCCAGGCCATCTCGCCTGTGCTGGCTCCACACACGGCTGCCCCAGCAGCCCCACGAGTCCCGGTCACCCCACAGTATGCAGGAGAGCCATGAAGCCGCCGAGCTGTGACAGGAGCTGCAATGCCAGCACTGTCAGCAAATCTGTGGCAGCACAGGTGTGTGTTCTGCTCAGCATGGTCCAGCTCAGGGACCAGTATCCCCCTGCATCCTGCTGAAATGGTCAGAGAGTGTGTGAGGCACCCTGCAACAGGTGGGCAGGGAACCCATCAGCCCTGGCAGCGGGGAGCAGAGGGTCATGTCTGGCTGTCCTTTTGCCTGGGGACCCACTCTACTGGCAACTGCTCATTGAGGTGCTGCTCATGCCCCTCACAACACCCCCCGGCAGGCAGCACAGCCCTGCAAGAGCAGCAGGCAGTGAGGTGCTGGCAGCACCTCAGCCAGGGTGACAATAAATCTTATCAGTGTAAACCCATCCATAGGCAGGAGGATAACCCCCGTGACAACCCGGCAAGAGCAGAGGCTTCATCTTCACCGTGTCAGTGCTGTGGATTTACAGATAAATGCCACGGCTGGAGGGACCCCCTCCCCTCCTGCCTAACCCTGCCCTGAGGCTGTGGGAGCTGCCAGGTCCAGGCCGGTGTGTTCCAGTGACAGTGGCCATGGTGTGCCGGTGGGAAGAGCCGGCCTGGTCTGGCACCTGGCAGGGGGACACCTGGGTAGGTGAGGATGGAGGGACTGGCACATGCAGGACAAGGTGGCATTGTCCTACCTGCTCTCCAGGCCCTACTGTGTTCTACATGCACTGTCCCACGGAGCCCTGCATCCTCCATAAACCCATGGGGGCTTGGGCATCGCGCAAGCTGGACCACCGGAGCTCAGTGATCGGGAAACGTGTGACTGAGTGTGTGACACTGGCAGTGTGTCCCCAAGGCCGTGTGACAGCGCCTGGCGCGAGCCAGCATGCTTCGAGGGTGCAGCCCGTGCGCCCATCCCCGCATGTGTCCCCCCCGCTCCAGCCGGGCGGCGAGGGGTGCGGTGGTGCCAGGAGCGGGGGCTGCTGAGCGGGGCGGCAGGCGGCATCCCTGCCCCGGGCCCCGCTCCTCGGCTCAGCTCCCCCATCTCCCGGCAGCCGTGGGAGCAGTAATGAGATGGAGCAGCAGAAGGACGGCGAGATAAGGCTGCCTGCGCTGCCCCAGCAGATTAAACGCTGGGATTAAGCAGGCGGTGCCAGCTCTGCTGCCTTTTTATCTCGCTGCTTCTCCCCTCTTATTCTCCCGCAGTCGATAGAGAACGGTCTCCGAGCTGTCAGCAAAGGAAATTGCTTGTTAACCCTTTGGGGACGGGCGGCAGAGCTCCCTGTACGGCTGCTTCTAAAGGGAAGCGGTCCCTGGGGAATGCGCTGCCCGCGGAGCCAAGCGGGGATGCGGGGACATCTCCCCGCAGGGCTCCGCATGGAAAGGAGAGCAAGATAAGACCGGGGGTGCCCAGGATCTGCAGCCAAAAGCCACCAGCGCCCAACCAGCACCATGCAGAGGCACTGATGTACTGGGGTTCCTGCAGGGTGGAAAGGAGGACTCCACAAAGGAGCCCCGGGGACATTGCATACCCCAGTTTCGGGTATCCTTGATGTTCCCTTCTTCCTCCAGCCTGCAAGATGTGTGGGCTCAGTGCTACATCTCTGTGAAACCACAAGGCTGGGGATCCTTCTCTGGTCCTGAGGACAAGTGGCACGGGCCAGCTGTGTCTGCACAGTACCGCGCATGGTGCTGGATCTCCAGCTGCCAAGGGGAGCCCGCTACCCAAACCCATCATTATTGCTCTCTGTGTATGTGAGTGTTTGTTGGGTTTGCAGCAGCGAGGCTGAGCTGCAGCCCATCCCAGTGCTTATCCATAGCGTGCTGTGCTGTGTGCCTGGGAGCGGCGTGCCCGGCGCGGGGGTGTCTGAGGGTGGGAAGCCGGCTGGAGAGCGCCGGAGGGTGCACAGAGTGACGGCAGGATTGCTGCTCAGCACAGTCCAAACCCAAGCTAGAGAGTGTGTTAGCAGTTTGACAAGCTCATTCTGGCAAGTTTGGGGGTGCAGCTTTGGTGCAATCTTTCCCGTGGGGACCCTGAGCACCTCCTGAAGCAGGAGGCAGAAACAGGGGGCAGAAACCCTCTGCAGCTCCAGCATCCCACTCGTGTACTAAGGGAGAGACTAGGGTAGGTAGGCAGCATGCTCAGCAGCTCCGAGAGATTCTCCAGCTGCCAGCAGGATGAAGTGGACTTCCCAAGCCCCTGCCTCCTCATATCACTGCTCCTGCCTGCCCTCCTGCTCGCATCCCTGCCTTACACTGCAGCATGCCTTTGCCACTGGCACTTCATTTTCTGAAATTCCCCTGGTGTTGGCTCCTTCACCTCCCTAGGTGTCCCTTTTGGTGGAGGCTTGAACATGAAAACAAACCGTATGAAAGCACAAGCTGCTGGGAGATCTGCAGGGAGCAGGCTAGCCCCGGCTGGGGTAGCGGTCCCGACTGGCTTGGGATCCTGCCCCACGGCAGCTGTGGAATGAGGGCGAGAGCAGTGTGCGAGCCCTGGGCAGCCAGGGCTGAGGAGCTGGAGCTGATGCTGTGCTGGGCAGCCGGGCTGCGCAGGCATGCAGAGCCTGAATCGGGAGAGGAAACCAGAAGCGATTGGCACGTGAAGGCTGGCAGGCTGGAGGCTGTGAGGGGATAGGATTGCTGTTTATAAATACATCAAGGGAGTAAACACAAGGGAGGGAAGAGAGCTATTTAAGCTAAGGGACAATGCTGGCATGAGAACAAATGGTAAAAACCGGCCATGAATAAATTTATGTTGGAAATGAGTGAGATTGTGGGACAAATTTCCCCCAGGAGCAGCAGGAGTAGAAAGCACAACTATGTGATGGCACTTTCTCTTCTACCAGAGGCTATCATGTGAGTGCAGTGTGCTGCCATGCCTGCGCAGTGAAGTTGAGAGGTGAGGAGCTGGGGTCCCCAGCTACTCCCCTCTGTGTCACAGCCACCCTGGCACCATGTGTCATGGGCAGCACAGCTCTCTCCAGCTTCTGGCTTGGCAAGTGCAAGACTCCTGGGGCAGTGGTTTGCAGGGAGAGGTCCTTCTCTGGCACACGAGTTTGGGCATGCTGTCACAGATGCTGATCCTGAAAGCTGGATGGTGCCAGTGTCCCCCTGCTTTAATAGTCACTGGCAGCACTGGGGCAGATACGCTGGGAAGGTGTGCTTGCCCATGTGCACGGTGCATCCCTCTGCCTTGCATTGCACCTCTATGCTCCTGACCCACCAGCAGCAGGAAGCCCTGGTCTAGATCCTGCCCATTCCTGGGAACATGGTGTCCCTGATGAAGCAGCCTGGTTGGGACCTGCATGCCCTGCCCAGTGCTGGGCTCGGGTGTCTCCCACTGCTCTGCCTGGCCAGCAGCACAGCCTGCAGCACAGCTGAGCAATTGGTATTCCAGCAGCGAGTCTACTTGGCATGAAAGGGGCTCTGCCAGCCCCACACGCCCACATCTCCACTGCTGGCTCAGGCCTAGCCAAGGGGACTCAGCTGGCAAGGGATGTCCTGTAGCACAGAGAGAGGCACAGCTGCAGTGGCAGGAGGGGTCCTGGCCTTTCTGGGATATGCCGGCAGCATCCTCTGGCCCTCTTTCCCCACACTGTTTTCCCTCTTCCTTTGGAGGCAGGTCAGGGAGCTGCAGGAGATATTACAAAGCTTAGCCCTTTACAGGATAGGGGAAGCCCAAACCATCACTTGCATGTGCTGTGCCAAAGGTGCCCAGCTCTGTTTGGGCTGAGGATGCAGAGCCTGGTGCCCCACAGAGGCATCAGCCCCAGCCCCCATATGCAGGGCTGTGTCCTGCAGGAGCCATCCCAGCAGCTCCGTGTGCACCAGGGGGCTGCACTGAGGGGCTACTAGCGTGGGAGTGCTACTGCCAGAGCTGGGGTCGAGCCAAACTGGCACCGTTCCCCAAATCCTCCTGGGAGCTGGGAAAGGAAATGGTGCGACCATGCATGAGAAGGGACGTTTGCAGTGGCAAAAACATCCCACTGGCTCAGAAAATTGCTGCAGAATCGGGCTTGAAATGAGTTGAAATTGCTGAATCCAAGCGGATCTCATATCCTGGGCAGTTGTAATGCTGGCGTCAGCGCTGCGGCTTCCCTCCCGGGGCACCCAGGCGGGGCCTGGCTGTGCTGTGCATAGGGAGAGGGCTGTTGGAGATGGGGGCTGCCTCGGGGGGGGGCCTCTGGCATGGTGAGAGGCTACAGCAGAGCTGGGATCTGGGGCTGGGATGGCCACGGTGGGGGGCAGGAGCAGAGCAGGAGGCAGGGGGCGTGGGTGTGCCATTGCCCCAGCTCTACCAGCATCATACTGGTTTGGCCCCAGCTCCTGTGCCACGTCCCCTGTCCAGGAACATCCCTGTGCCTCCAGCTGCCTGCACTCACTCAGGAAGCAGCATTTCCAGTTTTGGAGGCTGCTTTCCTTTATGCCACAGCCTTGCTCATGCTAATTTGCTCTCTGGGCTCGGGTACCTGGAGATGACCATCAAGGTTACCCCTGGGCTGGCATCCCCACCAAGTCCGGGGTGGGCAGCACTCTGGTGTCTTCCCATCCCTGTCCCCATCCCCGTTCTGCCCCAATGATGACTGTTCTCAGGGATGCTTCTACGCTGGGGTGATTACTCCTGTGTGGTGTGCCCATGCCCAGGGCCTGCCCGTCAGCTGCATGTCCCACTGGGGATGTGGGAGCAGGGCTGGATGTCCCAGGCATGCAGGAGCAGGACCCGCCGGCACCACACATGTCGCAGCTCGTTCCCCTCGCATGAAAACATTTGGCTGGAAGCTTAGTGCGGCCTCTTGTCTCCTCAGAGCAATCAGGATTTGTCACTGCTTGCAATGTTTAACGTCGTCTTCTAGAGGCTAAATACCGTGGGGAGCCGTGTAAGCCGCAGAAATACCTGCATGAGCTGGGATCAGCCTGAGGCTGGCACAATGGGCTGGCAGCACTGGGGATGGGGGACTGGGAATGCACGATGTTGGTCCTCATGCCCCCAGTGCTCACGGGTGGGCTGCCGTGAGCCAGGGTGATGATGCTGGCGGTCAGCACCTTGCTTCCATAAGGCTCCCCACAGCAGGGGGGCTGGGAGGCAAGTCTCAGGGGCATGGAGGGCACTTGGGGGGCCCTAGAACTGTGTGGGGTGGGGAACAAGATGCCAGGGTCCCCAACAGTATCTGACTGGGATCTGCCTGCTGAGACGCAGGCAGCTATTTCTGTCAAGGTCAGCGTGTCTCCATGGGAGAGAGAGGAAAATGAGGAATCATGTCAAGAAATTACCTCCCTAATGGGGTCTCCCCTGCATGCGAGCATGGTGTGGGGATGCCGGCATGCAGTGGCTCAGCAAGGAGACCGGCGCGTGACACGGGAATGCTGCCTCTCTGGCCCGAAGGCTGCAACACTCATAGATGCCCAGCAGGCAGAGCCGGGTGCCCAAGGGCCCATGCCCCAGTTGCTATCCTTGGCTGGACATGTGTGCTACAGTCCTGCAAGGTGCTTTTCTGGGTCAGCTGCAGGGAGAAAATCATGTTCCTTGTGCAGGCAAGCTCTCCTCTGTTCTTCTTCCTCCTCCTTCTCCTCGTGCACTCCCTGTTATCTAATTGGATTTGTCATGCTGGAAAGGCAAAGCCCTTCAGGACTGTGCTGTGCTCTCTCAGTGTGATTTCACAGCTGGCCTCGGCACCCCAGTAGCCGACAAGTGAGTAACTCAGCTGGATGCCACGGACACCCCTGCTCCCCCCATGCTCCCCCACAGCCGTGCCCACCTGGCTGGAACACGGCCGCCACCACAGCTGGACCTCCTCCAATCCTGCCCAACACTGGTCATTGTCCCTAAGCTCTGTCCCCACGTGCCCCAGCCTCTGCATCCCATCCCCATCCCTCACCCCGCTCCAGGGTGATTGCCGTGCCGCCCGGAGATGTCTGAACTGACACGGGATGGAAGCGTTCACAGAAATGACATTTTCTCCAGCCTGGGGAGCTTATCCGCCGTTTAAAGAAAACTAATATAGAAGCTGCCCTGGTGTGCCGGGGCTGATGGTATCAGGCTGGCAGCCGCCGGCGCTCACAGCCGCGATAAATCTCAGAAGGAACCGAGCCGGCTCCAACCGGCCCACAGAGAGGAGCTGAGCCGTGTCCTGGCGGTGCTGCGGGGATACAGCGGCATGAGGGGACAGCTCAGAGCGGGTATGGGGGGGTGACCCACAGGGTCCCGAGGATGCAGGAAGCAGGGAGCCCGCGGCGGGGATAGTGCCAGCGCTGGACTCGGCGGCGGGGCTACGGCAGGAGCCAGAGAGCTCAGCGGCGACCCGGTCAGGCTCGGGGGCTGCCCTGGGGCTGGGG
>VZRQ01012049.1:0-12759 GCA_013397975.1 Machaerirhynchus nigripectus | reverse complement strand
CCCTACAAAACACCCCAACAATCCCATCCTCTGCATCCCTGAGAGCATTGTCCAAATGCTCCTGGAACTCTGGCAGCCTTGGGGCTGTGCCCATTCTCTGGAGAGCCTCTTCAGTGCCCCACCACCCTCTGTGGGAGGAACCTTTTCATGATATCCAACCTAAAGCTCCTCTGGCACAGCTCCAGCCGTTTGCCTCAGTTTCTAATGGAGCTGAGGATTGATGCTGATATTATATCACTATAAACACACTAAGCTCATGATGAGTGCCTCGTCGCAATCGAATTTTGTGACTGGTCAGATAAGGAGATGTTTGAAAAAGCACGAATTTTTATCAGGACGAACAGGTCGGTTTGCCAGTTTTAGCAAAAAAGCCATGAACTGGTTCTAATAGTTTTCAGTCAAGGGAACCGGAGACTTTAGGTGCCACAGTTGTCTTTGGAAACGTGAATTCCTGTATCAACAGCTGTATCTGTTACCCCAGAAGGACAGCAAAGGTGATAACGCAGTAAAGGATCGACGTGAGATGGTTTCTAGAGAGAGGAGGGAAGATTAATCAGTCATTCATCCGCCTTCCATTTGGGATCTAGATGAGCATTGAGATAGAGATTAAGCTACATAAATTATCCTAAAAATGGAACTGACGTAGAAGAGCCATCAGCACTGTACCTCAGGGTAATGCAGTGATTTGGGATTTACAGAAGGGTGTCAAAAACAATGGGCAATTTAATGGAACACTGTCTACCACATGTGCCAGGCAGAAGATGTAAACACAGGATACAAACAGTCTCTTCACACAGGTTCTTTATTTTTCCATGTCACTGTAGCAGTGATGAGGGAAGGAAATGCTAATGCAGCACAAGCTCTCTGCAGGGAGAACCTTTGGTTCTCCCTTTCCTTCGCTGGAGTTCAAGGTACACTTTTATCATCACACAATCCCAGGCTGTGGCTGCCCCACCCCGGAAAGTGTCCAAGGCCAGGCTGGATGTGCATTGGAGCAACCTGGTCTGGTGGAAGGAGTCCCTGCCCATGGCAGGGGTGGAATGGGATGAGCTTTAAGGCCCTTTCCAACCCAAAACATTCCATGATTCTGTGACAGGCACCTGCTTTTTGGTGGCCCATCTGCCCAAGATCAGAATTCACGCTTTGCAGCCAGGTGTCCCCAGCTTTAGCAGAGATCTCCTTCAACAGCATGGCTTCTCACAGCTCCATGAATTTCCTAGGTTTCAATTCCCAGCAGCTGAGGCTCAGCCCTGCGGTTTTTAAGTCCAGATTTCCCACCATGGTACAAAATACTCCATAGGTCAGGTTCATGAGAGGACAAATTCCTGGGTACATCAAGTGGCCAGTGCTGTGCACATCAGGTTAGATGGTCATTGGCAGCGTCCTTGCCTAAAATCTGACATTTTAGTACAGATTTCACTTGCTTTTGTCATCATGACACAACCCTTTTTTGATAAAACTGTAATTTTAGTAAGAAATTCCTCAATAAATATTTTCTATTTAGTTCACTTTGGCGTTTCTGTGTTTTTATCACTGTGAACTCTGTTTTTGCAGGACTGACTTTATAAATATTTTTTCCTTTATTTAACTAGGAAAAATGAAGATTTTAAAGCAAATTTTAATCCAGTAAAAATATTTCTTGTATTACACTTTGACTAACAATTCCAAAATAAATTGACTTTTTAGCACAATATCCTTCACATTCCCCATCCTAACTTGTATTTTACATTCCCCATTCCATATTTTCCATATTGATCACATAGTCCTCAAGATTTCATCCCTCCCTTACTAAAACCCCTTTTTCTTTCTGAACCCCAAATTCCTGTTTGCTCAAATATTTGTTTTTAATCCTTGAAAGTCCGAAGTCCATTCACAAGCAAGTGCCTGAAGTACATTAATGACTTTTATTTATTTAAATTACCATTAGTGAAGAAATAAGCATGATATTAGATTATCATTAGTGAAGAGATAAGCATGAAAACAGATAAACTGTTAACTTTGGGGTAACATTTCACCTGGGCACCGGCTCTGCTGGAGGTACTGGGGGGATTGAGCTGGGAGATACAAGGGGATGGGGAATAACTGGATTTCCTTTGTATCTCCCATAGTAAAGAATGATATTTTAAAAAAGCTAATGGAATCAGTTATATTTTTTGGTGGAAAATTAAGGATCATACTCATGCTCTGGTGGTGGTTCTAACTGCATTGCCTTGGCCTCATCAGTGGGTGCTGGTTTGTGTTCAGCGGCACTGATGACTTTATAAAAACAAATGACAGAGTTGTTTACGCTGCCCTGCTAAAGAAAATAATCTGATTTAATGGTGCTGGTTTCCCAGTTAAAAAAAAAATATAAAAAGAAAAAAAAAAAAAAAACCACCCCAACAACTCTTGTGCTATGTGCTGTAATAAGCTTTTTATAAATGTGCTCATGTGGTGCTGAGCGGAGCCCGCTGTGCCGACACCATAAAAGCGAGAGGGAGCTTCATCAGCTCTAAGTGCCATCGTATATTCCCTGCAGCAGCGTTCCCCGGGATTAATAAAGTTTGTAGGAAATACACAGGCAAAAGATTAAAAATACATGCATGATACTACCCGCGGCAATAAAGGTGATGTTGTTTGGACTGCTTGTTTATTGGCTTGCCCGAGATGAGATGGTTTAAGGTGAATATGATTGAGGAGATGAGCTTTCCCTCAAGGCCCTGCCTTTCCCTGCCCAGCAGCTTCCCAGGGATGCTGGTCCAGGGCTGCTTCCCTGAGCCCTCTCGTGGGCTCCTTCCTCCACTGCAACAGCACATCCTACAAATGAGGTATTTACTGATCTCCAAGAAGATGATCTTTATGGAATGAGAGCTGTCTCCTCATCTTCCTGCGTAAGAAAAAATGTAAAAATAAAGCAAAATTAGTATTTCATTAAACACATGAGAAATTTTTAGGGTTTTGACCACAACTATCTTGTTTTTGTTGTGGCATCCAGCAATAACAGTGATTATGGAATCACAACACAGAAAGCTCTTCTGGGAATAGATCTGCAGCACAGCCTGTCACTGCTGGGCAAAATGCACTCAGGTGCTGATGGAAATGGAAAGGTTGTGTATTTGAGGTGATTTCATTGAAAAAAATCATAACAAAGTGGATTAAGAGACACCTGAAATGCTTCCTGGCTTTAAACAAAAATATCAGGACATTTCCTGACAGCATCTGGATCATTGAGGGAAATTAAATGCCAGGTAATATTCTGTTTGGAAGAAAATAAATTAACAGCATATGTAAATATATGTCTGACTGCCCATTAGATTATCTTTAATCATCCATGGGATGCTGTGACTTTTGATTCCATTCTTTATTGGAATTGCTTTATTGGAATTGCATCTATTGGATGTTGCTGTGCAGTGCTAACAGAAAGGCACAGGTCCAGATCTTTGAGTCACAGAATGGTTTAGTTAGGAAGGAACCTTAAAGATCATCCAGTCCCGCCCCCTGCCATGGGCAGGGACATTTTCCACTATCCCAGGTTGCTGCAAGCCCTGTCCAACCTGGCCTTGGACATTTCCAAGCATAAAAGACCCTTAGGTACTGAAGTTCTGTTGGTATGTAGATGTTTTATTCACAGGGAAATCAGCGGGATTTTGTCACCTCTTCTGACCCCCGGGAAGTTACATTCCAAATGAGATAGAACATCCCAAAGTGAGGCTCTGAGCAACCTGGTCTAGTGGAAGGTCCCTGCCCGTGGCAGGAGATTGGACTGGATGACCTTTAAAAAGCTCCTACCCACCCAAACTATTGTATGATTCCGTGAAGGCCATAATGTGCTCAGTGCAGATGTTGTTTATTTAATTTATTTTTTCATGGTGATGGGGTAGAATTATGAGGCTGGTTTGGAAATAGGGACATGAAGAGGATTAAAGTACAGACCATCCACAGAAGAGTGTTCTGACAATTGCGCGATGTAAGGCACCAAAATGAGCCTGAGAGGGCTGGCAAGCGACACAGAGGAGTGGACCATTATCAAACCCGACTGGAGAGAGGAGCAGGACAGGGGAGAGTGGAATATGGAGAGCTGCAAAACTGGGCATAACTTTTAGGGTTGTCAACAGCAATACTTTTCCTAGACAAAGTGGGCAGAGCATAATTTACAACCCATGACCCCGGATTAAGCAAAGGTTGTGACTTTCAGCAGCAATGTGCTTGGATAACCAAGTGTCCTGCAGCTGCTGTGAATAAAAATTCAACATTTGTCATATCTCAGTAATTGCAGTCCCTTGGTACCTTCTATTTTGAGTGTGGGAGGTTATAAATATTGTTGATGACTCAGCATTTGCTTTAGACTTTTTGGGCTTTACCAGTCGTGTTTGCACTCCTTATTCCTGTGTTCACTCTTTGTCAGTGTGAACCTTCACCCAAGTGGAGGAGATTTACAATGAAGTCTGGGGGACATTTGTCTTTAGTTCGATTTACACCAATTTGGACCTTTCCTTCATAAAGATTTTAAAAATTGCTTTTACTTTTCATTGAAAGATGCAAAAGAAGGACGAGATGGTGCCATTTTTACCTCTCTTTGGGAAGGGCATGTTCCTTCAAATATTTTCCAGGACGGCTGGAAGGATACAAAAATCCTGATTTGGGGATGAGCAGTTCTGGCACAAATACCAAGAGACGACACTTCCATCCTTAAAATAAGCCCCCCGACATAAGTGATAATTTAATATACATCATGCCATCTGCTTGCAGAACTGTGCAAGCTGCTCCCAAAGAAGTCAATGGGAAATGCATTTTTCCCGTTATTTTAAACATTCTGGGCTCAATCTTGATGTCACAAAGGCAGGCAATAGTCACCTTTCCCCAAAGACAAATACAGCTTGTCACTAGAGAGAATAACCACTGCTGCAAACCCACCATTTCTCCACCTCCTCTTCCTCCTCCTCCTGCCTCTGCCCTTCCCAAACCTCAGGATGAAAACACAGAGTGCTCTGCCAGTTAAAAAAGCAGATGGGGAAAGAAGGTTTCAGAGCTACAAAGCACAGGAGCCCTGGCACCAGCTTTTCCCTTTACCCACCGTGGGCTTCCATCTTGGAAACTTTTACTGATCTTGACCTGACCTACAGAAACGTGTCAGCGGCGTTTGAGGTTGGAGGAAGGACTCATTTCACTCTTTTCCCTTTATTCCAGTTTACACAAAGGCTGTGTCAAGCCTTACAAAGGTATTTTTGTGCGTGGGTCTTCTGCTGCCTCCCCGACTTGGGAAGACAGCACAGACTCCACTGAGGAGTTTTCTGTCTGTGATGAAATCACTCACAAACATGTGGAAAAATGGGAGATGGAGGCTGACTCTTCCCCAGAACCTGCTCCTGGCTGGTGGTGAACCTGCAGATCAGGCATTTGCTCAGACAGTCTCTGGATCTCATGCTATGAAATTATAGTTTTTGCCTGCTCATCTCCTTACAGCATGTCAGTGTGCAGAACTCCCACCCTCTTTCTTCAGCTCAAGTGTCCAGTTTAGTCAAAATTCCCCTCTTCTCATGTTAGTGCTGTTCCACAACTTCTGTCATCCTTATTCCTGTCATTTGTACTTTCCCAGATTCCCAGCGTCCTTTTTGAGGGGAAAGGAGACCCAAGCAGCTCAGATTTTTCAAGGTGCAGAGTCACCAAGATCTACAGACATGCAAAGCAATCCTCGTTGGAAGGGATGTTTTGATGTCTCCACTCCAATCATAGAATCTCCACTCAAATCGTAGAATCGTGGGATCATGGTATAGTTTGGGTTGGAAAGAACCTTAAACCTCATCCAGTGCCATCCTCTGCCATGGTTCTTCCACTATCCCAGGGTGCTCCAAGCCCCGTCCAGCCTGGCCTTGGACATTTCCAGGGATGGGGCAGCCACAGCTTCTCTGTTATAATTCCAAGCAGCTTTCTCTGCCCAGACACTTCAAATTTAAGTTCCTTTGGTGTTCTTTGATCCATCTGCTATGGCCTGCAGATCAGAAGTTACTCATTTTACACCCTGCTCCTCTCTTGGCCCTCCACACTGCCTGGCAGGCTTCCTAATCCACTCGTGTTTGGAAAAGGATTGATAATTCATTCCTTCTCTTAGAAAGTAGTTCTTCAAATCTCTTAGTCTACCTTTTAATAGAATGCCTGCTCTCTATTTTTTCTGTGTTTGAACACGAAGTCTTCTTACTTGTAACAGCCTCCTTCGCTCTGATCTTTAATTACAGTAGCTTTCTTCTGGTCTTTTTAAAAGTCTTTTTTGATACACTCCAAGTATCTTCTCTGAGCCTCTAATATGGTGTCTTTAAACAATATCTCTGCTGCTTGCAAACATTTCACCCTGTCGTGGCTCGTACTAATTTCCTTTGAACAAGTCGCCTCATTTTTCGTAGGGCTCCTTTTTAAATCCAGCACAGTGCTGGTGATATTTTTGGCTGCCTTGTTCCTATGACTGTACTGGAGCTCAGCACATTATGGCTTCTCCTACAGAGTGTCTCTTTGATAACACCATAATGATCCTGGGCTGCACAAGGAGTTCTTTCTCCAGTGACTAAATCTCCAAGGACTATTTGTTCACAGGTATCTAAACATTTACCCTCAGTATCCATTCTATTTATCCAGGGTACATGAATGAAAAGGTTTCCCCTTTTTATTGCATCTTGAGCACCCACAGTGTCTCTGGGCTGCTCTAGGACACCTCAGGCAGAGGTACTGCCCTGGCCAAGCCATTGAGGAGTAGCTCTGTTGTTCCATTCTTGGCTCTTGCCCAAAGAGATCTTCACTGCTTCCAACCATGTCTTTCTCACCTTCCATTGTACCCTTCACTCCAGAACAAACAATCCTTGGCAAGGATTCAATTTCCAGACAAACACCATCCTTTACACTCACACCAGGGCACTTGTACAGCCAGGAGGGATGAGCTGACGGTCAGGAGAGCAACTTCACAGCTGGGAGCTGGTGTCTGGACTCTCAGCAAGGAAAGAACATTGCCTGGAGAGTGGGAGATGCTGTTTCTAATACACTTCACGTAATGACTCTGAAAGTTGGGCTCTGAGTGACCTGGTCTAGTGGAAGGTGTCCCTGCCCATGGCAGGGGGTTGGGAGGAGATGAGCTTTAATGTCCTTTCCAACCCAAACCATTCACTGATTCCCTGTTATTATATCATACATCTTATATAAGATAACTTTATATTGCTTTATATCTATATTTGATCCTGTTTCATGTGCATTTGCTCACGTTTTAGGGGACTAAATCTTTCCTCGGTCCTCCTTTTTGGACAGGACTGCCACCAAAGCCCAGTGGCATTGTTGATCTGCACATTCTGGATCCCTGGTGGGATCTGGGCATTGTCTTCTGCATCCCGTGAGAGTGGAGCTGCTGATATGGGAATGGAGTTGGAAAACATTCCAATGCTGGGAGCTGTGTATACTTGCTGCAGAGCTCGTACAGGTGTGCTAATGAGAGACTCTGCTCATCACAAGCCTGAGACCTGGGAGAATATTAGTAAAAATGCCAATTTGCATGTCTTGGGGTTAATTGAGGAAATCTCCGATGGAAAAATCTTGCTGTCACTTCAGAAGCCGGCTCTGAATACAAATTGTGTGTCTCCATTGGATATTGCAAAACCTTTTCAACTTCTTTGCAAACGTGTAGGAACAAGGGAGGCTGTTGGCTCCCGGAAGTTTTCCTCAGACTTACAGACATTTTTTATCTGTGTTGACATGAACATGGGACTCCTGCACCAAGCATGGAGAATATGTGGGATCCTCCCCCAAACAAACAAAAAAGAGGCATGGATATTTTCTCAGATATTCCCCAGGCCAAGTGTTTTTCATAGGAAAAGATGCATTTCTGCTTGAAAAAAACAATTCTTTTTGAGTGGGGCAACTCTCTTATTTTATGCCTTTACTCTAATCCAAGTTTCTTGCATATAAAAATAATTCCCGGATGTTTTTATCTTTGCTTGAGTTGAGCAGTTGTTTGACAAGATGCAGTTGTCTCATTGAGAAACAGGGAAGCAGAGAACTGGTTCATTCACCTGATCCTGATTAAGAAGCAGTGCGGGTTTTTATTATCCTGGGATCACAATGTGTTTTCTCATCACCTGGTCTTCCGGGGGGTTTCTTGCTTTTTACAACTGTTTTATTGCATGCCACTGTAAGATTACCACCAACAGTGCACGGCACAACCAGAAATCCCGAATATTCTCCCATTTAATTGCAAATATTTTGTGATGCTCTGATCATTCCATCAGCCATTGGGGGATTTTATAAATGTCTTGCTCCACATTATGTCTGTATAATTAACTGCTCTTGTTGAAACACCTAATTTTTGGAGGAGTTTATGGAAGAGCACAAGGGAGAGGCATGGGTTTGATGCTGATTTTAAATGAATTATTCCTTGGTTTTCAAAGTTCTCTTTTAGTAGTTTTGACATTCAGTCTTTCTTTTTTTAAACTAGCATGTCCTATGGAATGAAAAGATAAAAAATTAATTAGAAAAGACAAGAAAAGCGAGCAAAAAGGCCAAATTTTCCCCTCAGCAGAAGTTTCTTAAAACTAAACTCAGTTCCTGAACCTCCAGCAGAACAGGAAAGTTTTACCAAATTCCTTTCCCTTCCCTTTCTCCAGTTTCCTCGTTTGAGCATTCCGACGGGGCTGTGCGACGCTGATGATTTCAACGTGTCACAAGGAGTGTAATTAAAAGCAGAATTCTGCCTTGATTATGGCTCTGATACGCGCACTTCCCAGCAGTTGGAAGATGATGAGCTCTGAAGCCATGGAACCGTGCAAAGCACTACAGATAATGCTGCGTTCCGTAGTACGGATGAGTGACAGGACACGAGGACATGGCCTCAAGCTGAGCCAGGGCAGGTTCAGGTTGGACATCAGGAGGAATTTCTTCATGGAAGGGGTGGTCAGGGGTTGGCAGGGGCTGCCCAGGGAGGTTTGGAGTGCCCATCCCTGGAGGTGTCCAAGGAATGACTGGATGTGGCACTCAGTGCTCTGGGCTGGTGACAAGGTGGGCATCAGTCATAGGTTGGGCTCAATGGTCTTGAAGGTCTTTTCCAACCTAAATGTGCCCTCATCTGGGGTGGGATTCTAGTTAATGCCACGGAGGCGCCTGTGGGGGCAGAACATCTTGGGGTGAAACCCCAAGGGGTGCTGGAGCCCTCTCTGGGTTGGTGGCATTGCAATGCCTCTCCAGTGTTCTCTTGGGTGAGTCCCAATTCTCCAGGCCCAAGAAAATGCCCAGAGAAGCTCTGGCTGCCCCATCCCTGGAAGTGTCCAAGGACACACTAAACGCAACCTGGAGCAACCTGGGATGGTGGAAGCTGTCCCTGACCATGACAGGGGTGGGATGAGATCATCTTTAGGCTCCCTTCCAACCCAAGCCACTCTATAAAACACCCCATCCGTGAAGTGGGGACAACCACACGGTATTTTTCCCCTTGCAAAGACAAGGGATGTTGAGAGGATAAATAAAATTAATTAGTGCCTGAAATAGTAAAGATGCACGCTACAATGGGGAACTGCACAATGAGGACAGGTTTCAAGATCTGTCACAAGCTGCTGAAGGAGAAATAAAAATCTATTTTTTTCACTAGGTTTAACGTGGGAAAAGCAACCCAGGCAGTTGCTTTTGAAGAGAAATTAGGAACAAAAGAGTACACATGTGGTAAAATGTTATAATAGTCAGAGCCAGAAGATCCTACTCATTTCCTGTAGGAGGAAAGTCACCAAGAATTGGAAAGGGGAAAGCCCACATGATTAAAGGAAGAACAAGATTGACTTCTCCCTGACTGACAGTCTCTGCATCAATGCTGTTCTGTTCCAAGACTCCTGTTCCCAAGGTAGTACAATCCAGCCAAAGATAAAGCTGCAGAAAGGCAGAGAGAACATCAAAGAGTCACTTACTGATGTAAGAAAGAGGCAGAAAATTAAATCTCAGGTGGCAAACGAGGTTTCCACCCTTGCTAAGGTTGACCAGAAAGAGGACCCTAAATATGAGATATGAAACAGCAAGTGCAAGACTGGAAAAAATGGGGTGTTGTGGGTGTGTTTAACATGTGACACACGCAGTTCTGGCAGGGTGTTGAGCTCCATTTCCACCTCTAGTCACAAGGTGGGTATGAGTTGGATGAAGCCACAGCAAAGCTGCTGCATCCTCAAGTTTTATGGTAACATGAATCCTTTGTAAAAGACATGTTTCCCTATTTACTCTTTATTGTGAAATGGCTTTAAAGTTTCAATGATTTTTTTGTGTATGTGTCAAAATTAGCTTATATAGATGTGTTTACAGACAGTCAAATAAAAATATGTGGAAATCTTTGTATAAATAGATACTTGTACTCTCACCCATCTATACTTTTATGTACAGCTTTATGTGATGGGACTCACACAGAACTCCTTTCCTTGCCAGACCATGGCTTTCTTTGACCACAGACTTCTAAGTAAATTTTCTGGGACCAGGAGTAAATTTTCTAGGACCAGGACTAAGTTTTCAAAGGAGGCTTGGCATGTCCCAGAACCATAAAGCCATGAGCAAGAGCTGTCTCAGCACCTCAGTGTGCTGTGCCTCCTGAGAGCTGCAGTGCCCCTGCACTGGGGCAGGGCTGGGATGGGCAGCACCAGCCTCTGCAGCTTTTCTGCATCAAAAGGCATCAAGAGGGCACTTTTTTTCCATATCTTGAATAGGGGCCTTCTCACTTACAGATTTCACAGTCCAGGTACTTGAGACTTGGCTTTCATAAAAAAAGAAGGGGTTTTCTTTTCAAACTCAGCAAATCAGTGCTGTTACAACACATCCACTCATCAGAAAATTGGTGGGATGGACAAGCAGGTTTGCCTTCACGTTTCTTCCTCTCAGGGAGGGAACCCTTTTAACTCCTTGTGCTGAAGCTGTTGAGATGGGTCTCTAATGTGCCATATGTTCCTGGAGCTGCTGGGAGAGCCCTGTGACCCAGCCCGTGCTCCACCAATTAATCCCTCACCTTCCTTCACACTGACAAACTAAATGGGAATGAACAAAGGCCAGGGAATGGCTCTTTGCCCTGAGGCCAAGTGGTACAATTGAGCTCCCTGATCCCAAAATAAGGCTGCTCATGTCCACACCATTCACTGGGAATGAGCCCTGGCCCTTTGCTGTGCCTGGGGAATTTTTGAGTCAATGTTAGTTGGCACAGACCAAAACTAGGCCAGGGAACATGCTGACCATTTCTCTGCCCTCACAGCTTTATAGCCCAGCACCACAGGCCTCACCTGGGCCTTCCCTTCCAGGCTAAAAGGCTGTGTTTCCTCTAATTTAATATTTAACTGCCAAGTAAAGCTGAAAAGCTTCAGTGAAGAAAGATAATACACCTGCAGCCCATCCTGGGATCAAAGCTCTGCAGAGAGATGGGGGCTGAAACTCTTCAGAGAAAGGAGGGCATAAATCCCTGGTATCCAGCATCCTGCTAGAGAAACCCACTCCCAGAATTAATGAAATAAAACCATCCTCCACCTCCCTGGATTGTGCTGGTCCTGACTCACTAAAACTTTCTGACCGGATTGAACCTCTGAAGTGGGATTGATGGGGAAACCTAAAACATGAACCATGACAGGTTCAGTGCCCAAGATCATCCCCTGGCACTGTTTAGCTCACTGGTATGGAGGAGTTGAAGAGTTGAGGATGCAAACAGGTCTAACTTAAATGTCTCTAACCATCAGATACCTCTGAGGTTATACAGCCGTGGTTGGGACTCTCATAAACTATATTTAGGAATAGCACATCTAATTTAACTGTTAGATCCATAAAATTTACCCAAATCCCTTTGAGAGTCTTGTCCACATCACCCCACTCCCAGCCCTGATGAGAGAATCACACAAATAAAGACATGGCATTGCTGGGGGTTGAGGCCTTTTAGACGTGGCCTTCTCCAGGCCTGTCCTGTTTCCAAAATCCGCAGTCTCCCCGCAGCAATGGGTCTCTTTCATCAGCCCTTTCAGATGTGTCAGAGGAGCTTTAGGTTGGATATCAGGAAAAGGTTCTTCCCACAGAGGGTCATGGGGCACTGAACAGCTCCCCAGGGAATGGGCACAGCCCCAAGGCTGGCAGAGCTCCAGGACTGTTTGGACAACGCTCTCAGGGGCAGGGTGGGATTGTTGGGGTGTCTGTGCAGGGACATGGGTTGGATCAATAATCCCGATGGGCCCCTTAAATCTCAGGATATTCTGTAATTCCAACTCTGTGGTTCACCCTTTCACTCCCCGCCAAGAGCTGGCAGAGCTGTTGTGGGTGGGGCAGGACAAGGGGAGCCCCAGCATTCCTGGCTGTGTGAGAGAACAGTGGGAGCCCCACCATTCCAGCCCTGGAGACGTTCCAAGAGCAGCGTCCAAAGCTGCATCCAGTCAACACAGCTGACCATCCAGTGAGCCTGAGTGACCATGGCCCTGTCAGCTCTGTGGCACCGCTGTGGCAGCTGGAGCTCCCCCATGGCCCAGCTCCTGCAGCCCTTCCTCTCCCCCAAGCCCTCCTGCAGCACAGGTAGGGCCTAACCCCAAACCCAGCAGCCCAGGGACACACTGTGGGGACATTCCCAGCCCTTCCCGCCCTGCCCCTCTTCCTCATCCTCCTCCTCTTCAGTGCCCTCAGAACCCGATGCCCCAGCCTGGGCTGGGACCTCCCGCAGGACCAGCCAAGCCCCCCCAACACCCCTGTGCCCCTGCCAGCTGTGGCCCGTGGGCTCGGCAGGGCATGGCCAGCAGCCCTGGCCTTGCCTGGGCCACATCTGCC
>VZRQ01011770.1:0-11562 GCA_013397975.1 Machaerirhynchus nigripectus | reverse complement strand
CCGGTGCACACCGGACCCCCTACTGCGATAAGAAGAGATCAGCTTAAAATGGGTGATCTCCAAAATTAGTAAAAAGGCAGATATTGCTAGATTATGTGGATAAGACTTTATGGGCCTGGAAGTTTTGATTCACAGCTGTTCTTAAGCTCCTACAGAAAATGGAAGTGACAAAGTCCATCAGCAGATGAGAACGTAATACAGGCTATGAAAAGGAAATCATCGATATGATCCTTCAAGTACTTACACAGTTGTAGGTATGCTTTCCAGGTGCGTTTTTAAAATCTTGTTAATGACAATAGATGGATATGCTGCACAAAATCAGTTAACAACTCTTCCTCTTACCTATTCATAGGGTTCCAATCCTTAATGTGTCTAGGAGTTAGGCTTGTAGCCTGCCTTATTGTCTTGAAGCTTTCTTCATGTACCAGAACAAATTCTTCAGTATTACAACAATTTTTTTCACCCATCTCTTCTTTAAATAAATTTTGTCTTCCTATACATTATTTCTGTCTCCCATGGTAGTTGTTCCCCCTGCCCCACCCCTTGTTTTGAAGCCAATTAAAAGGGGGAAGTTGTTTTTGAAATGCATCAATATTTACTTTGAGGTTCCTCTCCCCACACAGCATATCAAGTTCATCACATTCAAATTATATACTCTAAAGGTACTAACATTTAATTTCAGATTTTCCTATTAGAGCAGATAATTCCAATTTCAACTTACCCTTAGGAATTTTACATTCCCTTCAAGTGGGCTAAGCTTATAAAACTGCAGGAATATCAGATGAAATAGCAGTCACTGGCTTTGCTGGCAAAAACTGTGGGGTGGGGTATCGAATTTACTTTTTATTTCATTATTTATTAGCCATAATAAAAAGAAGTTACAGCTATTTAGAAACCTTAGGGGTTTAAATGTTAATTTTAAAATAAATTAAATAATCACAGATCAAATTCCGGCATGATTTAATTGGTGCTTCTGAGGTAAACAAATAGGGAACTCAGGTTCTACAGATAACTTTCTGAAACATCATGTAACAGCTGTGACTATTAAACATTCCAGAGAGGTCTTTGCCTTGTGTGTTTTTTATTTCTAATTTAGTAAGAACTTACTTTAGAGATTTCTGCCAAAATTCCTCCCCTCTCCCCAAGTTCTCACTAAGGTAACAATGTGCCATCAAAGGATGTCCATTTTACTGTCTCTCTCAGCTCCAGAGTGGGTGTGTTCAGCCAGAATGCTTATATAACACTTGTGTAATGCCTACTGATTACAGTGGCTTCTTTTGTAACTCTATATGCTCCAGTAAATCTTTCGTCATCCTTCCCTTTCATGTCTTTGTTGTTGTTATGCACATAACTTCCATGATGCACATGGTTTCCATGTCTCACTATCTAAGCTCTGCACTGAAATATTAATGCATATCTTGTAGAGTTGTGTTAATTAGAGTACATTTTACTAATCCACTGGAACTTGATATTTACTGTGTGCACCTTTTGTCTAGAAAGGAGGGACTGACAATCCCAAGCTTCCAATGCCACAGATGGGCTGCAGTCCACATTTCTTTTTTCACTCTCCTCCTTCCCCGGACAGTACACTCTGTGTCACTCATGTCCAGGTCAACACCCACCCATTTCTGAGGGGTCACTAAAAAGGCTTCTCTGCTGTGACTAGATCAATTAATGTAGTCTCACTTGGACATTCTCACAGATGACTTTCACAAACAAGACTGACAGTCAAATGAAATTTTACAGCACAGGCCTGGGTCCCTACCTAACCCAGCCTTCCTTGGGCAATTTGTAATCTCTCTTCTTTAGCGTTCACCAAAGCTATGAGTTATTAATCTGCTCTAGGGACAACAATAGAGCATGCCATTTGGTCCTATTACCTGCATATCCTGCCTTAAATTTTGAGGTAATTAGCAGTTAATTACTTAGGAAAACAGTCAGGTTTTCTGGTTTATTTTCTGCGGTTTCTTGATGAGTCTGAACTATACATACACGAGATTCAATGCCATCTTAAAACACTCCCACAGAAGACAATATGATTTGCTGGATCAGTCCTCAACATGTAAGTGTACAAACACCACACAGAGAGCAAATAGTGATATGATGAAACCCCCTTTAATTTGATGACAATCTTTCCATCCTCTCAAAGACTTCCCATGTTATAATATCAACATGAGTAGATAGGTATGCCTGTTGCCATAATTAATGATCTTATGGTTAATCAACCAATGCCTATTGTCATAATTAACTAGAAGATGGCTTAGTTATGTTGAAATTACTGTGTATGTGCGTATATATATATATTAGATACATACATACATACATACATCTCATAATACACCCATGTAAGCACCTTACAGGATCTTATTTCACAAGGATCACCCCACAGAAATCAGACTGACACAAACACTCCTACCTCACTACACACTTTGCCATTTAGAGCCAACTGTAATGCCACCAGCCCAAGCAGGATACAAATTCTAGCTTTCTAGTTTGTCAATTCAAATTTAGTTTCAAGCTTTCTAGTTTGTCTGCCAGGACTGTAACAAGAGACATTATTAAGATGCTCATAAAGTTATTACTGGTCTTAGCACTTAATGAAAAACAAAGTATATAAAACAACCTGCAATATAATCATAGAAAATTAAATATCCATGTATTTACACACACAGTATGCCCAAACAATTTGTCATCTCCATATGAGTCTTAATATAAAACTGTATTTTGACTTATCATAAGCAATGAATTTGATTAAATACAGAGGACGTTTTCAATTAAGCAACGCCAACTAACCCAAAAGTGAGATATTAAGTGGATCACTAGCCAACCACAAGCACAGTCACAAACAAGCAGGTGAATTTCAAAGGAAAATTCACATCAAACCTCTTAAGGAAGAAAAATAGCTCAAGTTGTCTTCAAATCTTGATCTATGGTCTGTAAGCATGTGAAAGCACTTGATTAAACACAGATATTGCAATTTGATGAGAACATAGTTTCTATTATGAACCTGCTCAATGAAACAGTCCAGGACTTATTTACTGTGGGCCAATTAACAACTGAATGAAACATATGTTAACATAATTTACAAGACAGAAGTTATTATATGATATATAATAACTTAAAAATAAGTCAGGAAGACTAATTGTACTCTTTCTTACACTCAGCTTGCACATAATACCGTAATAAGAATTTCTCTGCTCACAAGACAGTTAACAGCACATGCTAATATAATTTGGCACCTCTGGCTAACATTTATACATGGTTTAAAGTAAGAAAGTTTCAAAGGAAGAAAACAAAACTCAAATGTAGTAAAAGCATCAAGGAAAAAGGTTTACAGGAAAAAAAAAAAAACAGGAACTAAAACTCTACAAGAACTCCTATTTGGATCACTCCAACACATATTTCCAAAAACAACACATTCATAGCTACATGAGACTCACAAAAAGATACTCAGTTCATTCAAACAACCATTAATTGCTTTACGTTCAAAAATTAGTTTATTGAATGCTTGTATTGCATGTAAAGCCTCACTGGCAGCTAAACCTAAACTAGGTAACTTAATTGTCAACTGAAGATGAGGGGAGTTTCATTAAAAGACATTTGTACAGTGTTTCAACTTTTCACACATATTTCACCCATCACATCAATGTTCTAAGAGCTAAGAAATAATACTTTATTATTTAAAATTACTCAAATCTCCCAAGTCTGGTCTCCAGTTTTTTAAATTGCCAGAAAGTCTAGAGACTCAGGAGAGTCAGAGCTCTCTGTTCTACACTAAAAATTATTTCATCATAACACAACAAAGATAAATAATAGTTGTTAAAAGCAAAGGAAAATAAAGTAAAATAAATTTTTAACATCTTTTATATATATAAAATATAAAAAATAACAGAAATTCACAAGTAAAGACAAATTACATCTTTATGACAGCTTGTTTACAAATAAGGTAAAATACTGACTATTCAAAATTTAGGGTAAGTAGCTTAAAAAAAATAAAATCAAAAGGCTTCTGTAACTCTAGTGGCTTAGATTTTGCTAACCATGTAAATGCGCCAGATTATTATGTATTATTTGCTTAGCCATGAATTAAATTATACGGTACTTCAGGGGAAATCAAACCAGAGCATTCAAGTGGGAGGTAGTGCTGAAGAGACATGGGGAGTCATGTGGTCCTCAGCTTACTGCAAGATATGCAGGTACTGAAGAAATCAATCAACAGCTGTTTGTCCTTACTTCATAATGAGAATCTGTATCAAAGACAAGCGTGTTTACCACGCAGAAAAAGAGCCAGGAGCTTCCCTTTCTTCAACTCTCTCTTTCCTTTTTGCCACTGTTTTTGTATAAAAACTGTAACTGAGTATGCTTTTCTGGAATGGACTGAGGTATGAAAGGATAAACGGACATCATTCAAGGGTACCTTTCATTCAATTGTTCATTGGTCACAGTAAGCTTTTACGCACCGCATTTGCAAGACAGGGCTAAAAAACACACCCCCAAAAGGACTACGACATACTACTAAAAACCTACACAATACCTAGTTACGGTTTTTTCTTTTGTCTTACAAAAAGTAGATGATTCATTGCTAGAAAACAGCAAATACTTCATACTGACCAATCTGGAGCTTTCCCCTTACCTCATTTCACTTACATGTAACTTTCCTTTAACTGGTAAGATACAGTCTTAAAGGAACCTGCAGTCTGTACAAAGAGCTGTCAATTTTTGAGAAGAAACTGTTCAAAGGGAAGACTTTCTCATTAACAGACAAAGAAACTATTTCTAAACTATAAGCTTTTCTTCTTCCTCCCTTCCCTGCAATGCCAACTTGCAACATCAGGGAGAATTTACCAGAAACAGTAGAGCAACATCAGGATTTGGCTCTGAAACAGCTAATTTATTTTTCTTCATATTAATAAGAGTTTCAGAGTACTAGGATACATTTCAAGTACCTGCAGTGCTGGCAAGGAAAGAGACAACTTTTAGTTCTTGCTTTTCCAAAACTATGCTTTATGAAGTCCATGCTGTAAGTTAAAATACAAATGGGTTCTTATTAAATTGAAATTACTTGGAATCATCTCTTCACTGTGTAACTTCTGTTTGCTCCCATCCCACAGGTAAGTATCAAACAACCATCAATCAAAATGCAACAGTAGCAAACAAGAATGGTGGGTCTACCAGATGCTCACATCAACAAAAGAGGCTAGGTAATAAAGTCAAGGGGCTCCTTCTGAAAATTGCACCCAGAAACTTAGAGAAGATTATCCCAGACTGACTTAGATATAGACACAGATGTATCATAGACATGAATGTATTTGAATGGGGAGTGTGTTCGAGGGAAGTGGCATTTAAAAGACACATAGAAGTTGCCCTTTAGGACACGGTTTAGTGGTATACTTGGAAGTGATGGGTTAACACTTGGACTCAATGATCTCAGAAGTCTTTACCAGCCTAAATGATTCTATGAATCAAAGTTCTGGTTCTCTCCTGGTACAGTACTGTTTACACTGAACCTGATCAAGAGGGTCTTTAGGCAGTTCCTTCACTAAGCAGTCTTCCTTCCAAAAATACTATTTCTGCTAAATTGAAAACAACTAAATCCTAAGAACTTTGGAACCAACCTCCAGAAGGACAGAGAAAATAAATATTTTAAAGAAATGCATACATAATTACCAATCCTATGATGATAGCTATAATGCTGAATATATAGCTGTTCATCTGCAGTCTGCACCATAGCTCAGGAAATGGCCACATTCCTTCCACATCCTCTCACACCTCCCTCTCAAACCCTCAGAGGGATCCCTAAGGTGTCTGAAGAATATGGAAGGGGGGAGATGGGAGAAGGAGATCCAACTAGAACCTGAAGTTGGTGCAAACACATCTAAGTGAAAACAGCAACTACTTTTTAGATGAACAGACAACAGCATTCTCATTCACGAAAGTAAACCACGCATATAGCAAGTAAAGGAACTGTTTGACTAAAATAGAATAACAGGAGTCAAATATTAACGAGGCAGAACCAGGGGATCAAAAGCCCTATCCCTGGACAACTTGCAGAAAGGACTTACTGAGCTTTCCCAATATTTAATTTTATCACAGGTGAAGATCATGGAGAAGAGGGCAGGATGTGCAATTCTACACAGCAAGGGAGAAGAGTGAAGGAAAACAGCAGTAAGGTGGAGGCAGGAATACCACAGGCAGAAAGTCTCTAGTCTGTGTTATCCAGGAGATCTTTATTCTTTCTGTGAGTGATTAGACTGAAGGACTAAGGATTAGACAGAGTGTAATGCAAATGGAAAAACTGAAGTAAATAAATAGACAACTGCTCTTGTGATTTTTTTGGAAATTAACATAGCTAAATCCTTCAAGCCTCAGGGAGCAAGGGTCACACACTTCCTCATTTGACTGAATTCCAGAAGCATATGTCATCCACTGTACACCCATCACTCATATGCTCCTCACAGATCCTCCGCAGGCACTGCCTTATTCTGTCTGAATAGCATAGTAGTATAAGTACATGAATATACAAGTCCAATTACCTACTACAGCACCCTATTCCCTGACAGTAGCAGGGAACATTATTGTACAAAGGAAGGAAATAAACCAAAGGTAACTTAGTCCAGGGGGAATACCAGAAACATGGATTCCTAGAAACTTTAACATTAATATAAAACTAGTTTTCTTAATGAAGCAAGAAAGTAAACACATCATGTATTACTTACCTCTGCAGGAAATTCCTTGGCTACCAATTACTTGTTTGCAGATTCCACAGATACTGGATTTCTTAAAAGATTTATTTTTGAAGGTGTGAGACCTTGAAGCTGTTTCTTGAGGCTGGAAGCACGGAGAATAACATCAGACCTTCACTCAGCTTTTGTGTCATAATTTTAAGGGAAATATAAATAATTTTAAAGTAAAAATAACAGTAGCTATTTTTAGTAGTTACATATAGTAGTGTATATATAACATAATCTAACAGTATACTTCTATATATAGTACAATTTAACAGTCATGTTATATTTAGCAGTATAATAGTAGCAACATGAAAGTGCTCTTGCTTGCTCTCTCATCCATCCTGTTCTATAACACAAGCTTTCCACTCTCAAGTGTGGGAGACAACAGAATGTGAGGAACCTCTTGCACATCAGGACAAGGCCACTGCAATTCATTTTTAATCATAATTTCACAATTCACTCTATAACTTACCTTTTAAGAGGAAATACAGAATAATGTCTATGGTATGACCCAACAGTCTTCTGACCTAAGGTCTTATCTAGATAAAAACTAGCACTGGTTCAGTTTAAACTGGTTAAAAATACCATAAGAACTGCTCTATCACAGTAGCCAATTTAACTAAAGCTAACTTAAAAAATCCCCTTGTTTCTTTCCTGTATAAGAAACATACACTAGTTTAAAGTAGCATTATTTCCATAGTAGCTGAAATACCATATTAAAATATAAAACAATTATGAAATTTCTAACTGGGGACAGAATTCAAAAAGTCAATACCACATTTGCAATAGATATTTTATGGCTTCTATCACTTAGGAAACATTTAGGTAGAAAAACAGAGGAAGCTACCAAAAGCCTTTGACAGCTTTATTATATATTATTACATATTATCTTTTCTAGGTGTGTAACAACATTCATGTTCATTGGCAGACTTTTTGGAAATATCAGTTACCTATTCAAAAACAAAAATACATTTCACCAGACCATGAAAACCCCCAAATGCTCTTCACATTTCCTCATTTTCATTTCACATTTGCACCTTAGTGTCCTTAAAAGTACTGCAAACAAGCCTGCATTCAACACTAACACCTGTGCTGAGCTTTAACAGCACAAGTGTCTAGAAGCAGAAAGCTGTCCCACAGCTGGACCATTGCAGCACCAGACTTCCACCCATATGTCAGTTGAGAAAGTTTCCCAGCATGGTGCAATGCACAAGGTAACATGGTAAGGAGGTATCACAAGATTTCTTTGTGGCTTTAAGCAACTCAACATGGCTCTAGGCCATGGCTCAGGGTTTACCAACTCCAAAAATAACTACAATACAGCTACATAACAGGCACAAGAACAGTCATAAAAATCAATGACACTTTTTAAGTACAGCCTCCACATGGGCCTATCCAAAGCTCCACAGAAGCCCCGAGGAACACAAATGGCAACAACTGACCACACTGAGCAGTCTGCGGGCTCAGATGCCCCATCCGCAGTGGGGGTTCACAGTCAGCTTGATCTTACAAATAGCTTCAGGAAATACTGCTGGTCTTACCCACAGTGTAAAGCCAAGATAATTCACTTACTTCCATAAACAATAAATTACAGAAACTGCAGGAACAAACCTTAGTCTGGACTTTCAGGGAAATCCTTCCATTGGTAAGGTGTATTAATCAAAAGAAATTAGTAAACCAGTGAGAGAAATAATCTACTAGACCACATCCTTGAAAGTCTGAAAAAGGGGATGAAACACTTGAGAAATAAAACTGAATTGTATACAGTGCTTCATAGTGTATTGGGTTTGCATGGCCAAGCTTTGGTGGGCAGGGTGGCTACAGCAGTAGCTTCTATGAGAAACTGCTAGAAGTTGCCTCTGTGTCCAGCACAGCCGGTGCCAGCCGGCTCCAAGACGGCCACTGCTGGCCAAGGCTGGGCCAATCAGAAATGGAAGTAACACCTCTGTGATAACATTTTTAAGAAGAAAAGAAGTTATGGTGCAGATATAATTGCAGGCAGAGAAGAGTGGGGTGAGAATACCTGAGAGGAACAACTCTGCAGACACCAAGGTCATTAGAGAAGGAGGGGGTGGAGGTGCTCCAGGCACGGGAGCTGAGATTCCCTTGCAGTCCGTGGTGAAGACCACGGAGAAGCAGCAGTGCCCCTCCATGGAGGAGACCCACGCTGGAGCATGTGGATGCCTGACAAGAGGCCGTGAACCTGTGGGAGGCCCATGCTGGAACAGGCCCCTGGCAGGAACCTGCAGACCCATGCAGAGGAGCCCATGCTGGAGCAGGTTTCCTAGTGGGACTTGTGACCCCACGGAGGACCCATACTGGAGCAGGCTGTTCTCAAAGGACCCACGTAACAGTGACCCAACATTGCAACAGTTTATGAAGAACTGTAGCCTTTAGGATGGATTCACATCGGAGGAGTTTGTGGAGCACAATCTTCCATGGGAGGGACCTCATGCTGGAGGCAGGGGAAGGACTCCTCTCCCTGAGAAGCATCAGAAACAACTTGTTATCAATTGATGGTAATCCCCATTCCCTATCTCCCTGCACCACTGGAGCTGGGAAGAAGATAGGGTGGGGAAATGTATTTTTAAGGTCTAACTTTATTTTTCATTAGCCTGCTCTCGTTTTGTTAGTAATAAATTAAATTAATATTTCTAATTCAAGTCTGGTTTGCCTATGATGGCACTTGGTGAGTGATATTACTCTGTCCTTATCTCAACTCATGAGCCCTTCCCACTTCCCAGCCCTTCTCAGCTCATGAGCCTCTGTCCAGTTGCAGAGAAAAGTGATAGAGAAGCTTTGGTGGGTGCCTGTCATCCAGTCAGGGTCAACCCACTACTGTCTTTTTGGTGGCGAAACCCAGGAAGGGGTCTGCTGTGGTTTAAGCCCAGATGGAAATTAAGTACCCCACAGCCACGCAGTCAGCTCCCCTCTTTCCTCTCCCCTCCTCCACTAATGGAATGGGGAGAAGAATTGATGTGAAACTTGCGTGTTGAGATAAGAACAATTTAATAAATTATTATTATTGTATTTTATTTTCAATGGTAAATAATAATGATAATAAAAAGGAAACAGTAAGTGATGCACAATGCAATTGCTCACTACCTGTTGACTGATGCCAGACCACCCTTCCTGAATGCAGATCAGCTGCGCTTTCAGTAATTCGTCCCAATTTATATATATAGGGCATGATGTTCTTTGGTGTGGAATATCCCTTTGTTCAGTTCAGGTCACTTGTCCTAGCTGTGCTCCCTCCCAGTTTGTTTTGCTCACCTCCTCACCAGCAGAGCATGAGACAAAGGGGAAAAAAAACTCCTTGACTTAGTATCAGCACAACTTGGCAAAACACAAAACATCAGTGTGTTATCAACACCATTTAATACCAAATCCAAAACTCAGCACTGTAACAGCTACTGAGAAGACATTAACTCTACCCTAGCTAAAACCAGGATAATTACAAACTTTGATCACCCCTTGTAGAAATCAAAGGCACAAATTCCCCTGTATGACATTTGCATCATATTACTTCAGGTTAAATTGGAAGATATTGTCAGAAGTATGATTCATATCAAAAATAAACAGTAAGAAAAAGAACAGCTGAACTTCAGAATTATAACGGAACATAGTTGATGGCAAACAGATCAAAGTTATTAGTTTTGAAAAATCTCCATCATGATTGGGTTTTTTGCCTTTGAAACTACAGGAGATGCTTTTAAGGACACAGGGGTCTAGGAGGAAGGAAAAGTGTCATTACATCCAGGTAACTTCTCTAATCCAGCACAAGGAGGTTCTGTGCCATACTGGGTTTGGGCATGGTTCCCAAAGAGCTGGGAGTCCCTCATCTTCACAGCCTTTTCTTTAAAAAAAAAAAAAAAAAAAGAAAGAGTCAGCAATTGCAACTGGTTGCTGCAGTTTCTCTTTGTAAACGTATGAACAAAAAACCACAATTCTCATTTTATGCACAATTCTGCTTCTTCCCTGCAGAGTTCTGCTTTTGGGACATGTTTGTGGTTCTCTCTGAAAATGAGTTTAGCAGAGCTTACACTTTTGAAGAAATTAATGGATAAACTTCACTGTAAGTTTATTCTGTAGCTAGGCCTGCTTCTCCTTATTTCCTACCTACAAACACTTCTTCACAAACCTTGGCGCTTGCACTATTCCAAAGAAGGACAACTGTCATAAGAACTCACAGTTCAGATGCTGGAGTTTAGTGAAAGTAGGTCTTGACATTAGTTGATCAACTAGTCAATCTGTCCATTTAATTTATAACATAAACATCAAATGCAATTTTTCTCTGTAGCATTTAGGAAATAGTTTGCAATGCGGCCTTGGCATCTGCATTAAAAAATGTGCATTTTTAGTTCCCTGTTGCTCATTTTAGGTACATTCCACTATGGGCTCTCCAAGCAATTCAGTTAAACAGTTCATTTAAGGAAATTCAGTACCCACAACTTATAGACTTCTTATACAAGAACTCAGCATAACCTACTGTGAAATCTACAGAAGCCTAGACGAAGGTATCTTTTTTGTCAGCTGGTACAGCTTTAGTGGAGAAGCACAAAGAAAGACACCAAGGAAAAAGAAAGAAAAGTATATAAAAAGAAAGAATCGGAGGAGGAGGGGCAGAGGAAGGCAAAGCAAACACAGCAGACAGCAAGCAATGCTACTTTCATAAGGTTCAAGACTGGAATCTGAAGTGCATATGATTGTTGGGAACAAAAACTGGAAGAAAACAGTGCAGAACCACAGGCTACAGACTCAGGTTTTGCCCAAAGACAAGGCTGTAATTACATGGGGTCTCAATTGATAGCATGTTGGGGGGCTTTTCCCGAGA
>VZRQ01011719.1:703063-798902 GCA_013397975.1 Machaerirhynchus nigripectus | reverse complement strand
AAACGCCTGCAGATGTTGTTTTAGGTTGTTTATTTCTTCTTATCTCTAGCCAGCTCTCAGCTCCGGCCGCAAGTCTGATGCCAGCCGTGTCCGAGCGGGAACTGCCCAGTCCTGGGCTGTCCCGTCCCTTTTGTACCCTTTCCATGATCCAACCATTCTTCACAACGTATTTATTATTTACCATTTTATACCAATTAATTTGCACCTATTCTAGACACGTAATTTCTACCTCTTTTTCATTCTACCAATCATTTAGTGCCACCACCATCAGAGAAGATGGAGGAGAAGGAGAAGAAGAAGAAAGGCAGGGCAACGCCCAAAATCCTCCATCTTAAGTCTTTTATCTTTACTCTAAAAGCCCTAAAATCTACTTTTTTACCTTGTAACATACTAAACCACTACTTATTTTAAACTCTCATGTTTTGCAATGTTTCTTGCAGTGTTGGTAATTTCTCCCATGGACTAAAATCAACACCTTCATCCTTGGCTTCTGGCCAGGGTCTGGGACCCTCTTGCTGGGGCTCCGGGGCTTCCTGACCTGCCAGGGCTGCCAGAGGCATGCCTTGGATTCCAACAAGCAAGGAAATGTGGGCATAGGGACTTGGAGCCTCATTTAAAAATATGTATGTTTGGAACACCTGAGGCTATTTTTCGTAAGTCTGAGCTGTTCGTCAGCATAGCTGCAGTAAAATATCAAATTTTACATTACAGTGTTAAAAGATACTGGGAGTTGTTCAAATATGCTCCTGCCCATTGCAAAAGGGTTGATTTTGCAGGATTGGGAAAATGGCCAAGACAAGAAACCTTCCTTTTTAAGAGGATATTTGGAAATTATTATAACAGATAACTTACGTGTAGGATAAAGGAAAATGAAGTAAATGGTGAAGAAAATGGGTTGCAATGTAGAAAGCCTAGATGAAAAACCTGTAAAATAGTGAAACTTAGTAGTCAAGTGTTTAAAATGATAGCTATTGGATGCAAAAGGTAATTTGTAATTGTGAGAGAGTATAGAGTTTCAGATCGTGAGAGTAGTGTGGGGAAAGACAGAAACGTCTAGTGAGTGTTTTTCCATGTGTTAGAAGGAAGCAGTAGGCTTTACTCATCCCACATGGCACTGTGCTGGAACGGAAAGCTCTCTCTGTCAGTGCAAGCATTCTGCAGCCTTTTGTAAGACTGAGTAGTGCAAAATTCACAAACCTGTTACATGGACTAACTGTTGTGTCAGCTCAGTAGGGGTGGTAGACTTGTGGTTAATTGGTAACAAAGATGGGATTTGTTTAAAGACAGCTTTGAGTCTCAGGAGGAGCTTTGCTTCTGAGGGGCTCTGGGCATTAAAGGCCCTCTGAAGTGTGGGTTATAGGGAGAGACCAGGAAAGACCAGGCTGCTGTGGAGGGAGGACTTGGCTTCATTCAAATCTCAGGACTTACCACAGGGGTGGATGACAGCAGGTGGAAATTTGAGTGGCTGTGTATTACAGTTGTTCTGACAAGATGATGAAAGCTTTGTGAAACCCTGCATTTTTCTTCTTTTGTATTTCATGTCTCATGCATTTCCTCAGCTGCAACAGCTACACATTCATCTCCCATTTTTGCACTACGAAGACATCTCCAGTGCCTAAGTCTGGGGACAGCACAAAACTAAAACATTACCTTGAAAAACCAGTGCACAATTAACTTAATTTCTCTTCCTTTTTCTTATAAAATAGCTATAATTCCTCTGAAGGTGGATTTATAAATGTAGAGGATGGGAAAGCTGTTCTTTTATTGAGAGCAGTTGTATTTGTGAATGGGGGGTGAATTTCTCTTAAGTGTTCAAAACAAATGTTATAAGCCAGGAGCATTTGGCAACCCCAGAGCACTGGAAACTCAGGGTGTTTCTCATCTGGGTAACTGTCCAGGTGAAACAGTGGATGCTGTTTCTTGAGTGCCATCAGTCTGAGAGCATACTGGTTCATGTTCTTGGAGCTTTGCAAAATTCCTTGTGTATGTTCTATTCCTCTCAGTGTTATACTCAGCATATTTGGTATTTATTACTGTGTTACATGGTCATCATCTTTGGAGCTGGCTAAAGCATTGCTACCGTCTCTTCAGTTTTGTTTTCCTTTTCTTGAATGGAGTCAGTCTTGCATTTCCATTTTGAAAAGGTCAGGCAAGGATTTTTGTAGACACTGCAGCACTTTTCCAAACAAGGTCATAATGAATATGACAAAAGAACTTTTGGGTATCCACTTCAAGAACATTTTGGTACTCACTTTCTGTTTTTTTCTGGGATGTGGGAATGCCCATCAATATTTCTTGGTCTAGGATTTACCTTTAGATGTGGAAACTCAGCTTGGACCTGGCCAGATTTTTTCAGCTGTTCACTGTGTTAGAATGAATACGTTATAAAACTGTTTCAAAAAGAAGCGCTGTTCAGTGTTTGCCGTGTAAGGCAGCTGGACTGCTAGAGTTGGATTTATTGGGAATGGTCTGTTCCTCTCGTGTTGGGCTCTGTTTTTGACGTCTTCCCCTGAGCCACTAGATGGCACCAAGAGAAAGCACTCTGGTGCTGGGAAAGCCATCGCTACGGCTTCGCTAGTACTGGCTTTCCCAAGCCTCCCAACTCGGCTGTCACCTCAAGTATGGATTGTGTCATTCTAAGTCACAGAGGCATGAAAATTCTATTTTAAACTCAACTGAAATCAGTTGGTTGGTCAGAGAGGAAAGTGTAACTAAAATGCACTTCTTCACAGCGCAAATTCAGTGCTTTTCTTTTTTCCAAGCCTTTATGTTGTGTGCAGCTACAAGTATCCACCCACAGAAGAGGTACTGAGGTAATATCTCTTACTGAAGTGAACTCAGATATAAAGCTAGCAATGATTATATTTCACAAATCAATGTGCTTAATTTTTATATGACTATTTTAATATTTATATACAGTGGCAAATTTTCAGTGAGGATAAGTGATTTCTGTATGCACTGACCGTGCAACAGACTGCTCCTTTTAGTACCTCACCTCAGAACAATGGAAGGCCACTTTATGCTGGGGAGATAATAAGAGAATATTTGTAAGAAGACTAAACAGGAATTTTCAGGATTCTTTTATTTCCTTCACTATAACAAAAAAGAAAACATAATAAAAGAATGGAAAACAAAGTGTGTGTTTTTGTCCTGAAATGGTTTCTTTTAATGCCACTGTAAGATGTCCTCAAGACTTGGACATAACTTTTCTGAAAGCTCTGTTGTAAAGCTCAGTTACATCTTAGTACAATGTAAGCAAAGTATCAATGTAGATAAACATTTGTTGAGTCCAGAAGAATAACTTCTTGAAGGGATAGGAGGATGCAGCCCAAAGTGGAAGGTAGGTTTTCATCTCTAATTTAGTTTCTGATTTTGGTGATTTGAAGAAAAAGCCATTTCTGTAAGTTTTTGGTGTGCTGTCGCTGTAGCGGAGCTGTTGAGGTTTTGAGATATTTCTGGGAAAAAAACCCCAAATAAACAAAAAACCTCAAACCATTATAAATTGCAGTTACTAAATCTGGTTTATGTCTGGAAATGGACTTCATATATGTCTTAGAATTCTTGGCATCTTGTGTATCCTTTGCAGTGTACTATGCATGGCAGATTTTACCTTTTCTCTGTTTTTTTCCCCATCAAATCTTTGCTTTGGTGCTAGGTTTGGTCATCATGTCTATCACTGATCATTTTAAAACAAAATAGATTGCAAATTTCCAACGTGCATTTTTGATATGGCGTATGACTGGTTTTCAATAACTGTGTAAATGTGTTTAACAACAAATACCCTTAGGTTTCCAGGACTGCTGAAGGAATTACCTGGAATGGATTTGGGGAGTTAAATACAATTTTCTACTTGCACAGTCCTTTTTCCCTGCACCTAATAAAAGTATTCAATATAATTCCCCAAGAATCAAAAACTCACACGGTCTTTGCAGTGGTTGTTTAATTATTGCTGTACTTAGACCTCAGCAAAAGGACCACAATAAACTGCAGGGATATTTCTGAGGATTCTTGGATGGTTAGCCAATGGATGTGTATTTATGTTTAATGCCTCCATCTCCTACTGTCCTTTATGCAGTCTATGTATTTCTTATTTCCAGGCATACGATATTTGCAAGCAACACTTCGTCCTTGCAAATCACACAGATGGCAAACGCAACCACCAGGCAGGACCGATTTGGTGGTCTCCATTTCTTCAATCCCGTGCCTATGATGAAGCTTGTGGAGGTGAGTGTCTTATGAGCACATCATACAGGGGCCATTATGATCATAGTAACACCTGCAGCCTAGCAGTGCAATTGTCAGCAGTGGGGTTTCTGTTAGATTGACAGAGCAGATCTCAGTTTGCAGCTGTTCTGATATGGAATTAGCTACCTCTAGTGATTAGAGGGTGCTGCAGTCTCTGTTGAGGGGCAGGTTTAAGAGACTCTTTCAGTCTCAAGGCTCCAGAATTCTCCACTGAACTGCCAGCAGAGGTGCTGTTTATAGCTGTCGTTTCAGGTAGGCAGGCTTATTCATAAGAACTGCTGCTACCAGTGTAGAAATCGATAGAAGATGTCAGGAGATGAAATCTTACTGCCTTGCGACTTTTGAAACAAAGTCAGTCGTGTGGGAACAGGGGCTGAAATCTGACCAGAGGAAAAGGATCTCTGAGTGCTGCCTGACAGCTGCTGAACGTGAGCCAGTGTATGCCCACGTGGCCAAGAAGGCCAATGGCATCCTGGCTTGTGTCAAATATAGTGTGGCCAGCAGGACCAGGGCAGTGATTGCTCCCTGTATGTGGCACTGGTGACCTTGAGAGCTGTGTCTGGTTCTGGGCTGCTCAGTACAAGAAAGACACTGAGGTGCTGGAGTGTGTCCAGAGAAGGGAAACAGAACTGGTGAAGAGGCTGGAGAGTAACTCACGTGAGGAACAGCTGAGGGAGCTGGGGCTGTTTAGCCTGAGAAAAGGAGGCCAAGGGGAAATGTTATCACTCCGTAAAATTACCTGAGAGGAGGTTGTAGTGAGGTGGGGTAGCTGTTACAACCTGTTATATCAGGAACTGTGTCTGTTCAAATGGTTCTCTGGAGTGATGTCTTTGTGTTTCCCAAGACAACAGAGACTATGTAGCTTTTGAAGTTGTTTTGATACACAATAATCTCTTAAGTGTGCTTTCAAAGAATGGTCCCTTTTACCATCCATCCATAGTGGCCGAGTGGGAAAGTGTCTTAAAGAAACACATAACTGCAAGATGCTGTATCTATCCTTAAAATAGTGTTCTGTGTCTGTTACATATATATCCATTGGAGTTTTTTTTTGCAAAACGTTTTTTGAATTTCTGGAAGAGTGTTCTGGATTACATTGCTGTAGTGGGGAAATGAGATTCTGCTCATAAATATGCTTATGCTCTCTCTGCCTTCCCTCTACCCAGGTCATCAAGACTCCAATGACCAGCCAAAAGACTTTTGAATCACTTGTGGATTTCAGTAAAGCAGTAGGAAAGAGTCCTGTCAGTTGTAAGGTGAGTAGGTTTTGACTGTATAGTGTTCAGAGGGTCTGTCCTTGTAGACTGTTAATTTTAATGTGGTGGGTTCGAGTAGCTGTAAGAGCACTTCAAAACTTTCCAGGCTGTTTTTTGTCCAGTTTGTCATCTTTTTTAAAAGCAGTTTGACAAAACACCCCCATTTACCACAAAGTCTTCAAAGTTCAGTGACTTTGGACATCTTGTCTAGAGCAGCAAAACTCACAAGTATCAGGGTTTACTGTTATGGAGTCTTTTTTTCAAGTTCTGCATAAACTTAGGCTGGAGAGCTTGAGCAGGAGCTCATCTTCAGCCATGCCAGAGACAAGACTGCTGCCTCTTGTACTGTGAGGCAGTTGGATGAATCCTCCATGGTGTGTGCTCATTGCAAGTTTTTCTTAAGACTGCAGTAACTAGGCATGTATTAATCTTCATTGCTTCTCAGCTTTGGGTTTTTTTCTCTAGAGGAACACCCTACTTCCAAAGCACACTTTTTCTGAATCCATTAATTTGTGGTCTGGATAGCTTTATGCAAGCTACTGCCTTGAGTTTCACAGCCCTCAGGAGACATTTGGTCATAAAAAGAAGGGCCTGCAATCCGGTACTTACCAGTAATTCAGCATCTGGATGCTGGACTCTAATTCTGGCTGTATTCTGTAATTCTGGCTATATTCTCTAAATTCTGGCTAAATTGTTCTGTGGTCTCCATTGACTTTTTTCCTGTTTCTGTCACAGTTTTGCAGTATGCAATGTGTAGAATATAGGATGAATTGTTATAAATTAGCTTGGGTAGAGAATAATGTAGTATTCACTCCTGAACATTTTTTTTTAAATTCTTGCCTATAGAAGAAACATTGCTTGGAATTCTCTGGATTAAATATTGAGATAAAATGGAATGAATAATAAACATCTGAAACAGTAGTAGTATACAAAACAATACTATATTTGCAAAGCTCTTTTTCTTGTGTTTGTATTACTACTTTTAATTAATGCTTGTGCAAAAGAAGTTTTGTATTCATTTGTTACCTTCTGACAGCATGTGTCTTTATCTTTTCATTGTTAGTGTTGATATTTGCTGTAAAAATGATCCTAACTTTTGAAAGTATGGGTCACCAGTGAGCAGTGGGGGAGAAGTAGACTATTTAGTCAGGAGTGTTTCTGACACACACACAAAAAAAACCTGCTAGGGAAGAACTGCTTTTCTCCTATCCTTCAGGAAATTGCATCATTGGAATGTTGATAAAGAAAAGACTGGCCACATTAAATTGTTTTAAGATTGATTGCTTTGGGCTTGTATAGTCTTACTGTGCTCAGTCATGATGACTGTTTATGTGCCATTCCATATTTGAATTTCACAATGTTTTATGCCTAAATACTGACCAGATAAATGAGGTGAAAAATACAGTTCAGAGAGTATCCTAAGTAATGATACAATAAGTGTCTTCATCCACTTGTTTCATTTGTCATGTAGCTTTTGAGTGCAGTTCTGGTAAAGCGTGTTTACTTAGAATCCCTTTTTTATTTTTCCTAGGATACGCCAGGGTTTATTGTAAACCGGCTCTTGGTGCCATATATGATGGAAGCTGTTCGACTTTTTGAGAGAGGTACTTGATGGGATATTGGATTCAGGGAATGTTGACATGTAACACTGCTAAATGTTACATTGCTTCAGAAAAGTCTTGGGATTCCCTCAGAAATTTCAGGCATTAAACGCTGGAAGTGAATAGAGAATGTTAAGTATGAATGTTATGTGTAGCTGGAAAGGCCTTGCCTTCATTTTGAAATGTCAGGTTATGCAGAGTTGGGAGGCACTAGTTACTTGTGTGTGAAATTCCTGGTGGTGGAAAATGTTTCTGGCTTGGAATCGACAAGGTGAGTGTAGTGCCATCGTAAAAATATCCTCTGCCAGCTATTCAGGAGCTTCCCTCTCTCTGTCCCAGGAGACGTTGATAGAAGTGATTGAAAATCCCATAATGGGACCATTAGTAAAGTTCTCCTGAGTTCACTTATATGGGGCTTGTGAAATAAACCACCAGTTTTGAGTGTAAAGTGATGAGTTTTGAGTTTAAGTGGTGTAATAGTGTCACACTACAGTACTGGCACAGAAGTGATTTGGGCTCAGCTACTGCCACATAAAACTTCCTGTTCCCCTTCTGTGTCCTTTCTTTAGACATAGGTTCTTCAGGAACTCCAGTCTCACTGCTGGTCTCTTTTACAAGAATATGTAGGTAGAAATAATCATGAATCCCTAAAGAACAACTGAATTTTTCAAAGCATTGGTGCTTGTTTTGAAAATAAGCCAATAATGAATGTAGTGGATAAAGATGAAATTACAGACTATAATTGTTTTTATTTCAAGTGCTCTGCTCATAGCTCCGTGCTACTAAGAATGTAATTTGAAACATTTTGTTTTTGAAATCACTGGTTTTTTACAGATGAAAGCACTCCATTTTCAAGATTCCACCAAATATGCTTTAAATATTAAAAATCTCTTTTAAAGCACATGGAAAGGATGGTTTGATCTCCAAAAAAAAAACAAAACCAAACCAACACTACTTGTTTATCCATCAACAGATGTACCTAATTACATCTCAAAGGGAGAAAAGAGCAAATTTAGTGACTTGAAAGGCAAAGGCATGAATGCAAGGGGGCATTATTCTTTTAGAAAACGTCACAGCTTTAAATAAAGCGTGTGGGTGTTTCAGTGTGTTTAAAAGAGGTGCCTTTGTAAAGTGACATGTATCATTGTGCATATTTCAGGAGACAACACAACTTTTAATTAAATGCAGAAGAAAACAGTCACTGAGTTTGTATGTTAAAACTGACTGCTTTCTGCCTAAGCAAAACAATATTTTGATTTAATCTTTATTCTTTTTGTATTTTTTCCCACACTACAGTATTTCCAAACTTGCTGAAGTTTATTTGTGAATTTTTAACTCTAATGAAATCTATTTTAAAAACTGGTTGATGTCTTGAGAAGGCTGATGGCTATCATTTAATTCATATGTTCCAGTGAATCAGGTTGAATTTTTATCATATCCTTTGTGTTTATTCTCAGACTAGATGCTGAGCCAGATTGTCATCTACATTAGAATGAAACTGTGTCTCTTTCCTGGCAATGCCCAGCACTGAAATGCCATTTTACTGGGCTAGTCCTTGAGTTTTTATTTATACAAAATCTCATTCTGTTCAATGTGCACTTTTGCATAGGCAAAATACCTTTAGTATATTAACAATGACTTAAACAGGGGGCATATTGTAAATATTAGTGTCTAGTGGTCTGTACTTCTCTGTTCTTAGAGGAAGACCTAAAAAGCAGTCAGCTAAGTTTCTGTGGAAGCCTGCTTTATACTAGGAGAGACTAGAATGAACTAGGGACATAGCCCTTGTTTGCCCTTTGACTATTTTTTATTGTATTATAGTGAAACTGTTGTGTGGCCAAGTCCCAAGTTTGACAGTATGGGACAAATCTGTTGATAGAACAAGTATGTATACCTGCATCAACTGCAGATGAGCTGAGGATTTAGCTGTGTTGGAATTTGGGAAACTGAAATTATGTTAGAATTAGGTAAGGCTACTCTCCGCGGCTTCTCAGAAATAAAATGTGGCTTAAAAAAAACGTTGTCAGCTTTAAAGAGTAAAGGGAGGTATATATAAATTATTGGTTCATACAGAACTGTCACTGAAGTTGTTACCTTTACAAGAGATTTTGTAAATTTATTTCTAAGGTTCTCTGATCTTAGGCGTATAAATTGCGCAGGCTATGTCTGCCAAGCTGCTGGACACCCTGAATGCCTGTATGCATTGAGCACGGAGGGTACTTAACAAGTACCTCTGGGGTTTGTATAACTTCATCCTTTTTATAGGATCTGCAGAGAAAGTGCACTGCCTTTATCAAAATGTGAGTTAGAAGTGTGCAGTAAAGGTGCATCTGCTTTGATGGCAGTCTAAAATATGTATTCCCAGCTAAAGAATGAGGTTAAATTTAACTGTGACAATGTGGCAATGCAGGACTTGTATTTTTATAGGCACAGACCGGAGTAGAAGTAACAAAATTCTGATAATTTTGATTATTTTTTTTTAAATAATTTTGGAATTAATGAATTCAGCTGCACCTGCACAGTCATTTCAGGTCTCTCCTATCTGCCATCTCTGATCCCAACAGATATCCTCTGGTGATAGGTGCTGTCGCTAAGCATGTTACTCAGCTGCTCCTGCTCCCCTCTCCGTGCCTGCCTTACCCATCAGCTGCATATCACTTGTGTTCTGGCAGTCGTAGTGTAAGGGTAGCTCCGTCCTGTGCATCATTCAAAAGCTGCTGCTGATCTCGTGAAGCTGAAATTGAGTTGTTTCCTTACTTACCCTCTTCTGCTGCCTCTAAAAGAAGCTCTTGTTTCTTCAGTGACCAGTCCTTCCTTTAGTCATTCAGATAGGTTCAGCATGGGAGCTGTGGCTCCATCAGTAGCACAGTGTTCTGTATTGAAATGCAAGAGGAAGCAGGAAAGAGGGAAGCAGGCCTGCAGGGCTTGCTTTTTTTTTCTTTTTTTTTTGTGAGAGGTTCAGCTTTATGCTCCAGCGTGTGTATGCTGACTCTAGTTTTTGTGGCTGTGAAATATGCAGAGATTTCTGTGAAGAGCTGCACCAGGGTGAAATAACACCCTGTTAATTATTTATAAGTGGTGCCAAGGAGATGTGGAATCTTCTCTGTTCATCAAACTGTCAATCTTTTCTCTAGGAGATGCATCAAAGGAAGATATTGATGTTGCTATGAAGCTTGGGGCTGGCTATCCCATGGGTCCATTTGAACTGCTGGACTATGTTGGGTTGGATACCAGTAAATACATTATAGATGGTACTGCATGCTTATTTTTTTCTGCTTTTCCCCTTTTTAGCTGAATTGTAGATGTTCTAATGCAAATGTGACTCTTAATTATTTAAACTGAATGTTTATGGTATAGCCTTTGAACTGTTGAGGAGAAAGGAGCCAGAACTCAGCTCAGAATGCTGTGTGAGTACAGCATTTGTACTGCATGCCCGTACCCTTTGTACATGGGGACAGAACACTGGTGGCTTTGCTGACTTCATCAGGTGCTATTGGAAAATAATATTATCGTTAACGGTACTTTATATAACTAAAAAGCATCAGTGACATATACTGGAGGTGTGAAATTCTGATGAAGAGCAACAATGTTGAGACTCCCAATCCTTTTTCTACCAGCCATATTTTCATTCTTAATAAATAGAAAACTCAGTAAATACCTCAAAAGATGTAAGTGAACCATCTCCCTGTCACTTCATTTAATAAGTGGGTGACTGTCAATACAGTAACAAAAACATACATAATTGGTGACAGCTTGTTGATGGTTGTTGTGTTCTTTTGAATGAGCAGCTTAAACATTCTCTGAGGCAGAATGTCACTTTGAAGATGGCATTTTCAGTGGAACCTCTTTTGCTTTTAGTCAGTACTGTGGAGTAGTCTTATATTGTTGTAAGTGACTGTCTTTCAGAGGTAGAAATTCAACTTGGAATTTCTTTGCACTTGAATTTCTTTTCAGCAGAGCTGTTGTTTTATTTCCTTAAATATAATTAAATATGTTTCAAAAGTACTCCTTAATTCTTTAAAAAAATTCTCAGTGGTGGAGATTATAAGGTGTTTGGAGTACACTGAGCCTGAAGACTAATTTTTAGGTTTATGCATAATCATCAGTAGTGATCTGGGCTTTATGAAGCTGTACTGAAGGGTCTCAGAGAGCCTAGAATAAGTTCCAGTCCCTCTTCAGTTTTCTTACATTTGAATATTTTTCTAAGGAGATGCAGACCTCTATCATCTTTGCATATAAACAGAACTGTTACTAATTCATCCACTTCCCTTCCTTTCCAGGATGGCATTCATTAGAGCCCAACAATCCTCTTTTTGCACCCAGCCCACTCCTGAATAAACTGGTAGAAGAAAAGAAGCTGGGTAAAAAGACTGGAGAAGGATTTTACAAATACAAATGAACTTCAGACCTCAAGGGGTGTTAAACTGTCTATATATGCTATTCAGCATTGCCATAATACAGGTGTTAAAACCTTCCCAAGGGTGGCACAAGCTGCATTTAGAACATAACTCACTTGTGAACTGAGTGATTGCACTAGTTAACTACGGTCAAAGCTTGATTTGGTAGATTGGTTTTTTTCTTGTAATTCCGAAAAGCTTTCTATGTACAGTGCCTTCATGAAATGTTGATTCTTCTCAGGTGCAGTACAGAACAACAGGTGAATTTATGTATTTGAAACATCATTATATTGATGGGAAAAATCCTAAAAATAACCTCACTTTGTTAAAAATAAAATTTTCAGCAATTCTGTGTTGAGTGCGAGGGCTTGCAGTTGTGTCTTGGGTGGAGCCCACAGGGTGGCAGTCTCTTCCCACGCTGGCCAGTGCAGCCTGGAAAGGCAGTGGATTGTTTTGTTAGGATTTTTCTTAAGTGCACCGCTAATCTGTAGGTGTAAATTACAGTGCCTTGAGAAATAATGTTTTGAAGGACATATTTAAAAATAAATAAAGAATCCCACAATGGCAGGCTGTTCCCCGAACAGAAGGTTCCCAATAAAGCATTTAAAAGCAGAGCTCGTGATTTGTGTTGGGGTTTTCTAACATTTTCAATTAGTGGTTGAGGGCCTTCTTTTTTCTAGGTGCTGTAGAAATATAATGAAGATTTCTGGGTGATTTCTGTTTTCAGGGGCAAAGCTAGGACACTGGTGAAAGCTTCTGAATGTTTTCTAGAGTTCCTGTAAATTTGCTCTATTTAAAGTGTCATTTTTACACAATACACTGACTGTAGTGGAGTACTTTCAGGACTGGAATTGGGAGTTTGTGCTGTGTAAACAAATAAGTGTGTCTGGCTGTGTGAGGCACCTTCTGTTTTGCAACTTCCATTTCCTTGGGGCTTAGCAGAGTTGAATTTGTCCATGGTGGGAGTGCATCAAATCCTATTTTTTCTCCTAGTGTTGCAGCGAGGGTGGGCATGAGGATTGGTGTTCCAGTTTAACTCAGTAGTAGTGATCCTTTACTTTCTGTACTAAGTGCTTACATATTTATTTTTCAATTACAGAAATAATGAATAATTATTTAATGCCAAGTTGCCTCTTCCTCCTTCCTCCATCATATAATTCAGATTGCATATAAAGAAACTGAGGCTGACAGATGTTAATTTCCTTGCACACGATCACACAAGAAATGTCTGAGTAGAGAACAAAATTTTTGGTTTATTGGATCCTGGTTCTTAATTACATATCATCTGATTTTGAGCCACTTGTCTTGAAAGAAAAGGGTTAAGGGAAAGAAACAGTACTATAGACAGTCTCTTTCCTTTACTAATGTATTGTTAAATTGACTTTGTTTCGCTAAAATACAGTCCAGTTCTTACATATGAAGTCTGTTTCACTGAAGGTTCTTAAGACTTGTAGCTCAGTTTAGTGACTTTTAAGTACTGCATGGTAAAGTTAGCTTCAATACTACTGTTTTCAGTAGTAATTAAAAGTGGGAATGTGTATTAATCTTGTGTCTTAAAAAATGCAGTTTGGTTTTTACAAAAACATTGATGTACAAGTAATTTGCTACTGCTCTCTTTACTTGGATGATGAGCTTTGATTTGGAAAGGGGTATGTTTATAGCAAGGCATAGGCTATTTAATGTTAAACACGCAAAATATTTTTCACTATTAAATGTGATATTTTAGAAAAATAAACTTTCTCTAAAACAGTGTTTTCCTTTCAGGAGCTCCAACAGGTACAGTGTGTGTATATGTAATAAATAGAAGAAACCTGAAAAAGAGGCATTTGTAAGTTGAACTTGCTATTTGAGAAGAGATTTCTTTTTTTAGCAGAATAGGCCCTGTGGAGGTACTTTAGAGGTGGGTGGGGATAGTTTATTTTATCAGCATGTGGAGTGCTGTGCCAGGATGAGTAGAGATGAGGTAAAGGGTGAAAACTTAAGTACTCCCTCTTAAATCTAGATCAGAATGCATAGTGGTAATTGAATGACTGTAGCCATTGAAACAAGGTAAGCCTTTTCTTTTGCTCCTCAGTGGGGATGCATGCAGGATGTAGAAGTCCCTTTTAAGGTTCAGGGTCATGAGGAAATTAGCCAGAGGTAGGATATTAAATATTCCTGAATTTTACAAGAATTTCTACAGCTTTGATAGTTTAAAGATTAGTAGAGAGCTTAAAGAATATGTAATGAAATAAAGGAATTGTCTGTTGCCACCTTTTCCTCGGTATAGATTATTTCCCAGCCTTTGCTGTGGCTGTGACTTGAAGCAGAGGTACATGAGCCACCTTCTACTACACATAGTGTTGATGAAAGGGAATCTCCTGCTGGTCAGTACCTCAGACTAGGATGTGGTACATTAGACCTGCTCCCACCCTTCAGCTCTCCTTGAATATTTATTAATAGTGGAAAAGAGATTGTGGAAAAAAATGAGGGAGAGAAGAGAAAGGAGGGAAGGGTGTTTGGTTTCCCTCACTGCCTACTTATAAAACCTTTAGTCTTTTTTATCCTTTCTGTCAGCAGGCCTCACAGATTTAGAGCATTTGCCCCACTTTGCTCAAAGCTTTGGGAGGTATGCTTGGCACAGCTCGAGGGCAGCTTGACAGCCAACAGCTGAGGAGTCGGACGTGAGCCCAGAGACTGCAGCTGGGAAGATGGCTCCAGATTCAGCATCTGGGTCATTTCAGCTGCCAAATGTGCTCCATCTGTGGTCAACCTAGCTGCTGACATGGCAGGGGAGAAAACAGGAGCACAGCAAATTTTGAATAGGGACTTGAAAGCAGAATCTTAATTGGACAGAGGAGGGTGCTCTGCAGGAGTGGCTCATGGAGTATAAAGTGCAAGAGGTGGCAGTAAAGTTTGATCTGAAGAGGAATTAAGTGTGTAGAAGTTGAAATTTGGCTTTGTTTTAACAAATGAAATAGTCTTCATTAATGGTGCTGAACACAATAATACTTACATGTGGGTCAGTAGTAATGGCTACACTGTTGAGAGGAGATGTCCTGAAGTTCTAAATCTGCATCTGTGTTTGCAAGTCATTGAGCTTTTCCAGTTATACTACTGTAGGAGGCTAGTTTTCTTGGAAGATACAGGTACCAGCTTGCAGTATGGATTTGAATCTGGAATGGAAAGTGGAGTTTGTTCCTTGCAGGACATCACTTTGGTAGGAGCTTAGTTGGGAAAGCGGCACTGCTGAATAATTTAATGTATAGTGATTGTCTGTTGATGGAAGTTTAGCCCCTGAAAATGAGTAGCTGTCTTGAAATGAATAGCCCAGCTCTGTCCAGATGGGAGTTTTGTGAACTTATGACTTATTTTATGAAGTAGAAAGAATGATTGACTGAGCAACTGCATAAAACAACTTGGAAATGTATCTTTTTTTCTTTCATAGATGAGTTGTATTTGTCCCCCAAGCCATCTGACCCAGGGGTTTTGAGGTGACAATGCAAATGTCCTTCAAAAACCGATTAACAGGAGTTAACTCCAGCATATAACATGGCTCTTCAGAGCCATGAGATCCAGTACTACCAGCCCTGTACTCCAGCAGTGAATCAGGTCTCTGAAAAGCAAGGTAGTGGCTTCTGAATGAGATTTGGTTGTGGTTTGGATTTGTTTTCTTAATGCCAAGTTTGGTGGCTTGTTCTGTGGATAGGGCTCTTACCTCCAGGTATCTCTAAAACTTTTGAGGTTTGTCAATCAATGTCTTCCGGAGATCCACTTACTGTAAAGTAGTGAAGAAGCAAAAAATAAGAAATTTGATGTATGAAGTGAAGTGTAGTGAGATATGATTGTCTTGTTAAACCTGTATCTCTTACTAGAAAGAGGAGGGCATCTGAAAAAGAGGTGTTTTGTTTGCATGCCCAAAAGGCGATTTTGGTGTGAAAAGGTCTTGTGTGTTCCTGACTTTGTGCCAGGCTTTGGTCAGTAAAGTCTGTAAGTAAGTTAGGTGTAAGCTAATGCAATGCAGTGTATTCCTGTGGCCAGCTGTGGTGCTAGAAGGTGGGTGCTAGAGAATGGAGGTACTAGCAGACAGTCTGTTGTTTAACGCATTGTTATTCCTGCATCTGGAGAAAGCCGCTTTACAGTACCAAGTGACTTTAAAGATGTGGGCAAACCAAGAGCAGCTTCTATATTTTGAAAGACCAACTTTCCCTAGAAATTTACTGCTGACAGTTTTTGGAGCGCATTTTTTCAAGAGAGGCACCTGTAGCTGTGGTGCTACACTCCTACTTTACCAACTAGTTCTGCAGCAGTGACCCACATTTTTGTTCACTCTGATTTGTAGCCATGTGAGCAATTATAAAACTGATCTGAATAACGCCTTTTCCCTGTGCTTTTTGGAAGAGCTGAGACCAGGAGCAAAAGCAAATGCTGTGATTCTTTTGAGAGCTAGATCTTTTCATGTTATATGTTCCTTCAGTAGCTTTTCCTGTTGTTCACAGCCAGAGGAATGTGCTTCTACTGAGTTCCATTAGAGAAGGGTTAAGTAGAGCCACAGTCTGGTAACTGTAAAGATGGTTTGTAGAATGATCTGCCTTGAGCTTTATGATCTTCTCAAAAGTTCACGTCAAAACTGAAATCATTCTTTATATACCATTTACTATCCAGTAAACTTGTTCATTTATAAATGCAATGCTATGCAGAGTCTTAAATTAAATGTATGAGATCACAGAACAGTCTATGATGATGTCAGGTGTTACAGATAATATATTAGTCAGATTCAGGTTTTTATGCCCATGGAGCAGCTTTGTACTTGTTCAATTCACTCTTCTCTTTTATTCCCCTAGAGGTTTTCTATTTGGTTTTCCATAAATTGCAAATAACTCATGGCAGTGCATTCTTTGCAGAGAAACCAGCACCATAAAGCTCCAATGCTGGCTGGAAGTTTTGGTTGCTTCTGGGGCAGGAATAATACAAAACATCAAACCTAGTTATTAAAGGAGCCATTTCTTTTGTCATGTGGTGGCATGAGGCATCACACTGAGGCGTAAGGCCAAGCTTTGTTTCCAGCCTGGGGTCAGATGCTGCAAGCTGGCCATGGCACAGGAGGATATTTTAGCACAAGGCTTTTGCTTGGCAGGCACTAAGGAACTTGTCGCTTACTTTGGCTGTCCCATGCTGCCAGATAACAGGATTTTTTCCTAGCCTGTTGTTTGCTGCTGCTTTGCTTCATGCATCTCTGTCCTGCCTGGTAACAGCTTCTTCTATTCTGGTCCAATTTTTCTGCCAGCAACCACTTCTAGGGTGGTTTTCTGTAAATGGACAAACCCTTACAGTATTCGCTAGTTAAAGAATGCAAGTTTTTTGTCATTAGTAACTTAAACCCCCCATTTGGAGTCTTGGCTTCAGCAACAAAAATGTTGTGGATTAACCACTTTCACCAGCAAGAGGCTTTCTGATGAGCTGTGGGAAGAAGTGTATGCTTGGTGGTAGGTCTACAGTAAACAGCTGGAATTTGCATGTGGTGAATTAGCACCAAATAAAATCCCCCTTTTTTTTCTTAATTATCCTTGCATACTCAGATGGATCTATGAAACATTTGTGCAATAGAAATTGGTAAAACCACACATTTACAGTAAGTGGGTCTTGGTTGGGCGCAGGCTGACATTGCTCTGCTCTGCTGGTGGCAGGGCCTATGTAGGCAGCACACAATCCAATGAAGGGACCACTCTGTTCCCGACTCCTTGGCGTGCAGTGGTGCCCCGAGTTGGACTGGAGCAGTGCAGTCATTGGAAGGAAACCCTTGCTCCAGCTCAGAATCTTCACCTACTTTACATTAGCTTTGTTTGGGACCTGCTGCTTTGACTCCTACAAAGCCACAAGCACGAGCAGGTGTAAGATACACTGCATTTGTATTTCACAGGCTTTTTAGTTGTTGGTTTTCTCTAAAGAGGTTGTGAAAGGTTAACTGTTTCTGACAACTGCTTTATTTCTCTGAAGATGTCAAGAGGGCTAATGGGTTCCTTAGAGATGATGTTGCAATTCTTTCTTCATTGCAATTTAGGGGGAAATTTCTAAAAGCCATTTATTTCAGTTGGAAGCCTGGTGATGTTTTCCAGAACGTCTAAACAGATGAGGCATCTAGCTTCCTGTGATTTCTTCTCAGCACTGAAATCCCTCTAAGAACTTGAAAAAAGTATTTATTGAAGAGCCTGATTTTGGGGGTCCTAGTTTATTTTTAAATCTTGACCCTAATTTCCAAAATAAAGGGGAATGTTAGAAAAGAACTGGCATGGACTTCAATGGCAAGTTCTCCCACCTCCCTTCAGTTCTTGAGACAATGTGAAAGAAAACAGTAACATTCATACTTTTCTTCCTCTATTTCCTCTTTGTCTACTTTCTTGAACACAATTACTTGCAGGAACAAAATTCTGCTCTTGCTAATTAGTAATTTCAGACAGTAACAATCAGACTGTGCTTCTAACAGTCTGAAAAAAATACTGCCTCCTGATTTCTTCATCCTCTCCTTTCACTTTCTTTTGAGTCAAAGGGTTATCCCATCTGCTTACAGATGGATCTCTGAGTGCTTTTGTGACATCAGTGTCAGAGAATGTGCAGTGGACACCCAAATAATGTTTTAAGTGCCTTAAAAAACTTCTGTGAGTCCTTTGAGGAGGAACATGGGTGAAACAGACTGCTGGGAAATAATTCATTGAGAGGGAGCTGATTTGAATGAGGCTGTGGATTCTAAAACCAGTCAGGGTGCTTTTAGGAAAATAGCAGTGTGTGTGAAGTGTGAGATTGATAATGGGCATTTAAATAGCTTACTTTAGAGTAAGAGACAGAAGATACTTGGAGAATTTAATTTATTTAGTACTAGAGAGATGAGGGATTTAAAAATTAATTTTTTCTTTTAATTGGAGAGAATATGGGGGGACAGGGAGAAGATGCTGTGAGTTTCACATAAGTGGTTTTCCTGATACCGTTTTTTTTTTTTATTGCTTTAAACAAAAACATTACTTAAAACTGAGGAAGAAGTCTTTCTCTTTCTTAGAGACTTAGCATTTTGTTTTTGGCCAAGACTGAAAGCTATTGTTGCCTAAGTTGAGGCTAAACTGGCAAATCTATGAACTGAAGCCAGTATTGTTACTTGGATCTAAATTTGTGAGGACATTTGGTTGTCATAGATTAAAAGATGAACACATAGTTTACCTCAGAGTTATACTCTAAAGACTATTTGCACATGTTTACAGCTGAAATCATTGCTTAGCATATTGACATGTGATACATGAAGTAGCAGTAGAAGGGGAAAATAGTGGCAAACAATGATGAATATGTCAAATGATTGTAAAATAGGCACTATCTTCACACACAGGCTCATTGCTTTTTGGCCAAGGCCAGAGCTTTTCTACAGTGGCAGGCATTTCTAACATTACAAGGAGGAAAGTTTCTATTGAAAACTATGATTCTGAAAAATTGTTTTTATTGTGCTTTTAGGGAATGAACTGTTTCAGTGACAGATATCTAAGACTGGGCTTGGCTATTGCTGGTATCAGTTTGACTTAGAATTTCATGTAATTGGTATTATGAGAGTAGTGCTAGTCCACAGGCACGTACAACTGACTTATATTGAAATTGGGAAATAAAATCTAAAAATCAATCTAAAGGGAGTGCCATATTCTCTACCTTCTGCATGCAAGGAAGTTGTTTTGAAGAACTTGCTGAATCTGCTGGGGAATGGGGAGAGACGTAACAAGGTCTGATACTTGGCAGCTGGAAATCCAGCATGTGTTAGAGGATTTTAGATACCTTTGACTAGAAGTGATTTCAATATGTGAATTAGCAAGGACATCCTTCAACCCAACCACTGTATGCTGCAAAGAATGTGTCAGGATTTTCTGTCCTGGTTAGGAGATGTCATCTGCAAGTCACTTGATTTAATTAAGTATTGGCCACAATGTCTGTAAGAAACTGGATGAAATCTGGTAAAGGGACAGATGAGAAAGTCCTGCCTAGTCTTCATTGTTCAGCTGGTAGTGATGGGTAGTTGGAACTGGTGTTAGCACTTTTCCATTTCATCTTTTCTGTGAGCTGTTACTTCTGCTTAGTTACACCCTCCACCTAAGCGTGGGTCTCCCCACACTTCCCTGGGGTCATGGCAGGGTAATGCTACAATAGCTGTAGTGCCCAACAGAAAACAGTTCGGGTGAAACCCTTAAATCCACGCCCATCAGCTTTCTCTGTGCTCTGTTCTCTCTGTTCTGTCTCGGTTTCCTTGCCATTGCCTCTGATAGTGAGCTAACTCCTGCCCAAAAATGGCAAAGGGTTAAGCTAGTGAGACAGCTGCTGGAGTAACGTGATCTGAAGAATTCTTTGAATTTTGGTTGAAAAATATAGTATATTCCATGTTGATATAATTGTGTGGTAGCTGTTATGGTAACTATACCTGTAGCGTAGCTGTGTGCATCTCATTTAAAATATCTCTTAATTCTTCTGTCTGTGGTTTACATGAGTTACATATAATTGTACCTGATCCTCACAACATACCTGGGAGCTAAGGAAGTACCATCCTTCAGATGTGCTTAGGGAACAGATATGCAGGGAAATTCTTCCTTCACTTGTCTAGAAAATAGTCTTTCTCCCCTTTCTTCCTTCAAAGTGTATTTATTTCCAAGCTGGACAGAATGAAAATACAGTATAGGTGTTAGACCTGTACTAGGTTTAAGTCCATTTTACTAGGTTCACAGGAAATCCAGCATTAGGTCATTGGAAGGGGGAGATTGCTGCTGGGTGGGCAAGAGCAGTTAGCAATGCTGTGCCATCAGCAGGGAACTCTTTCTGCCAATGAGGACCGGCTAAGGGCAGAGGAGTCAGTCAAACACAAGAGAGAAGGGGGAGGAGGGAGAAACCCTAGAGTAGAAGTGGAATCAAATGGGCTAGACGAAGAAGAGAATAAACTGCTTGAGTATTGAGAAGCTGCTTGGTATTCAGTTTCAGTATGTAATTTCATTAAATTCACACTTGCTAAACAATTAAATGTGGGTAGTCCCTGGTTTAGGGTAGCAGTATTGGCAGAATTAGACTGCTCAGTGATTAACTGATTGCTGCAAGTGGTTTGATTTCTGGGTCACGCAGTTATACCAGTCCCACACAAAGGGAAACTTAGACCATCTGTGAAATCTTCCTTATAAAATTTGAGTTTTCAAACAGTGACTAAAACCATTCATGGTTAAATTTGTTGAGGGTTATTAGATTAAGGTGTTTTGATTGTGAATTCTTTCAGGATATTGTCATAAAAAGTTGAGTATAGTTTGAAGCTAGCAGGTCTTTACAGGAAAAAAGCAGTGGCTTCTGTCACATGATTTGTTTGCAAATATGATTACTGCCTATTAATTTAGGATTAATAGAGTGTAGAATGAAAGAAGTTGTTGCTGCTGATGTTAGTCATGACCGAATTAAACATTTCACTGAGAAGCGTAAAAAGGAAACATATTTCAGGGTAGCAAAAGCAGCAGTTAGAATGTAAGAATCTTGTCCATCTCAGGCTTTTTTCAGTCAAGGGATGTAGTCAATGCCATGTTGTGCTGTGTGCTGTCTCCTCTTTTGTTGCCCAGCACTTTGCTTTCACAGGCAGGTGCCAAGAAAAACTAATCCTTCTATAACATTTTGCTTTGTCAAGATCTGAGTTCTTGTTTCTGTGGCTTTTTCTCTCTGTCTTAGAGATGTCCTAACACAGCTGAATAGATATCCTGTAGGATTTTTTAGCCACTTTTCTTAGCTGTAGGAAATTCATACAAATTCAAAGAATGGCCTCTCCAAATAACTCTCTTGACCATCATTAAGTTTTGGAGTATGTTATTTTTCTTAGTCTGCTGAAGACTTTATTATGTCAGTTACCTTTTCTCAGCACAGTGAACAGGACAGAGCAGTTCTTGGGTGAATTGTTCTTCTAGTGTGAAACAGGAATTTTTCTCCTAGCTCTGCTGGTCTATGCTGGTTTCCCATAGCTGACAGGTTAATGAGCATGTCGCTTATTTCTATGTGTTGATTTCTGGAAGGTGGGATGGGTGAGTTTATCAAAATGTGTTTTGTAGAACATCGTTCACAAGAAGAAAACCTTCGTTTTCTAAGGTTCCCAAACCAGGTATGCAGTGACTCTTACCTCAGCCAAGCAGACATCTGTGGTTCAATGGTTGTTGCAGGAGGAGTGTCCCAGCCAAAGAGAAGACATCATTTAAAACCCATGGCCTGAAGGTATGACTGTTTATCTGGGAGGATGGGGAGCAGTATTTCAGTCCTTGTTTTGACCCGGCCAAAAACTGGTGATTAAGAGGTTAATTTCCCCTGTTTCTGGCAGATACATCCCTTTTCCTGGGCAGATGCTCATTTGCTTGCTTGGCTTTCTAAAACTGAGCTTCATGTCTGTGAGGAGACTCAAAGGGTAAATTCATACATTAATCCAGAGTTTCTCTTCCTGATGTGTCGTGGAAAAATGAATGTGTTCGAGCATACTTTCTAGGTTTTTGGTTTCATCTCGGAATGTGTTTACAGCCAACCATTTTCCTGTTACAGCTGCTCTCCTTTCGGCTAACTTCCTTTTTAGCCCAGTAGTTTTTCACTGGCCTGACTTAGGAGAAATGTATTTGTAGCTGACAGACTTCTGGCTATTTGTGGACTTACTTCTTTCCCCTCCAATGTTCTACTTTGTGTTAGGCCCTTGTGCTGGAGGAGAGGCTTCCTTGCATGTTAGTCCCCTTGCAAATGAAGGGAACCAACTGCAGCTGCCTTATGGGAGAGGTTACAGGGCATTTCTTGGTCTCAGTAGTGTCCTTCATTTTCCGCCAGTCTTGCTTTAGCTTAATTAGCTGCCACGCAGATCAGAGCAGGAGGCCACCAGGAAACAGAATGGTTGCTTCAAAGCCTTATGCACTGTAGTGGTTTCAAAGGAGTGCATCCTAGCTGATGCTAGGACAGCTCTGCTGTCCTAGAGCCTGGAGCAAGGATTGGGTCCTTAAGGTCCTACATTTGCTGCAAATTGACCCAGCCATCAAGCTATCCCTTGTACAACTAAGTCACTGCCTTTTCTGTTGGCTAATCCAAAGCGGAAACCACAACCGAAGATAATTCTGTAGGGCTGGTGAGTCCCTATAAGCACAACTAGTGAATCTGTCATCACTTGCGGCATAAGGAGCCAAAGTTAGCTGAAGCCTTGTTCTTTTATGTAACACAGGGAAAATGGCTCTGGTCCAGGTGATCCAGAAGCCTGAGGAGCCAGACCATCCTGTGATGTTGGCCTGATTAGCTGTAAATAATCCTGGCTCACCTCCCCTGTTCTGTGTCTGCTGTTTTTGGTGAGGGGAGGGGGAAAGCTGTGTTTCCTAGGTACTGGGATAGCACTGTGTCTATGAACTAGATTACCCGTGCTGTGATCCGTGCAAGAACTGCTTTTAGCACATGCACAGAACCAAGTGTGGGGGCAGAGAGTGGTTTGTGAATGCTTGTACAGAAGTGTCTGGATAATTAACTCAGCCATTAGGTAGGAGCATTTAAATCCTTAAAGATGTTTTCTATGGGAAATACAGGGTAATCATCTCCTCAGGCACCCAAAAGAGACATGGTTAGATTCTGATTTCTGCCTAAATTGCTCATCAGGAATTTAGGTGCTGGTTTGAGTCTCACCTGGAATAATTTGTTCCATGTCACAAGGATTTAAACCTAGTCTTACTGCCAGGGTAACACCATCACCTCTTGGCCATCTTTACTAGCTCATCTGTCTCTGCTGACAAGCTGGCACAGAAGAGTGAGGGCCCACGGCAGGTTGCTGCTCTTTCGGTCCCACAGGAACAAATGCCAATTAGCAGGGGAGGGCAGGAGTGGACACAGACCCAAGTCACAGGGGGTATTCCGGGACAGCGGGGTTACTCTGTTTCAGGTGTTCTCATGGCAGCATCCTAAGCCTTGCCTATTAGTTAACCTTTCCCATAGCTGCTCTATGTGAAAGGTCTTTGATCTATGAATGAGCCCAACACATGGTGCTTGCTCACCCTATGTTAACAGCAGAGATATTATTTTTAGCTCCCAAATTCTTTTTCTTCACTATTAGAGCTGAAAGACCTTTTGTCCTTAAGACAGGCAACTGTTCACAACAATGGTTTTGGGACAATGTGCTACATGAAGCCGACACTTCTACTGGGAACAATTTTTTCAGAATGGGTAAATGGCTTTTTAAATAGCCATTAAAAAATCTAAACAAAGTAGTCATGTTTTATAAAGTTCTAAAAAGAACTGTTGTCTTTGGAACATGTAATTTGCAGATCTCACTGCAGTAATCCTTGATTTAGAACAATTACTGCACTAAGTACTTGCCTTTTTTCCCCTTTAAAAAACAAAACCAAACCCCAAACCAAAAGCCAGACAGGTTTCCAGCAAAGGCTGGGATAATTGAATGGAAACATAGCCAAGTCTTGCAAAACTCCAGTATACAGTTGCTGTTCTCTCAAGAGATATTTTCTCCTGCCATCTGAGAGCCTGGTCACTTGTTTTTCTTTTTTTTTAACATAATCACTAGTTGCTAGAAATAAATATTGCAAGAACTAATATGCTGGTTACAGCCTTAAAACTGGGCATGTGTGTAATGCACACTGTTATAAGAGGAAGCTGTTTTATAACATTTTTAATTATGAAATTTCTTATGCAACAGAGTTAAAGGGTCATTTATAAACAATCCATTTCCAAAGCTTCCTTAGGCAGTAACTGACCTATGTCATTTCTTGTAGCTTAAGCTTGACTCAGTCCAGTTTTACACCAAACAAGATTTGCGAGCTGGAATACAAGGAATGCTGATTCAATGTGCAATTCATAATATTTCTTTTGCACTCACAGATCAGTGGACTAGTTTATCTATGGCTCTAGTGTCTGGTTTTTTTAAGTCCCTTAGTAGAAGTGAGGCAGCTGTGCTACTTGCTCTGGCAGGAGCATCTCCCAGGCACCACTGGCAGTGGACAGGCCATGCCGACTCCGGATCTCAGACCATGAAACCAGGCCTTCCACAGCTGATTCTGCAGCCAGCTTCAGTCCCTGGCTATGGGATAATTTATATAGCTATGAGAAATTTAACTGTAGGCCTCTACCTCTTGTGTGGTCATGGACTGCATCCCGAAAGAAGGGAATCCACATTCCTAATAATCAGCTTAAAACCACTCCTCCCTTCCCTAAGATTTTGCTAGGAAAATTAAGATGGAGGGATCCACTTAGGCCAAAGCTAACTGAGCAGCTCAAGGAAGCATTGAGCCTCCCTCTTCCTAATTCCTGCTATGGAACTGAGACTTCTGCTCACTTTTCAAAGAAAAAGTCGTTTTCTAAAATCACTTCAGATGAGCAAACAGACACATTGCATTTCCTACAACAGAAGACTGAGCCAAAAGTCTTCAGCCTGACAAGTGACTGTGCCTTCCTGAGCTTGCTTCTACCTTTGAGGGACTCTAGGCAAAAACTGTTCTCTTTTTTTTTTTAAAGCCAATTTTAAAGACAGTTAACTTCAGTTTTATTACAAAGCTTTTATTAAAAAACAAATGCTCAGCACATTAACTCAAACTGGAATGACAAAAAAAAAAGTTGGTTGACAGTATTTTTGGCAAAGGCTGTGCCTTACTATTTTAAAAAATGGGTACATCAATGCTCATTTCAACAACTGGCATAAAATCCCACTAACAGGCTAACAAAAACAGATACAAATACAGAACAATTGAAGTAATAATTCAAGTGCTGGGCTTTTTACAAGGAGAAGGGGAATGGGTGAGAAGGAGAACTCACTGCAGTCAGATTTGCTGGATGTATTGCTTATGTTTACAGAGTAGATGATGCAAGACTAACATGTCTACTGACCAGCTGACTGTTGTTACATTTATTTAGTTCTATAGGACACTGTATTATATAGACTGAGAGGCCACTATTTGTTACAAATAGTTTAACAAAACAGCCACCTTTTATCCATACAGATTTTTCCTCTGGCAGAAAAAAAAAAAAAAAAGAAAAACTCCTTTTATTTAAAAAGTATTTCAGATTTCTGACACTTGTTTAAAAGCTCATACCTAGTAAAATATACACCAAAGAAATTACAAACTAAAAGTTAAAATATAAAAGCATTCAAGTTTCTTAAAAAAAGCTAAAACCAAAATTGATCCTGTCGCACCATTAAATAAAAAGAAGGTTGAGCGCGTCATTCTGGTCCAGGCAAATTCCATTCCTCGATGTGCTGTATGGGGCAGCTGTGGTCTACGTTATTCTGCTGGCTGAAGCAGGCAGAGACAGCCATGCTACTGTGTTTGCTGACTCAATATGGACACAGATGAGACGGGGGCTTAAGAGTGCAAGGCAGAGGTGAAGACAAAAGCTGCTCTGCTGACCCAGGAGCTCATTTGCTCTATTTATATCGGGGCTGGACCTCGTGATAGTGAAGGATTTTGGCAGTGATTGTCTTTATGATTCAGTGTCTCTAGCAGTGACATCAGGGTGAATGACATCCTAGACAGACTCCTTGGGGGTAGTCTGTGCGGATGAAGGACACACCTAGGGTTTAACAAGCTTCCATCTCCAGAAGGGGTCCTGGTGTCGCCGCCTTTGCTTTGCAAGTTGAGAAAGCATTTCTTTTCCCACCTACAGGGAAGGGGGGGGGGGGAGAGAGAGAGAGAGAGAATGTGATAAAGACTATATGAAGCCTTTAAAAAAAATATTCTTGAAAGAAGCTGGGGATGGGTCACTGTAACTCTTATGACTACTGTATTAGTGGAACGTGCATTACAATGTCAAAGTTAAATGCAGAATTTATTACTACTTGCTTTTGCTTGAAGTTTGTAAGTGTATTTATGGAAAGTACTTTGGATTGTACAGAGATACTAACTAGAAAGGTAGGGTTTGAAACATCCAGCATATTGCAGAAGTATTTCCCTTTTGTAGTGGATTTAATTTATCTACAACATTTGACCCAGATACCATTACAAAACTAGACATCCTTGGGCTTTGGTACTGTAGTGCAGTGGTTGAGGTCAATTAAACCTCTATTTCAGAGCCTCAAGCTCTCCTCCCTGCAGAAATGAAAAAATGCTGTCTTCTGCAAGCAGTTTGGTAGAGGAATGTGGTGGATGAGGCTTGTGTGAAAACTGATTCTACCATCCACCCTCATGACTGGGGAAGATCTGTTCTGCTCTTCAGTGGGGTAGGGAACATCTTCCAGCTGTGTAAGAACCGTGGGCCTCCTCCCTAGCAGCAAAGTTCACTGGGATCTTGGAAGGATTTATGTTCTTAGAGCATGTGAAATGGCCCACAGTACAGGCCTAATAGGAATTGCTCATCCAGAGAGGAGCAGTTCTCCTCACTAGGTCTCTGGGTTACATCAGCTGATTTATGCAATTGCCAGCTCAACCATCACCCTCACCCTTCTGATCCAGACAAGTGGGTTACAACACGGTCCCCACCCGAAATCCCTCTAACGAGTCAGATGTTTTTCCACACATGCATACATGCTCTCCAGTAACTGTTTGGGGATTACTGGTATCTCAGAAAAATCAACATTAACCTCTAGGTCTCCACGTACTAGTCAACTGCCAAACAAGTAGAGGGTTCAATGAGCAAAGCTTTTGAGAATGATCAAAATTAACACAAGAATGCAGTTCAGTGGAGAAGGTAAACAAATTTTCACCAGAAGAAACACAAAATGCTTAGTCACATAAAGAAGATACACTGCCAGCACCTTGAGTCACACGAGGCAAGACAGAACAAGTTTATGAAGAAATGGTTTAAACCACAAGTAAAACTTCTTTTAGACTAAATCATAGTAGATAGACTGCTTAAGCCTGCAAGAGCCACAAGCTGAATTAGTCAGCAAATTTTACATTACATTACATTTCAGCAGTATTTAAACCAGGGCCATTTATAACTGAGTTCCCACTTCCCATCTGCTGCAGCTTCCATGTAAACCATTACAACACAAAGCGTTTCACCCATAGTGGCTGAGTAGAGTGGCAGCTCCTGAGTAAGGAGTTACACTGCCTCGTGTTCTCCTGGGTAGAAAGCCTCCAAAACTGATTTTGTACCCTTTGATTTTAATCAGCGTAAGCTGAGGCCTCAAAATCTCACTAAACAAGTTTACTCCTTATCAGAGGTCACCCACGTGGCTGTTGTTATAGTAGAAAGGAAAGTTGAGGACACTGAAGTTTAGCTGCAGACTAAGGTAGAAAAGACAAGCATGAATTTATAGCAAACTGTTCTGTATAGCTTAGATTTGATGCAGACTCCTTCCCTGCCCAAATACTGCCGTCCCTGATACATAAGGAATAATTTTCACCTGCTGCTGGTAGCCACAGAAGGACATTTAAAGCCACTGAGGCCTCTTAAACAGCACAGATAAAAGTCCACTGGCAAACCAGCAGTTTCAACAGAGGTGGTCTGTATTGACTAATTCAGTTCCTATTTCCTCATAAAACCAGCCCATGTCCCAACTAAAAAAAGCCTCCTGAGCTTCCTGCCTTTTTTTTTTTTTTTATTTTTTATAAAGTAGCGCAGTGCTCCGTAACACGTGCGGATCAAAGAGCTACGAAGGGCTCTACCTTTCCAAAGAGCACGAAAGAGAGGCCAAGCAAACAGCAGAGAAACACTGGGGAGAGCACCCTGCAGCTTTATATTTATTTTGTGCCTTTTCATCCCAGATTTTCAAAGGTTTGGTCCAGGTTGCTCTTCCTGGGAAGGTTTTCCTCTCAGTCTTACATGAAAACATTCAGCTTCCTGTTGAGGAATGGCCTTGAGGCGCCAGGCCAGTAGTTCACAGCAGTCTGATACAAGCGCTGTGATTCAGAGCTACTCCCCATTAGCAGCCAGGAATGTCTACTTCACTGAAGGAAATGAAATGCTCTTCTGTTGAGATGGTTCCCTGCCTCCTCCCCCCTTCCCTTACCAGCAAGCTGTCTTTGAAGTCAGGAGGTTAAAATAACGACCGTGGCCTTGCTCTGGCCCTCAGCTTTTTCCAACAGCGGCCATTGCTTCTTTCTCAATCCAGAGGCAGCTTTTGCAGCGCCTGCCTCCTTTCCATAGCTCCCAACTGTGCCCAGCTCCTCTAGAGAGGCTGCAGACACCACGGTGATTCTGGAAGGGGACAGGCGCAGGCAAGCCTCACGTATTTTTATTTCCAAGCGAACACTGCAGTACAGCAAATTACACAGTAGCTATCCTGAAAACAGCATCTAGAACCCATCCTTTCCCCAGCTGCACATTAAGGCTACACACTGGAAATTGCTTCTGCTGCTGATAAACCAAATAATACCTAAAAAATACGAGTGATGATGGTGTTGCCTTACAGATATAAAACAGGTCAAATCAGGATTCTTTTCAAGAAACCACAGGCATGTGCTAAGGAGACTAAAGACTTCCCACATCTAAGGCTTCACTGGGGGGCTGCAGCTGAAGTCTCGCCAGGCGAGGCATGCCCTAGCAAAGCCCAATCCACAAGTGAAGTCGGCACAAATCAAAGACTGCAATTACAGCTCCCTGGCTGTGGTTAGGCTTCAAAGAAAGTGCTGCAAGTCACATTTTACATATGTGAAGTCTTGAGCCTGAGCCACAATAGGAGGCACTGTCTGTGCCATTTGCAGTGTACATCTGACTGCAGGAGGAGAGGGGAAAGGGGAAAAAGAAAAAACAACATCTCAAGAAAGAAACAGACATAAGATTCAAGAATAATGCAGTGCAAAAAGAAAAACCTTACTACTGAAGTGATAAAACTGTAATCCAGGAATCGCTACAGTAAACCTAAAGTCTCCTAGCAAGCCTGGGCTCAGTGGCTGAGAGGATCACAATGGGATCTGAAGTCCTCCCCACGCTTCGGAATGAGATGGATTGAAGGGTGGGTCTGCAAAGGTCTTGTGCTCCTCCTCTGGTCTTTTAACTTTTCTAGAACAAGGGAGAGAATTACGCAGCTTCATCTAGGTCATGCTAATCAGAAAAGGTTATTGAAGAAAACCAAGAGTGTCTGAGTCAGTACAGGAGTAAGTATGGAGTAAAAGAGATATCTAACCCTTCACAGAAGGCAAGGGATATTAAACTTTTTACATGAGGTACTTTTTTTCTACACCTTTTCCTATCACATTGTTTGGATACAGTTCTAAGAAGAGACAAGACTACATCTAACAGGCAGTTACATGTATTTTTTTAAAAAAAGAAAAAAGTTCATCTCCAAACCTGTCTTTTAATCCGGTACTTCAAACAACATGGCAAGTTCAGGGACCCATAAGCTGAAACTGTCATTTTCTTTGTAAGTCCAAAACGAACACGTTCGACTTACTGCCAGCCAGGGTTTATTCAATACTCCAGAAACCCGGCTATGCAAAACCAGGTCATTATTTATCAGGGCGGTTCATGCTGTTTGTGAAGTCCCTCTGTATTTTCTCTAACAGCAGAGCTGGAAGGAGTTTCAGGCGCAAGCAGTACAGATGCCAGCACTGCAGTCTGCTCCTCTTCCTGGCCAGCTGTGCCATGGTTTGTGGGTTTAGCCCAAACCAGATCCTTGAGATGTTCAGGGCAAACACAAGCAAACACTCCACAACCCTTGTTGTTTCTAAACAAAAAAGCACCTCTCAACAAAACCCCAGTCATTTTAGTAATCCGATTTGCTGCAGGGTCCCACAAGCTGTTACAAAACATGGATGGAGAGACCTATGGGAGACAGGAAAAAGCCCTCTCTGCAAGAGCTGGATACCAGCAGGCAGCAGAGGAAACTTTTTAAGCTGCCTTCATATCCAAAGAAATGACATAAAATTGTACCCTGAAACTGTAACAAATGCTGCCGTGTTGAAACTAAGTCAGTATGAAGTTTTCCTTGGTCTGTCCAACCCCTCCATCACCCTTGCTACTTTTAACCTTGGTCCATTGCTGGTAACTGAATGGACACTTCAACAGCAAATAATTCACTGATGTTTTAAATGCCCTGAATTAACTGCCCCTAAAAATACCTCTCCATTAACTACAGGTGGAGCCTGGAGTCCTAATTTCTGTCCTCTTAGTTTGACCTCAGCTAGATGCATTAGGTAAGCAGCAGGAATATTCGTCCCCCAGCCTTCCCAAGTCAGAGACCTCCTCCAGTGCCGATTACTTTCAGCACGGAGAACGCCCAGGTATTTTAGGGTTCCTGTTTTGTGCAGCTGACGGCAATGATGCCAAACAGGTGTGGCTCTTATCAAAGGCCCCCAGTGTAGGCAGCACAAAACTACAAGCTCTATCACTGAGCTAGAATCTTTAAAATTATCTTACTGGAAGACCCAAGACATGTTTTTCCTGTTGTGGGTGGGAGGAGAGAGAGGCTCCATGTGTATAATAAAAACCAGATTGCCTCTAGACAGCTGTCTCTAGCAGCTTCTTAAAGAGGAACAGTGTACTAAAGGTGAGGAAGAGGGAGGAAGAAATAGGCTTGTCTCCCTTTTGTATCTTTATGGCATATAATAAATATTCAGAAGACTATTTTTAAAATTATTTGTTTTCTAGACTGAGAGCTAGGGGCACTGAAATTGCTACTTCAGTTTTCACCTGCTGTAACAGAGAAGAACATGAGGTATTGGTAAAGCAGTAAGTGAAAATTCCTTCAGAAGAAAGAAATAACAGAGGTGAAGTGTCCTTTGTAGATCATTTTTTCTGCCACAATGAAACATAGGTTAGAATTTACACTACTTTGAAAGACAATCTCAAAAGTTAAATCTTCTGATACATGGGATAATTTAAATAGTTGCTTTCATGAAACCAAAGGCAAGTCAGATGTAACCTGAATATCTTCCTGAGCTTTCATCAACTCTTCTACACACAGGCGTCCACAGAGCAACACTACAAGCATAAGACAACAGCACACAGAAACCACTACAGAATTCAAACATACCAACTTCACTTTGATACAATTAAGTCATCTCATCATAAAATCTCTGCTGGTCCAAAATACACAACAGGAAGTCTGTGTGACACTCATATGGGAAGAAAACCAACTATTTATCAAAATGTAGTCCCACCTAGTGTATGCATTTGCCTTTACACCATAGAAACCAACTCTGTGTGGTTATTTTGGCAATAATATCTTACCACGTGTAATTTCAGGTATCCCTGAGATGAAGGATAAATAGAAGGCTTTCATAACTACCAAGTTTAACTCTGATATGACTTAATATTAATGAGCTAACAAATATCCTGTAACTTGTGCAAGGAGCAAGCAACTTCAGAAATTATGTCTCTCTGCTCACTTAAGCCTACTTAGTTCTCTTAACCCCTGATCCCACTGTACTGATGCCTGTGGCAAGAACACAAATTCAGAGATGGTCGCTGGTACCATTTTCCTCAGTTGCCTCTAACCCTGCTCACACACTACACCCCAGTGCCAATGACGCCTTCACTGCACAAATGCTTCCAACATTTGCTCCTACCACTGGAAGGAGGAGCTGAAAGCTCACGTCCTGGAGGCTCTGACTAAAGCCCATAATGTCTTAAAGCCCATAATGTCTCACTGACTTGCTAGGCTCATGTTTTAACTGACCAGTTAAAGCTGGTGCTTCAGTTTGCCATGCTGTGAGCTTCCTTACTTGTACAGCTTTCCAATCTGCAAACTTTCAAAATTGTCTATATGGTGCAGTCTTAACAAGCTGGTAAAGGGTCAGAGATTTAAAAGATGTCTTGCATAAAAAATTCTTAAAGTAGAGGACTCAGAACTGAGTGCTATGAGAAGGTTTGTTCTATTAGCAGTGACTTTTGCAACATCACAGTTAAGGCTCTTTGGTTTTGTTCTGTCCTTTTGGTTAGTTTTGACTTCAGGATGGCTAGGTCTGCATTCATGTATATCAGGAGACCTCTTTAATAATAATCTCTAAAATCAGAGACAAATGGAAGCAGAACTCAGTGCTAGGGTATGCTAGGGTTTGCTAAGCTTTGACAGAATTGCATTTGAATACAATTCTGTTGAAATTAGAAGACAGATTTTACCAAGCTTAGTCTCCAGAAACAAATGGGAAAGACTTTGACAGTGTCATAAAACCTTACTTTCTAGCTGGTCAGGAACACAATATCAAAACCTCATTTTGAAATTTTTCATGTAAATACACTAAAAAAGTGAAAATGCAATACAGACCTGGGAAAAACACTAAAATTCTGAAGTTTTATTCCAATTAGAAATGAAACGACATTTCAAAACCTTACATCTTATTTATGAAACAGTTTGTTTCTACAGAGGTTTTTCTCATGACCTTAGAATTCTCAGTCTGGTGGTGAGTTTACTAAATCCACCAAAATACACCGTTTTTATCCAGAGAAGAATGGTGAACCAGCAGTCAACTCCCTGTCCCCACCCTATCCCACAGGAAGAGGTAGAACAATAGTTCTCCCACTGCTCTCCTTCATTCTAGCCCAAGCCGCCTACTGCTAACTGTACTGCTAACACCTCAGAAGTGAAACAATATGGGGTTTTTTAATCACTTGTGAACGTGGTTAAGTTCAAACTTCATTAAGCATCTCTAATTTCATAGTAGGTTCTGCAACTTGAGCATCTCCAACAAAACAAACATATACATTCACCTCCTGAATTACCTATTTTTTCCATTTGTCAGTATCAATTTAAAATAAGAAACACTGAAGGTCAGCTTCATAGCTGACTATGCTGCACCCATTTTGCAAAAATCCTTAACATTTTTTTCTTATTTCTCTAATCCCGTATCTATGCTGATTGTCTGGTTCAAAGTGTTCTGCTGTTCTTTAATTTGTAGAACGTGCTTTGCTACTACCCTCACTTACCCCTCCCATAGACTCTGACTGCACTGAAAATAGCTTTTATACCCTTCCTTCCTTCCTGCCTTCCTTCCCTCCTGTACTTCACCAGGGACCTCCACCAGGATGGTAAAAAGAAGCAGGGACCTGGGTCTGCTCTGCTGCACCTCTCCCAGCAGGTGTCAGTGCCCCTCTGTACCTGCCACCTGCACGGGGCCGTGGCTTCTCTTCAGGTTTGCTCTTCTGACCTTCTCCTTGATGCCAGAGAGCCTGAAAGAGAGGATGGCTTCTGTCTTTCACCCTGGCAAGATCAGTGTCAGGTCAGAACTGAGTTGCAGGAGGGGTCACACAGGAGGGACAGGATGCCATCCAGAGGGATGTGGGCAGGCTTGAGAGGTGGCCTGTGCAAACCTGGTGAAATTCGACAAGTGCCAGGTCCAGCAAGTGGGTCAGGGCAGTCCCAAGCACAAATACAGGCTGGATGGAGAATGGACTGAGAGCAGCCTTGTGGAGAAAGACTTGGGGGTGCTGGATGAGACCCAGCAATGTGCACTCATAGCCCAGAAAGTCAGTTTCATCCTGGCCTGCATCCAAAGCACCGTGGCCAGCAAGACTAGGGAGGGCATTCTGCCCCTCTGCTCTGCTCTGGTAAGACCCCACCTGGAACACTGCATCCAGCTCCGGGGTCCCCAACAGTAAAAGCACATGGACCTGTTGGAGTGATCCCAAAGGAGGCCACAAAGATGCTCAGAGGGCTGGAGCAGCTCTCCTCTGCAGACAGGCTGAGAGAGTTGGGCTTGTTCAGCCTGGAGAAAGTTCCAGTGAGACCTTATAGCAGTCTTCCAGTTCCTAAAGGGGGCCTAAAGGAATGCTGGAGAACGACTTTTTACAGGCCCATGTAGTGATAGGATGAGGGGAAATGGATTTAAACTGACAGAGGTTAGGTTTAGATTGGATAGCAGGACAAATTCTTCAATGTGAGGGTGGTGAGGCCCAGAGAAGTTGCCCCATCCATGAAAGTGTTCAAGGCCAGATTTGATGAGGCTTTGAGTAACCTGGTCTAGTGGAGGGTGTCCCTGGCCCATGGTGGAGGGGTGTTGGAACTAGATGATCTTTAAGGTCCCTTTCAAGACAAGCCATGATCTGTCTGAGGTCTATACTCATTTTCATTGGAAATTTTATGGGTATCTGAAATAATACAAATATTTCAATCCAGAAGATTTTTTTCTGCTCATTCTGTCCCTCTTGCCTGTGCTGAAGGCCACTATTCATGGGCGAAACAGGGAATAGGGAAATATGGGTCACACAGGAAATAATTTTTAAAGCAAATCAGGACAAATCTCTGCACCACCATCAGCACACACGTTCTCACAGAGACTAACTTCTCCAGGCTCTGTTTAAAGCTTCTGAGCAGTCAAGAGCTATGGGAAGGGGTGGAGCCTTTGTTTCAATTTGAACGACTCCAGTGACAATTTCAAGAGTACTGGACAAGCCAGGTTTGAAAACATGCCTCAAAAAGCAAGGTACCACATCCTCTTTGCATCTCCTTTCTCAGAGGCCGGCCAGAAACCCATGGTCAACCACAACCAGTCATCAGATGCTTACTTTCCACAGTATTCTAGCTGTGGACTGGTCCACTTTATAGTCTGTTTTCACAGCCTCACTCAATTTTATTTTTAAATAATAGTGAAAACACAGTCCAGTCATCAATTACTACCCAAAAGTCACTTCTGTGCAGTAATTTGGCTCCAATTTCCATGTAGGAAGTTTGAAATGTTAAGATAATTAATTGTTCAAAGTTAAATGGTCATAATATGATCCCTTTAAGTACTTCTGATTGCAAATCAGTATTAGTCAAGTTTTCTTAGTTTTGAAAGCTTTGCTAATGTAGATGCTAATTGTTATGGAATTTTGCAAGCCACAAATACAATTCTCATAGGTTTTCAAACGTCTATTAAGCTTCTCTATCACTCTTTTTCGCCCTTGAAGATACGCCAAAACACAATGTTAAATTATGTAGTTTCCCAATTGCATCCTGCCATATGTCGAATGACGTGCCTTTTACAGCTCCATACAGAGCAAGTAGTAAGAAGTTAAGTATTTCCATGCTGCAGAACAATGAGGAGTTTTTGTTAGTACCCTTCTATTTCCTTGCTGATTTCAAAATACTCATGAGATGCTAAAAATCACCTTTTTTTTTTTCTTTGAAAAGTCTAACTGGATAAGAAATTAGAAATCTCCACTCACAACACAAAATTACTCCTATTTACAAATCCCCTAGAAGGCTGTGCTTAAAGCAAAATGAAAACACTTTTCAGAAAGGTGCTCGACAGGTGATCTCTACATTGTCCTTAATCTTAGCTTTCCTCATTTCCCCTTCCCTCCTGGCCTCTCCTCAATTTATTTTTAGCATTATCAGGTCTAATTCCACTCTTGGTTGATTCCAAAAGTAAATAAGTAAGAGTTATTTCTTCAATAAACCAAAGTTATTTCAAATATTGTGTTGGGCCATGTCAACTGCAAACAAAGTCCTTCTTGGGACAGTTCCACAACTCTTGAGGGACACGCTTTGGAGTACCCCAGGATAATATAGCAAAGACTGGTGCACATGGTCACAGTATTCCTAAAGCACTCTGAAGTGTTTTACAATTTGGCCATTCAGTAGGTTGGAGATCACTGAACTCAGTTAAATCCTAAGCAGTGAATCCTTAAGATGCCTGCTGCTGTATACAACCCTTGGAAAAGGAGCAACTTAATGCTACCACCTTGACTTCACCACTCTAATCGTGTCCAAGTCAAAAAGCAGGACTAGAGGTCCACCTTAAAAATCAGTTACTTGCTGAATGTTCATGGACAAAAAAAACGAAACAAAAACCCCACACCCAAAACTTTCACAGTATCTTAAATCATTTCTGTTTGCATGTCTCTTCCGTTACTTTCCTCTGAACATCCCACCACACAACCCTCCCACCATTTCATCCTTCTCACTTACATCACCGTAATTACAGCCCTGGCTGATCTCCTTTGTGCTGATCTTGAGATTCTTTCTTTGGTCTTGCCACCTACTCATTTCTGATTCTTCTCAGATAACAGAACGCTTGTCTCCTTCCCAGACCTCCCACCCTCCTTCTCCCTCTTCCTTACACCATCCCTGCGAGTAAGAAAGCTGTTCCCAAACTTACTACCTCCATCCAGTAAAGACTACAACAGCTCTGCTGTGGGCCAGGTAAGATGTTACGCTTGTGGGCAAAACATTCTTTGGATTAGGCTTGCAGAGGGCAAGAGTCTTAACCTTCAGAAGTTTACTTTGAAGTCTGGCTGATTTGGGTTCCCTAAATCATTCTGTGCATTTACTTCCAGCAAGAGCACATCTGTACATCTCCAGTGCAGATCATTCACTTGGCATGAAACACTCATTGAGGCTGGCTTCATGTGCATATATGGAGTCAACAGCACACTTCCCCTTCCCTGGAAAACATACTACTGTTCTCAGACTCTGTGTTGTAAATTGCCTGAGGACAGGGAGACCGGTCAGTTTCCACACTGTTGCAAAGCCAAGAGGACACAGGAAGGCAGGAGTGTAAATGTCAAAGGGTGAGAAAGCCCCCACAGTCAGAACATCCAACCTCTAATACAGAAAATGCAGAGAAACTCCAACAAAAGTAGTTCAGCAAGACTGTAAGGCATTCAAGAAACCAAATATTCCCTGTTTTTTAGCTGTCACTTGAACCTTATTTGTATTCCAATTCCAATCAAGTGCTCTGCATCAATTCAGATAAAATTATGAGTGTTTTGCCTACTGGTACTGTATTTAGATCAAAGGGACAAATACTCACAACAATCATGGACCTGGGCACCTAAGATGAAATATCAATTATAAAACTCAATGTTAAAGCACTTTTTTTTCCAGTAGGTGTAACGCTCTAAGTAATGATACTTTACAGCTACATTTGTTGTATACACTACAGAACCCCAACACTGCAATCCACATCTCAAATCAGCATGACTCAGGCATATTGCAGAGGACAAGGCTGTCTGCTTGCCTGAAAAACTTCTGCTTATTAGGAAGAAAAAAAGAGCACACATTTTGCCTTTTCATTTTACTCTCGCTTTAAAAAAAAAAAAAAAAAAAAAAACAACCAACAAACCACCAAAGAAAGTCTTGCCTTAACCAAGTTTAGACTAACCAGCATAATGGCATAACTTCAGAAGAGGCTTGAATCATGGTGACTGCTGACTGACACACTGCACACAGGAAACTGAAGTTGGCTTTCTCTGGCTGAAAGTCCAAGCAGACCAGAGGGCCAACAGGAGCCTGCTTTGCTGACTATTCTGAGTGCCACAGGGATCCTGTGGCCAAACAAGGCAGAGGAAGAGAGGATAGAGCCCATTTCTGATACAGTGTTTAGGTGATTTTAGAAAGTCTTATTTTTTTGCACGATTCCTGGAATTCTTGGGGATCTCCCAAGAGCAATCTGGGTTAATTAGACAGTTTAGAAGCAACTATTATTTCAAATTAATGCCATTTCTACTAGAAAACGCATCACACTGAGAGAAAGAGAAGGACCAGCCTTCCAACACAGACACTGAGAAATCAGAATCTCACTGTGGTACTGTGTGCACTCACAAGCTGACTAGATGGTGTTACTACACGTGTAATAACTAGTCATTCCACCCTCAGTGCAGATAATATGACATAAAGAAAGAAAACCCATGCTGGAAATACAACAACCACAAAAAACCCCAACCTGCACCACACATGAAATACCACTGTACAGTTGTGGGAGAAATTCTTGAAACAATACAGTGACTGAAATACAGTCCCATTTTCTTAGTAGGTGTTTTGTTAGTATACAGGTGAATAAATTGTTTTTAAAAGGTATACCCAGCCAGCCAGCATCTTGTTTATGTTAGCACATAAAATGTGCTCCAAAGCCAGTGTCTAACCTGCTCTTTTGAGCTGTGACAGTCTGGGAGGGCTTGCACTGCTTAATAAAACCATCCCTGGTTCACAGGCAGACTTGCAGCGAGTCAGTGAGGTGTGGTCAATTTGAAAATACTATGGTTAAGCAGTGAAATGGTGAACACCTAATAGATAGCCGGTATAAAAACCATCAGTAATCAAAGTAACGTTAGCTTTGGGATATGATAGTTCTGCAATTTTTGCTAAATTCATATTATTGCATAAAATTTATAAGAAGTCTTATTTTACAATTCAGTTTCATCAGCAGGAAAGCTTTAGAGATGTTCTTACCATGCTTCAGATGTAGGCAGCTGTCATTCTGGGGCCTGTACCTGTAGAAGATTGTTTTCCTTTAACAAATTTCTGTTACAGAGTTTTTGCACATTCCAAATAAGTTTGTTTGCTACAGTGTTACATGGATATTTTTTTTGCATGTGTTTTTTGGTTTTGTTGTTTGGGTTTTTTTATGGTTCTTATACCAGCCATTTTTTTCTTGGGGAAAACAGGGTGTTTCTTTATATATATTTTACAGGCAAAGAGGAGACCTCACTGATGCTTTTAGCCAACCTACTAGGCAGCTGTTAGTGTACAAAGAAACATAAAATACAGTGAGAAAAAATACAGTTACTACAAAAGGTCTGTGTAAAGTTTCCAGTGTCCAGTAATACCACACAGTATTTGAGACATAGTTAAGTCTAAAGATGAAACAACACTGATTGAGGAGAAAAGCAAAGGTAAAACAGGACAGTGATTGCAGCAATGCGTAAGTTCAGCCAAAGATGTTGATGCCGTCAGGACTGCTGCTCAGAAAGGTGTAAGGGAAAGGAGGCATGGGTTGTGTGCATGTTCACAAGCTTACATTCCAAGTGAAATATCTTAAAACATCCATCAGAAGCAAGTGTTAGACAAAAGCTCGTAAAAATTAAATAGCGCAAGCCCTGGTTTCTAAAATATACCTGAGGTGAATGGCAAGTAAGAGGTGGTCATGGCCTACCTGATGCTGATTCCTGCAACTTTTCTCTCTTCCTCTTCTTTTTCTTCCCCTGAAAGATAGGAAATTTTATCATACCATTACATGCACAGAACTTTTTTTTGTCGCTTACCTCACAGCAAAAATCATCTGGACACTGAGAAAGCTGTTAGGAAAAAACCCAGTTATTTTCAGGGTAGCTTTTCTATCCCACTTTCAACTGGTTCAATGTTAACAAAGTTTGCTCTTGTTTTTTGGGAAGACACATGCACATGAGGATTACATGTATTTATATCCACATGGAATTACAATTTCTGGCAGTTTTTCAACTAACACTGGCAGCCGCAAGCACCTAAAAGACTTCTTATGCTCAATAATCTGATGACATGTATGTTGATATCATAATTTATGGCTCTTACAAGAACTCTTCACACATTCAGATACACTGTCATACATGGTAGGAGCAGACAGGGTGTTGAAAGTACCTAGGACGAGCACGTCTTGTCCCCAGGGTGCAAACCAGCCAACTAAACTGTTCTGATAATGCCCGTACCTGAACAAAAGCCAAGCCTGGTGTGCCTGTGCCCGGAGAGCGCGCTCTGCAATAACCAAACAGCAGAGACTGTACAGCACAGCACCCTCAGCTGAGGTGCAGGACACAAATAAGTGCCTGGCAGTTGTCTTTCTGGGAGACCACACGGGCCCCAACATGCCAACCGACACACTCAGCCTTCTCCCGCACCCCCGTCTATGGAAATGGCCACAGCTTCTGCTTCACACAGTCTCTCAGGAAACAAAAGGTCAGCTTAGACCCACAATTTTAAACCTTAATCATCTTGCACCACCCTAACTACCACTGATATTCCTCCATGTGACTTGCCTTTATTGCCCTGTGTAGTCAGTGAATGCTTTTGTGCGCTTCAAGAAAAAATCATATCCCTTTATATTTTAAAGAAGCCTCCAGACAGGCTGTAACAGATGAGCTCTGGCAAAGGCTGGCACAGTTGCTGTGAGCAGAGCTGCAGCCTGCTACCCATCCTCTGGTCCCCCACTCTCATTGATGGCAGCTGCATGTCCCAGCACAGAGCACGCCACACACACAGTGGCCACAGAGTGGAAGGGCTGAGGTGCTGGGACACACTTTTCCATAAGCTAACTCTGCAAAGTGATGGGATGGACAGCAAGTGATGTGAGAAACCACCTCAAACCCCTGCAGTGCTCACTGATTGATAGACAGCAAGTGAGGACTCCAAATACAGGCTATGGTGAAGCTCCAGCACATGAACTTAAGTAGCCTCCAGTCTGCTCTGACAGTCTGGGCCTGCCTGACTCTCAAGCTCCTGTCCTTATTTATCCCAAGGCTGGAAACAGGGCTGGGCAGTGCCTTGTGAGCAAGATTCCAAAGCCAGGACCAAGACCAGAAGTTGGAAAGCACATTTCAAGGGCTCTGGGGAACACACAGCAATATAATTTATCACTTGGGCAATACTTTTTTAGAGAGGAAATTGCATTAGTGCAGATGTTAACATGGAAAAGTCATGGGAGGAAAATTTGTTTTAATCTTGGTATCAAGCTGACTTCAAGTGCTAAAACATAAACTGAAAGCTGATCTGAGATCTACCTATGCGATAACACAAGTGAAGGAATAGAAGACTGGTCTGAAACCTAGTTGTCAGCATTCCCCACTAAGATAGTTTCTGACAACTGCAGCACATGCAGACACCGTCACGTTGTGAAAACACTGTGCTTCGCATGTCTATCACACAATTTTGCATGACTGCTTTGGGTATCAGTAATAAAAACATATGAAAAAGATAGTTTCAACAGTTGAGTAACAATGTTTAATATTTTTTTCAAATTCCTAAAATCCTGAATAACCAGGTAAACCAAAATAGAAGAACTAAAACCAAACAGTATGTATTTTTTACTTGTACTGTTTTGTGAAACAGAAGAACCACCCCTAGGTCACTTCCCAACCCTCAAAATACTGGAGTAATACCTGTGCTAAATTAATACAGTTTAACTTTTTGACTGCTAAAGTTATGAAAACCAAAGAGAAAAAAAAAAAAAAAGATGACGTATATCTGAAAAGGTTTCAGCAATAAACTGTGCTCTCCTGTGATCACCGTCTGACCACCACTGCAGAACGTGTGCATTCCTGGAGAGGCAGAGGGGAGGGCTGCAAGAGGAAGCCAGCAGAGTTCTTCATTGTAACATACAGCACTGGAATATGTCAGAGCTATACTTCCACACAGGATGTAGGCTGGAAGCACATCAAAGAGACAACTCATACGTGCCACCTCACACACTCCAAATGTCTGTCAAGGCATTTAAGAAACCGCAGGTCCGCTGCTTGTGCTGTGTGGCATAGGCTTGGGCAGAACACAGGGTTCCCAAAGCCAACATGACCAAACATCACAGGACCATCTCGAAGCCTGATGTCCAGTAAGCTCGAGCTGACAAGACTCCAAAGTGGCGTGATTTTCCAGCAAGTAAATTCAAGACAAGCAAAATCCCCTTGTTTCCGGGGGGTCCATCCCGAAGACCCTGTTTGTTCCCAGCTATACTTCAAGACAGCTCTGCTGACACGGTCTGGTTACTGGAAATAAACCCTACCTGTGTAATGTCAGGACAGTTTACTGGCTGTGTAAAACAGACAGAAAGAAGCTGCTAGGGCCTAGAGTTGTGTCTGTGCTTACAAAACTGGGCATGCATGTCAGCAAGACCAGGGCATTTCCTTAAGAGATAATCACACAGTTTCTGTGTCAATGCATTCCGTGCCAGCTTCTACAGTTTCTGTTAAGCACTAGATGTTTAGGTACCTCAATCATTAATGTCCAAAGACATCACTGAAGTAGAGAAAAACCTACTGTCCACCTAATGCAGAAGGAAAATTGAGCCAGATATAGTATGTACACTTCCTATCCCAGTAGCTGGTGTCACATCTAATGAACGGACAGAAAGGAGCCCAGATCTCTGGTTAGGATCAGTGTCTCAGGACTGCAGCTTCTGAGTTTGGTATCATCCCATTTGGCTACACTGACTGCTCATTGTAGGCACCATACTGTAACCATGCAGTGCAGGCTGTGTGATGTGCTATGAACTTGTTTGATATTTAATTATAAAACAAGAGCAATTTTAAGAAAACTTTTATATATATATACACACACATACATGTATAACATATATATATATATATATACACATACCCGTGTAACAGGAGGCTCTACCATGAAGGTTACTTATACAAGACTTGCACAGATGGACCATTCTGAATTACTCTCAGCTAAAGTTCAGTCTGCATTGAGACCCCTGGGCTTGCAGTTCTCTTGAAAGCAAGACACCCTTTTTTATCTCAGGTCTAAGAAAGATATCTTGAAAGTAAGTGATCAAATAGAAAATCATGAAAAATTCACAGCTGTACAGGACAACTTCTACTACAGAGCTTCCAGACAGTACTGGCCATTGTCTTAGGAAAAAACTTTCCAAGTTAATTTTCCCCTCAAAAACTGTGAACTTCATAAAAAGCATCTCAACAACAACAACAACAAAATCTCAAGTTTCCTGGGTGCTTGAAGTGAAAACAAATATAAGGTTTATGTTACAAGTATGTTTACCATCCCTTCATCCACAACTTTCCACAAGTTATAGAGAAAAAGAAGAAATAATAATAATTTTAGAAGTTACAAAAAGAAAGTGAATTTTAAAAAAGAACCTTCAAGTGAGTGACTTACATAGTTGTCTCTTGCAGACCAGCCTGGATAAAGCTGCATGTGTAGCTGCCTTTCTTTACGAGCTAGTTCATAATATTTTGCTTGTTCTTCACGGGAGAGAGCATGCCACTGCAAACAAAATAAACACAGCTTTAGACTAGGAACTAACTTATACCTAGGCAACAGATGACTCGAGCAAGTGTTTTAGTGACTTTGATTCAGTCCTTCCCCACTGCAAAAATGAAATTCATTAGCAATTACAAGCACCTGTGTTTATTAAGCAACTTTCAGGCATTTGTCAGCTCTGCAACTGCCAAGTGCCTTGAGCAAGACAAAAATTATTTATGGAAACAGGGCTCACCAAATAATCTGCTCACAGAACCATGCTCTCCCAACACTACTTAAAAAAACCAACAACAACCAAACAAAGCAAACCCCAACAAAAAAAGGGCAACAAAACCCAGGCTTTAGCTCTTGACAGAACTGAAGGGGTTTGTGCTGCTTTTAAAGGGCAGCAATCTCCCCTTGACAGAAGGGTCTCCTGTCTTGGTTTCAAGCAACAGCTAGACACAAGTTTTCAATGCCAACACAGAAGGCTTTCTGGGCACTAGCACTCCCATTCCAAGGTAACTTCTAAGTACTGAACTTCGAGGTACCTGCTTTCTGATTGAGAAAGAAAATGGCAATTGCAAAAGTTTCTAAGATAAAGAAATCACAGAATGACAGTCTTACAAATTACATGAGTTGACCTTTGTATCCAAGCAGGAATAAGTTTCCTGGTTTCATGAATTTAAAAATAAAAACACACACCCCTCCCACAAAAAATGAAAACAAAAGTCTCACAACCTGAAAATTCGAAAAGGTGCCAGCTACGTTAGTATCTAGTAATTTTGTTCTTGTTGAAACACCCATCATAGACCTGAACCAGAAAGAGTAAAGGCCTTTTATTTAGAATTAAGTTCCACTGCTGCAGCATTAGATGCATCTTCTTGTTTGACAACATCCACGGGGAAGTGAGGGGAGAAGAAGTTATTAAAAAAAATCCAAAAAACAGACAAAAAATCTTTAAGAAATCATTAAGACACACATACAAGTATAACATACAGAACTAAGATTTCAGATCAGATCACATCTGTATGATTTAATATGTTGTTTGGTTACTCATCAGAGGATGTGAACTAAAGCTCTTGTCTGCCTTGACTGGGCAAGCTGGATGTATTACTGAGAGCACAGCAGTTCAGCCTGTCTTCAACTCTCAAACTCCACATGCACATTCAAAAACGGGGAGGTAGTGACGACAATGCTGTGGCATCAGAGAGCCCAGCAGCACACAAAGTGTCAGCTCGTGAGAACAGAGGCAGTTCCTGCTCTGGGGTAGCACAGGGTAAATAGAGCCCATGATGACTGAACACAAAACACTTGACAATAATTAATCTCCAAGAAATTATACTGGATAACTCATGCATCGTTTGCACCACAGGAAAAGTGGAATTTGAGGTACTTTCATGGAGAACAGTAACTTGAAAAGAGGAGTCCAAGCTGCAGAAAAAGCAGGCAATGGAGCCCTGAGGCTTGATTCCTTACCAAAATGGATATAAGTTAAGTCACTGCCCTTGTTCACGCCAAGAAAACAAGGCTGACATACTAAGCAACTAAGATCAATCATCTGGGACTGCCATCTCCTGTAAGAGTAGTTCACAAATCACAGAATACTGTGAGTTGAAAGGGACTCTCAAGGATCATCAAGTCCAACTCTTAAGCAAATGGCACATACATGATCCTAGAGACTTGCATGAAAGCATGGAAAAGGCAAACACCAGTATGTCCTTTAAGGGGAGGTAACAAGAACAACAGAAAGCAGAAGACTGCACGAACTGGGACAAGTACCAATAGATTGCTGCTCTGTTTGGAGCAGGAAGTCTTCTGACTGTAATACAAAATGAGCACTTTAAGGTCATGTACTGATTTCCCACTTAAAAGCACAGGGTTTTCAGAGAGTTGCAGTACCTTTCAACACTGCCTTGGTCAGTGATCAAAAAGAGGTGTTCACTGGGAATTTGAATAATCCCTACTCAAACTCAGACTGATACAAAAGTCAACCATTTTCTCATTTCTGGGTGTCAGTTGCAAAATGGGTATTTACCTCTGCTGCTTTCCCTTGGAAGAATGATACTGGCAGAGAACACAAAGGCTGTACTGAGACTTGGCCTCCACAGGGTTTTTTCTGAGTGTGGAAGGTACAAAACACAACTAAAATGCCACAGAAGCAAACAGCTCTCAGCAAGGCTCTGGTACATGTACTGGGATCATCAGTACTCGGCTGATGACTTCAGAGACATTCAAAACTTGACTGGACAGGTTCCTGAGCAACCTGATGTAACTGGACTGGACTACACGACCTCCACAGGTCCCTCCCAACCTACGTGACTTTGCAACTGGACCACAATATATTCACTTTTGAGTTTCATCTCCAGTGGCATCCAGTGTTCATCTTTGAATGATCCCTTCCTGCTCTGATGGACACCGGCCTAAGGGAGGACCCAGAACATGATTAGAATGCTCTTTCATGAGTGACTGAGGATATTTTATGTCTGAGCTGCTGACACCATAACATGAGTGGAACAGACACAAACTTGATGATGTTGCCAATGCTGAAAAAAGAAAACAAAGATACTGCTTTTGTTTTTGTTCCATGTTTCATCTTTTATAGCTAATTTGATAGCTGTGCATCGGTTATCACCTCAAGCAGAAAGTTAGCCTTCACGCCCAGCTAAAGGGAAACACAAATTAGCAGGACACATGAGCACTCACAAACCCTCCTGTACATACCCTTCTGCCAAGGATCTGGTTGATAGCTGCACTTTCTTTCAGAGTACACTCTGCTACGACGTTTGCTCTCATTTCTTTCATGTACAACATGAAAGCATTCAGAGGTTTCTTAATATGAGGTCTTTTTGGCTCTTGTTCTTTTCTCTGTTCGTGCTGAGGCTTCCTAAAACGTGGTTGGGAAAGGGAAAGGAAAGGGAAAAAAGCGTTCATTGGCTTCAACCTAAAAAGATCCAATGGAAGATTACTAACTCGTGGTTACAGTAGCGCTTAAGTAGTAAGAGTGAGAATTTCAGTGGTCATGTCCCATCTACTTTCTCAGGGAGGGCGTCAGGTTGACATTCTCTAGCAAGGAACATTTAATCTATGAATCTGCTCCAAATTCATCACTTGTCTCAATTCTCTTTTTGAAAGGCTATCTGTGGTACCCTAAAAGACCACTGCCAAAGGCAGGAGAATAGCTTCTCATCCCCTTCTTTCCTGGGCCTTTTGCCTTTGAGTACTAAGCAATGAGACTGCTTTTTACTAGTGAATTTTTCAGGTAAGACCTTTTCCAGCAGAAGTTCATGAGTTCACACTCAAGCACCAGTCACAGCTGGACAGGTCCATCATTATGACCGAATCAAGACGGCTGTTGCCAACAGCTTAGAAATGCTGGACTGGAATGAAAAATGGCTTCTCATTACCCTTACCAAACAGTAGCCCACAGTTCCTGTTTTAGTTATAGGAGAAGAGTTAAAATTCAAAGAGGTCATGAAAGACACTTTTTTAAAAACATCCTTGACTCCTCTTCAAACATTTATTCATTAAGGGCTAGTGCAGAAAGGCAGACTCACACATGCATTAGCTCACTGTCGTTGTGCAGATGTTCTTGTTTTACTTGAGGTGTTACAATAGCTGGGTGAGGGATTCCAGTTGTGTGAGGGCCTGGAGGACCAGGAATCATGTGATGTGAAAACCTGAAAGAGAAAACAAAGCAAGGTCTGTAACCCCACTGAAGACAGGCATCAAACACGTATGACAGCAGCAGGACACTCTAAGAATGCAAATTCAACGGATCTTGCAATGAAGACAACTCTTACAGAGCACATGAAGAATATTTGGCTAAGATTTGTGCATTGTAGCCCAAGTATTCAAGAAAAACAAACAAATCAGTCAACATTTTGGTTGTAGAGAAGATATTTTATTACCTTTCAGGCAAACACTTTTAGCAATGCACACAAGAAATATTTAATGTTTATACTTTAGCACTGTCTAGAAATAAAAATACACATTTCTTAACCAAAAAAATATATTTCCACACCAAGATATAAACATTCTTGAAATATCCACCACCAGCCAATGCAAAGGAGGAAACTGCCATGCAGAAACAAATAAAATGAAAGAAGAGTCTTTTCAAGAAGTCCCTGACGGCTCTCTTTACTTTTCAAGGTACTTAAGGTAAAAGACTTTAACATCACTTCATCTGAGCCCACTATTCTTACCTCAAATGCTTAAAATAAACTTTGAAAATCCTGCATCCTGGACAAAGGATGGGAGCAGGGAGAGATTTTTGTCCTAATTGAAGCTTCCTTTCATTTGTACAAGAAGGAAAATGGAAAATAAAACCAAAATACCACTAACTGAATAATCCCACCCTACCAACCCAGGTCATTCTCAAGGACAGCTGAGACAGATCTTGAAGGTGCTGAGCATTGCAAAATCAGGCGCAGCAGAAAACCTGCATGCTGTATTTTAAACTGGTGGAAAGTACTGTTAACATCAAAAGCAAGCTCATGCCTTAAAGTTTTGATGAACGAGTGATGGCTAAGGAATGGCATCCAGCCTCTCCTTTCACCATGCCTTAGTCCCCTTGTTGCCCTTTTCCTTCATGTGATCAAAATAAAGGAAACACAAAGCCCTGTAACCAAATGAAGTGATTTTATCATGGAGAAAGAATGGGTTTTCTTCCCAGTCACCCTGACAGGCACATGCTTATCATTCCCCTGTAAAGAAGTGAAGGGACAGTGATAATCCAAAGGAGCCCACACACAAAGAGGCAAAAGGACCTACCACTTATCAAGTGGCCTGCCTTAAATCCCTGTGCAAGAGGATGTGTCTTCTACAGGTCACAGAGAAAAACCCCAAGAATTGTATATTGCAACCTTGTGTACACCAAGCACAGGATGCAGAAGCTGTCTTTAGAATGCGAAAGCAGAGCATAGGAGGTCTGGAGTGTGTCATGGCCAAGTCTCAATTAGCATTGCTTGCTTGCACTTAGACATAAAGACACAGTGCCTGAGTCACACACCAGTACAAATACTGTGCTGGCATCCCCTGCCATTAGTGGCTTTGGGCTATGAAATACCTACTTGCGAGCAAGTTTCCATACAGAGCATTACCTACATGATTCAAGACTAATTACCAACAACTTTGAAATTGGAACTAGAGAACGCAGACTAGCGTGACAATCCACCTGGCTGCATACTGACATGAGCAAAACCCAAGGATGCTATGCACAACACTATGTATTGCATCTAGAAATGAACTAATGTCTCATTTCAGATGAAACAGCTCAATTAATTGTTGACAGTTCACTGGTGCTCCTCATTGCAACACTTCAGAGACTGACAAGAAAATGCTCAATGAGACCAGTGTGGGATCCAGGCAAACTGCATATACACACAAAAGTTAAATAAAAATGTATGCATAAGGGTTTAGCTGACTGAAAAGCAAGCAAAGGCAGACCAAGATGCAAGCGGAAGAGCAACTTGCCCTCTAATGCCCGCAGTTACTCCCCAGTCAGTCATTCACCTCCTACACCTACCTGGACATGGAAGGGTCGACTGAGAGTGAGGATGGATAGGGCTGCCTGAATCCACTCGAGATGGGATATACAGGCTGACCTTGCCTGAGGTCACAGAAGAAAGGAACCCATCAATCATACGATATGGTATTCAGTGGTTACTCTAGAGTTACAAGCTCTTGATGGGAACTCAGTACTAGTCACAAATAAACAGTAAGAGCTAACACTTTCAAGAGTTCTCCTAATGAAACTAACGAGTACTTAAATGCTTTGAACTTTCTCCCTTGCTATTGAAAGATTCCCAATCTAAGTTTCCACTGGGAAGGAAAGCAAAACAACCAGCCTTCCTCTCCCAGGGCACACGCACACATGCACACTCCTCTATCTCTATCCCTCTCTCACCTAGTTTTAGAAGCACTGGAATCAGATTTGTTAAACAAGCTCTTAGGAAAAAAGCATCTTATTCCAAATAGTTCTACTGTAGATCAGAGCGAGAACACCAGATGGTGAATTATTAAGCTAAAAAGCCTTTTGAACAGTTTTATTAAGTCTTTGAAAACTTAGGACTCTCTCCATTAGCATATGCTATAGTGAGGTACAAGTGGACAGCTTTTCTAGGTAGAAATTTGTTTGATAAAAAAACCCAACACGACCACGTAAAAGGCCACAGCGACACAAGTCTTACTGCTTAAAGACCAAACTTTGCAGTCCAGTAAGAGAAGCTTGTGTGAAGGTTTTCCCTTCTTTACACTCCCACATGTACATAATATTTTGCCACCAGTCCATCATTTGAAGTCTTTAATATTTATCACCATCACTACATTTTGATTACTTTCAGTTTGCAATGGTTCAGCCATGACTACAATGAACACTCTGGAGTAGCATGCAACGGTAATGTGAGCAAATACCAGCTCTGCCCAAACACCTCAACCAGCCAGAGGGACACCACACACATCAATCCTATTCAAACAGATGCTTATCAACTGGTCAGTCAGCTCCCAGATGAGAAAAAATGGAACCGGGCCTTTGTAAGGTTCAGGACACAGGTGTCACTCTTGGAGCGTGTCACTGGAGATGAGCAGTGCTCAAAGGGAAGAGGAAATGAAAAAAAAAAGTTGAAGGAAGTCTCAACAGCGCTACCTCACAGCAGGGAGCCATAGCACAAGGGACAGCTGAGTATGTCCTGCTGCTGGTGAGTGCTGCTGAACACATCCCCGAGCCTTGCGAGGTTGGATCTTGTCTCTCCTTTCTCTTTTCCCTCTTCCCTCCCCCCAGCTTCTGCACCAAGAAACCATTCAGAAGAAATGATTGAACACATCTGGAAAGCGCATGCTAGCAACTGCCTGGTGGCAGTGGAAGTGGGGAGACAGCTAAGCAGCAGAATGGGGAGGGGTGGGGGACGAGATTAAAAAAATAGTCAGATACTTCCATATTTTAGTTTGATATCTACTAATTATTTGTTCCAAAAAGGCATGTGGCCTTTCCTGAAAGATATGCCATCAATACAGCATTTCACCGTCTTCTGCTCTCTACTTTCTCTGCCTGTTGTCATCTGGATCATGTTTCCCTCCTATGGAGACACTAAAAAACAAAAAAATCTGCGTCCCTCATTGCATGGGCACAGACTAGTCACAATACAGATTCTAAAGCACTGGAATTGTGGCCGAGTTTCCTTATCCCGTGCTCCAAGAGAACTGAAGGCTAGCACATTATCTACCCTAAGTAGACATGAAGCACCCTGCCAAATCTATTACTTTGAAAATACCACATTTCCTCCAAAAGGAAGATGACACCCTGAGTGGCAGCAAGAGATCATGAGAGTGCTAGTATTAGCAAGAGCAGCAAGATCTCCCAGTGACAGAGGCTTCTCTCCATACAGAAACTGTAAAAAGCAGCAGACTACAAAAGTTTGTTCTCCATTTGGGGCAGTTTCAAGATTTCCCCCCCCACACACACTTCAAAGTTCCTTCTTACCTCCCCTCTCCTCAGTAATTGCAATTTTGTTTATTAAAATCTACATTTAATTCCTTGAGAACTGTTTTCTGCTATCTGTGCAAAAGCTAAGAGCCACAGATCTGAGCCATAAGAAACATACAGACTTCAAAGTGCAATCTACACACTTCAATTTCTGTATGTGTTCAAAAACCAATTCATTTCAAATATCTACATTTTTTCATCTTTTCAACTAAAACAAAGTAGGAATTTTTTACTGGAATGACTTATTTTGTAAATGCTGCAATTGATTCAACAATAGCAAATGGTGTGAACATGCGCCTGTCTGAAAAGAAGCTAAAAAATCTTACCAGCCAAGAGGTGGTGTTATCTGTCCAACCCCCCCTGGAGACAAGGGATAGAAGGTAGGGAGATCAGGAGCTGGAGGATGCCTGGACATGCCTGTTAAAAAGCACAGAAGAATGAGTGACTTTCCCCTCAAAGTACTCCATATATGACTTACAGTTCCCAGCTAATACTACAATGGAACTAGTGCTCTGGATAAGGGAATAACCACCTTCTTGGTTAGTGTTAAAAGCAAAAGACTCCATGGGCCACCTTTAAAACAATTTGCACACAATACTGCAATTCAAAGGGAGATACTGGAAAAAAACAAGGTGGAAGGAGGAAATAAATATATGGGTAAGGACCTGTGCACGTTTAGATCTCCTGCGAAGTGCATTAGGTGCTACTGCCCTCTCAATGGTCTCACCAAACCCGACTGGATCCTGAGGACCTCTTCTAACACATCATGGAACAAGGGGAAAATAAAGCGCTGTCAAAGAGCAGCACAAGCTGAGCTATTAGATTAGGTAAATTGCTACTTTTACATTTTCACGGGTTCCCTTATGGATTCACAGATTTTGGAAACTTGCTACCGCAGAGGATCAGTGGTTAATTAAGAATCATTTTCAGGCCTGTAATGGTCACACTTGATATGATTCATTTGGCTTCCAATTGTCACTCCAGTTCCAACTAAGCTCTTCATCAAGTTGACTCCTGTGGGCTCCAAGGTCAATCTGTTTTGCAATGGTAGTATTTCATGGAAAAATAAGAGTCCCATCAGGAATGATCCATCAGCTCACAGTCCCCAGAACACAGAGTCCTACAACTGCAAGAATCACCTCAAGATTAAAGCTAATCCTCATCCCAAAAGGGTCTGTGGTCTCCATTCTTCACCTAAACCTTGTGCCCCCAGGAGACGGGGAATTACAGTTGCTGAGGCCACAAAGACATTAGTTTATTTAAATGTGTTTGGGGAAGAGGGGGTGAAGCAGAAGGAATTGTTAAGTCTACTTCACATATTAAATCAGCTGCTTTAAAAGGGTATTAAATATTTATGTGGAGACACTCCAAAGGTCCAAGACTGAGCGTGTGCTACCTTGACACTTAGTTTATAGTTTGATGTTACTGATTTATTCCCTTCACAGTTTGTATTTAAATCTTCTGAATTTAATTACAAGATTTGAGGAATATCTGTCAGGACCATGTACAGGAAAGCATGGAAAATAATACCAGTGGTGTTATTGTCTCAAAAAACCTGAATTTTCAGACTTGGAACCACAACCTGAGTGATTCGAATTTCTGACCAGTTGTCTTTTCAAAGGTGTGAAAACAGCTGGTAGCTGACAGGAAAGGAAACACTTTACATATCCCAGGGCTTTTACATGAGAGGGAACAGTCTTTCCAAGTGGTTAAAAAAAAAACAAACCAAACAAAGTGTAAAAGCCCAGCGTCTCATCTCTCACATCTCTGGTGACGACTGATGCTCCTGGAAGTGATGACATGACCTTGCCCTGGCCAGACCAAGATCTGCACAAGGAGCTGGGCCACTCCTTCCCCAGAATCTGCAGTTCTGACCCACAGAGACAACACTGCTCTCTCTTAACTAATGCACAGTTGTTACTCCTAATCCAAAACTTCTGACTCCTTATGGAGGGCTCCCAGCACCTAATGCCCACAGGAGCACACACAGCTACCACATGGCCAATGCTCTCCAAAGCAAGTTCTCTGGAGAGGGTTAAAGAAAAAAAACTTACTTAAAAAAAAAAAAAAAAAAAAAAAGACTGCCTTTAGGGAGGTGGTGCTGTGTGTCCATCCTGAAGTGCCAGTACAAGAGGCAGTGCTGAGGGCAAGCTGCTGCAGACCCCGTTGTTGGAGGATTTTGGTGGGAGGAGGGCACCCTGGCATCAGGGCTAGGGCGCCAGGGCAGTGCCTTGTTCCAGACCCACAGTGGGAGGCGAGGACAGAAACAATGGTTGGAGGCGTTTGGCAGAGGACCTGAGGAAAAAAAGAATCCTCTCTGCAGCAACTGCATGGGCTACTTCACTGCGGCTGCTCCCACACGCTGGTGGCGCCGAAACAGGGAGCATGGACAGAAAGACCACACACATCAAGGAGACCATCCCAGACAAAACCAGCAGTCTCCAGCCTGCATTATCCACATCATCCATCGCCATCTTTGCCAGACACTGAGCAAAGGGATTAAGAGCCCGTTCAGGAACACCAGAGGGCAACGAGCTTTGTGCCTCCTGGCAGAGCCCCTTGGCAGGCTTGCGCTCAGGGATGGGGATGTGACTGGTGAGAAGCTGGACAGGGGAGACGGTAGAGAAGCAGCAGAAGACAGGATGTGCAGCAGAAACAACAAACCAGATGTTGTTCAGTTGGGGTCTGCTTTACAGGAGTACAAAAATAAACTGGGGTAAAGGCAAAAAAATGGGGCACATGAGGGCAAACTCAGCATGCAGTAAGCAAAAACCTCTTGAGCTCACAAACTGCAGCAGCAGGTTGTGCCCCAGCTGTCACAGCCAGCTTCAGCAAGAGGTGGAAATCCCGTTCTCTTAACACGTGGCACCCCTGGGATTTCAAGGAATGAGTGTGAATATCCTTCTCCTGGGCACTGATGCAAAGGAGGAAGACAAATGATGACAGGAGGTCTCCATTTGCTTCTTCCAAGTCTGAAAAAGATATTATAAATGTATCTACAGGCCAGGCTTTCCAGGCAGAGTGCTTTTTGTATTCCCCCTCCCTAGAAAAAAACAAACAACTAACCATGAAACAGCAAAAAACACACAGAGCCACCCAGCCATAGCATTTTCTGGATGTAGCCCATGTTATTATCTCCACGGCACAGCCAAAATAAAACATAGACATTCAGGGAGAGATAGAACCAAAAAAGTCTCTCTCCCTGAACAGTTATGACTAGAAGCCTCCTCAGATAAATGGGACAACTGTGCATGTGGATGTGTGTCCAGGTAAAGCAGAGCGTCATGGTTTTGTCAACTGGGTGTCACAGCACCTGGTAGGACATGCGAGTGCAGAGAGAGGCAAGGAGAGGCACCCTCCAGGACCAGTCGTGGCACTCACAGGCTCCCTGCCCATGCAGAGATATCCAGACTACAGTGAATGCCTTTGTAAACCCTCTGCTCTCTCTCCTCCCCTCCTCATCACCAGGTCTGCCATGCAGACTTCTTCTCAAGTGCTTACCCAAACCCTGGCTCAGACCTGAGACGGCCATGGCCAGTCCTCCCCTTGCACCTCCCCAACATCCATCACATCCCTCCCCAGCTCCTGCAACCCACTGCAAGCAAGCACACTCTTCCCAGAAATCCCTTGGGTTCTCTTGCATACTGGGCAGAAGCTCTTGACACAGGCTAGGCTTGACACCTTGGAGACTGTCCACTCTTCCCTGGGGGCCTGCAGACTGACCCTGAGCAGTGCTGGTCTGACATTCCCAGATGTGGATCTAGGAGGCTTTTGTGTTTGCCTTAAGGAGTTCTAGAGGTGCAGACTAAACTGACATCCATGACTCGGACATCTAAAAAGATGCTTTCTGCAGAAGGCAGCCAGCACAAGAAGGTTAAAAAATGTCACATTTGTAAAGCTTTTACTTGCACAGTCTCAAAACTATTTTTATGGGCAATGCTTTGATTATGCCAACTGACCTATGAGAGAATACAGACATCTAGAATACAAGGACATAAAATAAAGTGAAAGAAAAGGTTTCAGTAACACCACTACTGAAGTACTTGTCCCCTGTTTTTGGGAAGGTGAGGGATGGTTGCCCTTTCTGTATCTGAATGCTGCAAGCCTTGGACACCACAGGAGATGGTGAAGACTGGCTGCTGTTTATTGAGATTTTGAAAGACTTTTATGAGAGAAGCAAACCTGAATTATCACATTAGAAAGAGCGTAAAAATTTCAACAGCTAAGTTAAATATCAGCACCACAGCAGAATTACCATCTCTAAAAGTGGGCATATGCACCTGGAAGCCTCGCTCTAAAATATTACAAATTGGTAACATTGGCTCCGTCAGCAGCACGGAGGGACCAGGACCACCCTGCAGCCCCACCGTGCTGGGAAAGGATGGACTCACCTTGTTTGGAGCTGACGTCAGAGGGGATGTGAGACGGGTGTGACCCCGGGGAAAAGTGCTCATCGCTGTAGGTTATAAGAGGGGTGAGGGGGTGAACCGCATGAGAAGGCTGTACCACGGGCACCTTGTTGGACTGCAAGAGAAGAACAAAAATTCAATTATGTTAGTGAGGTGAGGTTTCTGCTTTGAAAAAAAAAAACCAGACAACATTTCCAAAATGCTATTTTAAAATACTTGCATTACTGAAGCGGGGGAAACAGATGGACAGACATGACACTGGGGCTAATAGATGGAAACCAGGTTTGCTGCCAGAATCGGCATCCTCAAACCACTGGCACCCAAGAAGGGATGCAGATATTGAGGAAATGCAGGGAAATGGGTGGGGGCCGGGAGCAGGAAGAAAGGCATTTGGGAGACATTGAGACAGGGCTGCGGAAATGGCAAATGGAGAGCTGCAGGGCAGGAGGAGCAATGTGCTGGGCAGGCAGGCACTGTGCACCAAGGGTTGTGACCTAAGGACAGCAGAGTCAGCAGCAGTGCTGGAGAAACCCTTTGGTTACAGGAACAGCATTTAAAAAAAAGAGAGCTTAAAGTACAGGCTTGCCATATCTCCAGCCTTAAGAGCAACACAAGCTTCATCAACTTCCCTCTTCCTCTCCACTGCTCTCCTGCACGGCCATGGCACGGCACAGCTGGGACAAACCCCCACCATCACCAGAGCAATGGCAAGTTTGTCCCTTGCAGTTTTACAAACTCTGGTTGAAAACTCTTGGTCTGTCTGCCAGATAACTTAAAGGGCACCCTTAGAAGCCTGATTTCATACATAAGCAGTTGGCAGTGGCCTCTCGAGGGGGTCAGTGAGAGGGGAGACCTGCTGAGTGCACAGGGACAGCTGGGAGGCCTCAGACTCCATCAAGGAGAATTCAAAGTGCTACAAACGCCCACGAGGGTCCTGAAATGGGTGCCATAAGGTGATGTCCTTGCAGGGCAAGATGCACACTTCCCACCAGCACTTTCCAGGGTGCAGAGGCACAGGGGAGGAGGCAGGCAGCATGATGGAAGGATCCTGTCCAAAATTATGCCCTTAGATCAAGGCCGCAAGACAACGGAACTCAATCCCAATGAAAGCCTGCATTATTAGCACTGCTTGAAACTCAGTTTGCTCTTTCCACAGTGGAACGAGCCACAGTAATGATGCCAACATGTAACAGGCACTCCTCATTTGTACCCTGCCGCTCTACCCTGCCCGTTAGCACAAATAATTATGGAACAAACAGGTTTTTAATAAAACCTCCCCAAAAAAATAAAGCTGTCCTTCAGACAGACACACTGACAGCAGGGACAGCCTGTCAAACATAAGGAATTAAGAAAAAAAATAAGAGGCCAATGAAATTAATTTTCATTGAGTTCACTATTGAAATCCTGGCACAAAACAGATGTTAGGACATAGCTCCGTGCACAAGTCCATGATTTTTCTGGACTTCTGGAAGCAGACGTGTTATTAAATGAACAACTCAATTTATTGTTAAGGCTGGTAGGAGTAGAGGAAAGGGAGCAAACGAGAACCAGTGCAGCATTTTATGCTTTCCTTGTTTCCAGAGCACCACCTTAAGGAACTTGCATTAGCAGGCAGTATCTTCTTAATGTCTGACCTATCCCTCCAGTCATATAGCTCAGAATCTGGTGCCATGAATTTTTGCTAAATTATGCTATCCTTGCTCTCCTCTTAATTTTACGGTTTTCAACACAGATTTGCTTTCCTGTGGGAAAGAGATAAGAACCTGAGGATTTTAATTTAAGCTTCGGCCTTGTCTTATATTTTGCAAGATGGAGAGAGAAAGCAGCACTAGTAGGTGTTTTAAAGCCAACAAGCATTAGGTCCATTTTTATGACCAAATAATAAAAGCAATATGAATTCTCAATAATATCTATGAGTTGAGTTGTAAAGGGGATAGCTCAGACTGCTATTCATCTTCCCCATCCGTATAAATTCCACAAAAAACAGATGCCAACAAATTTCAGACGATTTACAAATCAGGCCTCAGTCTTTAGCTGTGAGACTCGTAGGCCAGCCCACCATTCAGCCATTACTTTATCAACAATAAACTGTATATTATGAATAAAGATAAGCAATAGATGTATTTAGGTCACACACACACACAGCTGCTAATCAGCATTAATTTCTCAAAATTTAGTAATTAACATTTTGCATTGTACTGGATGTAATTGTCATGCACGCCCCTGGTATCAGGGTTCCTTGCTTTCAGAAATCACCCATTTATACTTAGAGCATGCCAATCCCTGTACCCTCTCACTCTCCAGCATCCTGCAGATTTTATTTTATTTTCTAATTCTCGGCACCTTATCCCCTAAGCCCATGGCAGCGGCTTTCAACGGGCGAAGGAACCGTGAGAAGTCAGGAGAAAAGCAAACCGCTTGTCAGTGGGCTTAAAATTAACATATAAACGGGCCATATCTCCATTAAGAGCATTTGGGGGTCTGCAGAGCCAGAAACTGGGAGGAAAAGAGTAACAATAAATAATAGCAATAATGCAAAGCTTCCCAGCCTGCCTGCCCCACGCTGCTTTGGGAAGACCCAGGGAGCTCTGGCAGCTAAATCCTGCTGGTCACCCCAGTATGACACCAGATGGGGGCTCGCTGGGCACAGGCTGAGCCTCCCCATTCCCTCTGGTCCCACCAAGATGGCCACAGTGATTGATAGTGGGGGGACAAACAGGGTGACACATGCAAGATAAAACCAGGAGAAAGGCCTGATGATGTATTTTCCAAAAGCCCAGTGGACTTGAAGTGGTTCTGCCATGGCACCTGCCCTACATGGCAACCCAGATGGGTTATCTGGGCCTTCCTCACAGAGAGGGTTCAGGGCAGGAGACCAAGACCTCGTATGCAGATCTGGATGCCCCTCTCGCCAGCCTCTCAGCCCTCCCAACCCCAGCTGGGGTGAGGGATTGTCCCCAGGTGCCCCATCCAGTCCCATGGACACTGCCCTGCACCCTTTGCCCTGAGGACATCTGGACTGGGGATGTTGCCAAAGCCCCTTCCACCACCTACTGCTCACAGTGGGCACTAAAGCCCCACTACTGCTTTCCAGGGCTGTGAGGCATGGCCAAATCCTGCCTCACACTGAGGTACAAGACTGTCCTGATGAGACTGCTTCTACTGCATCCCAGTCCTTACCCACTGGCTTCCTCCTCCCACAAACATGCCATCCCTACTACATTTGTCTCCCCAAATCCTCCAAAGACAATGCATACATTGCTCCAGAAAAACTTGAGAGACTGACAGAGACATGATCTCGGTCAACATGACCTCCATGCAGGGGCAACTCCATTCCCCATGGCTCACTGAGCAGCTGCTGACCAAGCCCACAACCACCACAGCTCTCCCTGGCACACTGGTGACATTTATATCTAATACAGGCATGGTCCACAGAGTGCCTTTTCTCCTCGCACAGCCTGAAAATCTCCTGCAAAACCCTATCGGTCCACACACTTTCAATGAGACAATTACATAATTACACACTGTTCTATGTGAGGTTCTTTGGTATTTCAGTACAGAAATTATACTTCATCCACCCACCAAAACATAGCATTTTGGTGCAAGTAGGTACCCAAGCAGCTTCTAAAACCACAATAAAGTGAATGAGGATGAAATTTCCATCTCCATTCTCATTTCCGAGACAATCTGGAGAAGCTGAATGTTTGTTAAAGCTGTCCCTTGCACAGCTCTGATGCAGTGTACGTGGTGTATTACCACACCACTGAAGTTCCATTCTCTGTGCCTAAGCTTCTTCACGTGACCTGGAAAGTAAAGGAAATGGGACATACAGCATAGCTCAAGATATGCAATTTGGAAAAAGTAAATTACTAAAATTGAAGACATGTTAGTTACAACCTGAAGACACCCTGTTATGTTTTAGGACACCTTATCATGCATGTGTTACCTGTTATGAACACTAAAGGCTAATGGGAAAGGGATAACCTATTCCTGTTGGCCTGGGGACACACAGCTGTGCCCCGGAGTACTCAGCTCAAAGGGACACTCCTGAGCAACTCAACCTTGGTGGTCTCCTTCTCAGAGACCACAAGGCCACCAGGGCTCCAGTCCCAGAGCACAGTCTTGCAGCACAGACCATGCCAGCATCCTTTGGGAACTGGCCTCTCTGCAGCACTCCCTGGGGCACTTTTTCTCATCAGCTTGGCCTTCCCAGTTGGTCTCTTTTATTTCTCCCATGCATGTGCTCTCAGGGAGAAGTGAGGCAGTGCAGGCAGGGGACAGTCCCCTGAAGGACACCAACAGGACTGGGAGAGCATACATGTACTGGAAACAGCGGAAGATGAATTATTTGGCCAGTTAGGGCTAAGATGAAACTGCTATTCAGTTTTATGACTGACCTAAAAAAAAACTCCCAAATGCCCAGTACAATGTTGGTGGGCAAAGGGTGTGGTGTATTACGGAAGAGGGCCCTGACCCAGCAGTAGGCATTATCCCAGCAGGAGCTTCGCTGTGCACCGGACACCTGTTTAAAGCTATTGCTGTGTTAAAGTAACGCAGGAACAGATCGGTACAACAGCAAACACTTCCCTTGCAAACAGCAATCGCAGTCTGCAAGTGGTAAAGCTTGAACCTACTCAGGCATTTTGGCCAGGGCAAGGAGCGGGGTGAGAAATCCCCTGGCAGTGGCACTGGCACAGCTGCTGCCATATGGCTGGGTGACCCCTGCAAGTGGCCTGCACTGGCAGTGCCGCACCTGCACTCACAGAGCCTCTCACCATTTCAGACATGTGCCTGCCCTCTCATCCAAGGAGCACACTGTGAGACAGTTCAGACTGATCTCTGGTGAGTTGGTGGTGAAATGCTGCAGCTCATATTCAGTCTGAATCCCGTAAGTTTTCCCTCATTTTTGAAATGCTTCCTAAGAAAAGCAAGAGTCCAGAAAAAAACAAACCTCAAGCCCTCCCCAAACAGCCAGCTAATGCTTCAGTGAAGGCCCATACCTGTAAGGTATCCTATATGCAACAAGTGTGCAAAAACTATAAAAAGCCTGAGACAGCCATGGCAAAAATGCCTGTAGGTCAGTGCTGGGCGAGGCAGGCAGCTGGGAGCTCCTGCTGGAGCTGGGGCCACCATTTGTTCCAGCTGCTGCACAGAGAAAGATATTAAATTAATGACCCTTCAAAGGACACGCATCTACAAAGGAGGTTGCAGGCAGGCAGGGAGCTTTGCAGAGAACCATGAGGCAAGCAAGCCTCTGCACACAAGACCCAAGCACCCCTCGTCAACACCCAAAGAGGTGCTGGGTTGGCTTTTGTTTTGATTCTCCTCTTTTCTTTAAACACAAAGTCGCTTCTAAAAAGCCAAAAAAAAGGCCCCAGCCTGTCCACTCTTCCTCTCCTGTCAGCAAGTTATGCATTGGTTACAGATACTAGCAGATGGTCTTCTCAATTAAGACTAAAATAAGTCAACTAAAAAAAAAAATCAACTTAAGGATGAATAAATGCATGTATTCCCTTTCATTCCTGAGAGAGGGGGTCATTTGAAGAAACAGCTTCAACTTTTTGACAGAAAGTGTTAAATTTAGTGGGAAAACACAACAGATAGGTCCTCAAAAAAACCCCACCACCAAAACTTCTCCAAACCTTTCCACTACTGCTATAGCGGTACCTCAAAGTAAAAGGACCAAATGGTCCTCTTATTGTGAGAGAATTTGAGGCTACCTTGATCTGAAGAGACGTGAAGAATTCATCCCTTTTTTAGCCTGTTCTCATTTCTGGAGCCCTGGAATCATCCTTAGGCTAAAGGTTTCAGCAAACCCAGAAGACAGCAGTTTCAGCTGTCCTCTCAAAATACCAACAGCATTTTAATGGCCAAACTAACTCTGTATTTATGCCTTTGCTGACCAGCTGTTGCGATAAAAATGCAAGATCAAGAAGAATGTTGTTTTGGAGCAATGTCAAAACCAGGCCCATGTCTGGGTCCATCATGGACAGGCTTTAGCACAAGAGTAGCAGTGGTGGAAAAGGACAAGGTAACAGTAAGGTGTTTTGGCCAAAACTAGTTACAAGTAGAGGAAACAAGCTCATCATCACCAGCAGTAATTGCAGCCACAGTTTGCCACCTCCCTGGGAGCTATTGTATAATCCCTTTTCATAGACAACTTTGCAAAGATGCAGCAAGGTCAATACATAGCAAGATCAGGTTACTCCCCCATCCCCAAACCATTTTCCAGAGGAAAGAGTTTTATGTCCAAAGCCAGGTTCTTCCTAGGCTCGTGACGGCAGAGATAATTTTATGCTTAATTTTCAAAATCTTCTCCAATCCTTGGACAGTGCAGTTGGGAGAATGCCAGAGTGGCTATGGTGAGGGGTGGCTTGCAGCACTACTTTTAGCCTCACCTGAAGCTAAAAGGAGCAGGGATAGGAAAGCACACCCACAGGAACACACGGCTCACAGGAAACAGGGGCTTAGGAATACTGTGATTTATGAAAGACAAATAAAAATGGTGCAGTCTTTTAACCCTGCTTCACAACTGGGCAGCGGGAGGCCATTTATCTCACTGACCTTTCGTGCTTACAAACAGCAGGGGGGACACCCCAGGGACTCGCCATTTTGAGGAGCTGAAGTGAAATGCTGCATCGATGCTGATGTGAAACTTTACATCTTTACAACTGCTAACACTTACTCAGAACAAAACTAAAATCAAAACCACACGTTTCAGGGGGCAAACTGATGGCTTGACAAGGTCAGAAAAAAATCCACCTGGTCCCCCTTTTCCTCATGTACTGTATTCAACTCTTCACTGTGGAACTAAGTTGCACCTCGTGCTGGCAGTCAGGAAAGGGCAGAACAAGAAAGTGACTCTAAGTCAGTCATTGAAAGTATCCCCATCTCCCCAGGACACACTGCATCATGAAACCAGGGTCAAAACATGCCAGGAGCCCTCAGAAGATGGAGAGAAGAAGCTGCCAGTGTATCAGCAGGTGAAGGAGGCACCCAGGACGCTTGCTAGAGCTTCCCATGGTTATTTGGGAACAGGGAAAGTTTGTGACTTTTTTTCCAGCTGCTCAGGCCACTTTCCTTTTTGGGAAGCCCAACAGCAAGTGGCTGTGTCTGCAATGCACAGGAAAGGCAGCTTCATGTCCAACAGTACCACGCCACAGGTCACAGGCACAAAGATCAGCACCTGAAGCAAAGGGGGTGTCACAGCTGGAAGTGCAGGCAGCATACAAGGACAGGCAAGAGGAATCGGAGAAAACTGCTCTGCCTGAACCCCAAAGGGTTGGTGTGCAATAAAATACTCAGTGCAACAGCCAGGGGAGCATTGCAAAGGAAAGCATAAATGTGATTTGACAAAGCCTAGAATAAGTTTCTATCTAGATGGATTACAATCAGTCACTAAATTCAGGTTAATTGCAACATTAGTGAGAAACTACCACTATTGGCTTGTCTACATTCTTGTCTTTTCCCAACTTTTTCACCCCTCCCTCCCCTTCAATCTTGGAAATTAATATAGCACAACTGTGATTTTTTTGCTGAAAAGTTGTAATAAGCATTTGAGTTCCCTCAAGACAGCTTTAAAAACACGGGTGTTGATTCTCTGACAGAAACATGCTTTATTTCAAGTGTTCATTAAGCACTGCCATTAAGTAAGTGATTAAAGCACACCCAGTATTAAAATAGCTTGATTAGAAATCCCCTGCTATCTCCATTTTCTTCTCTCCCGTGACTTCTTAATTTGTTTGTTCTTGCCTGCTCAGGAAGGCTGTCGGGAGACCTGGCGTGCTGGTGAACCATGTGGGGAGCCAGGCAGGTCTTGTAAGGCTCTGATGGGGAAGACAAACCCACTTCAGTTTCTGTGCTTCAAGTTCACATATACAGAGATTACACCTAGTTTTACACAGCCCATTGGTTTTAGAAATACGACTGATAGGGCATTAAACTGGCAGAAAAGCCACATGCCCACAGAAAAAACTTTCCCTGTTACAACATTTTGCAATGTCCCATTTCACTCTCTAAACTCAGCAATGGGTTCTCGTGGATGGAGATTAACTGCCAGCAAACACCCCACAATTTGACGGTCAATGCTTGTTTTAAGCTCCAGTTTCTGCAAGACGCTCCTTTAACTTTGGCCATCCTGAACAGCTCAACTTTTTCCTGATGTAAAGAGGAGCCCCACACCCAGCAAGCAGGAACCTGCATTATCAAATCACACACTCAACCCCGGGAGTCTCTGAGCACACCCAAAAACCTGGTAAATGGGACTGCTGCCACTAAAAATGCTCTGGATGGTGACATACCCCATGGGCCTTTACCCTGCACAGCATCCTTTCTTTGGCTTAGTGCATCCTTGTCACATACAAGCAATCCCATCAGGTGGAAAGGTGTTTTCCCCCATTGTTTCCTGACCTGTCCAGAACCCTTTCTGTTCGTTACTGGCTAAAGAGAACAGAGGCCCAGTAATGTTTTAACAAGACCAAGCTTGAGCCTCTGGGTTGCAGAGCTCTGGCTTATTGACTGCTTGGACAATAAGGACAATTGTCCTAAGCCACCAGAGGAAGCCCACTGGACATCAGAGGAGCCAGTGCCCACAGCCCATCTGCTTGCCAGGGGGGAACTGTGTTATGTGACAGGGAGCCCCAGGGGTTCTGGGTGGGGGGAAGGGGGCTGGACTCCATCCTGGTGCCACCTCTTGTGCCATCTTCAGCTCTTCCCTGGGGACAAAGCTGCTCTGGTTTCTGTCACCAGAGCTGTCTGCTGAGTTAAGAAAAAGACACGAGCTTGTTTTCCTTGCCTCGAGGTTATCAGGATCCCTGCCCACAACAACTCTGGCATTTTCTCTGGTGTACTCAGACCCACAAGCTCATGCGCTTCTCTCACAGGCAGAGGGATGTGTTTAGTCCCATATTCAAACCTTGGAAGTGGCTCAGACAAGTAAAACACCATCTACCACATAAGCACACGAGTGTTGTGTGAAGTGGGCTGTCCAACAACAACCTCTGAAGCCCAGCGTTTCTGTTCTGGCAGACAACGTGCGTCACAGGATGGGATGACTTTTCCTCATCGGCCTCCTCAAGTCCCACAGGATACAGGCCCAGGCTCCTGGGGGGAACCAAGAAAAAAATCCATCCTGCACCCTGGTGACAGGAAGATGCCTTTCAGCACTGCACACACAGTGGATCAAAAGTGCTTGAAATAGGACCTCTCTTAAATGTATTTATATTAAGTCTATGTTACAGCCTATTCAACACCATGTGTCATAACAAAGACTATCAGAGGCCCAGAAAACTGAGAAATGGGTCAACTTCTCTCTGAGTTGCAGTTTTCAAGGCGCACTGAATAGAAATGTTCTCGATTAAGGAAATGCCAGAGTATGACATGTACTGGGAAAACATCTTAGCTCTGACATATAGAAAGAAAAGACAAAGGCTCGACACCGGTCCAAGCACCTGGCACACCTTTATGTGTTCAGAACCTCTGTTTACCATGACTAAGTCTGCAATTTAGAGGTTGACCACGCAGCAACTTCTTACTTCTAGCAAAGCAGAGATCATGCTGGGCTGGCCAAGCTACCCAACATGACTGATGTTTTTGGAAGTGTTCTTGCCTTATCCACCCTCTAAAAAACAGGGATGAATAGGAAAAAAATATAGAAATGGATGTGATCATGAAGGAGTGATGGATTTGATGACATCAATGACTCCTCCCAGCTGGCCTTTGCTCCTGGCAAACCCTGTTCCCCACCACATGGATGCTGCTTGAAGGCTCCTGCAGGAAAACCAGTGCCGAGGCCAAATCCCCTCCGGCTCCCAAGTGGCAGGAAAGGCTGCCCCGATTTGCCATGAGGTGAGGAGACCCTGCTGCTCACCATTTTAGCTCCTTCAGGGAGGTTTCCTGGCAGCAGTGGAGCAGACCTGAGCCCGATATGAAGTGCAGTGCTGACAGCTGGGGCTGCATGCACTACATTAAGGGTGGCAGGGGCAGGTAGGGCTGGGTGGGATGGATGCATGGGTTGCTCAGCATATGCCCTCAGAGGGGCCGCCTTCTCCAAATTCGAGGCTCTCAGGCATCACTGACCCTGCGTACGCACTGTAAAAAGTTTTCAAGTAACTTCCTTGAGTCTGGCTAAACCGTATTAACAGATTTATCCAATAACATGCAAATTCAGGTTTTAATGAAAAGTCTTAAGTCCCAGCTCTAAGTGATTTGGACTTTTCTGCTAATGGCATCGGCTAATGACCAAAGATTTAATGCATCAAGTCTTAGCATACATCAGTGCAAACAATATAACCATTTAGTGGAGGCAAAAAGTCATCTCATTAGACATCCATCATTGGATGTGGGCAAGATGGTCCAAAGGCTTAAAATAAAATATTCATTTTTAAACTAAAAAAATTTTAAAAATAAAAAAAAAATCCCTAAAAACGTACAAATGATTAGGCCAAAAGTAGCAGTCTGCTAAAGCTTCACTGGGATTGAAAATGCAAGCGGCAACGTTTATCTGGAGGTAAAACGCATTTGCAAGTACTTAATTTCGGCAGCGCTGTTCCACAGAAGACAAAACCAATTTTAACAGGAATTAAAGCAATAGGGCCCTCCAGAAACAGGATGTCTCTTAGACAGGTTATTTGAACCATCAGTAGAAGGTCATAACAGGAATTATTTCTCTACCACATTGTGCAAGATGATTTCAGTACAAACAAAAGTGTTGAAAAGCTACTAACTTAATTTTACAGATCATTCCCACGAGGGTTTGTCACATCAATAAGACACAAAAACATGCCCTAAAATTACATTTTTATGTAGCTAAAAATACAAAAATCACAGCACACAGCTAATGACAAGCAAAGAATGACCCGAACAAGGCATGGGCTCAGAGAAGCAGGGCTGGAAACACTGCTTTTTGGCCCAAACCATTGAGGCTGAATGTTTTATTTGGACTCTTGAAATAAGGAGGCGCAATAAACCCAGCACATAACACTGCTGGATGCTGAGCTACCAACACAAAACCTAAATGCTCATTATTTTTAGTCTTATTTGCCAAAAAGCATCTTAGAAGACACAAAAACCGGATTGACACCTCCCAGCCATGGGCTGACAGTGGGAGATGACTTAGGTGAGGGGAAGACTCTAATTATAGTGGACCTGTGCAAGATGCCTGTTTGCAGGAGGAGTGGATAAAGGATATCCATGTAAGATAGAACACGCCACTATTGTGCCTGCAGGCTGTGTCTCCCAGGCCAGCTTAGGAAACATTTTTTTTTTTGCTCCCCGAAAAGCGGATACAGCAACTTCATGGCAAACCCTGCCTCCAGACACAAAGGGAATCCAACAAAGGAGCCCTGAAGGGATGCTCCTACATCAGCTTTGGAGTTAGAGCTGCCTATCCCCACTGAAACACACACTTGTGACCAAGGGGGTCCTCAGGACCCAAAATGAAGCTGTGTCAGGGGAGGTTTAGGTTGGATATCAGGAAAAGGTTCTTCACCCAGAGGGTGGTTGGGCACTGGAACAGGCTCCCCAGGGAAGTGGTCACAGCACCAATCCTGACAGAGCTTAAGAAGCATTTGGACACAAACTGGGGCCCACGGTGTGACTCTTGGGGTGTCCTATGCAGGGCCAGGAGTTGGACTCGATGGTCCTTTTGGGTCCCTTCCAACTGAGGATATTCTATGATTCTAAGAAAATGTATCTTTCCCTGTGTTGGTGGCATCAGCTCTCCTCCAGCTCTTCACCAGCCCTGTTCACCACCCATCCTTGCCTCTGCTCCATCATCCTGTACTCACCCCTAGGAAGTTTCCTGGGCCCCCCGGCCCTGCTTGGCTCATTTAACTGCACAGCATCCTAAGGCTCCCCAAAATCAGGCATTTCCTTCAGCTTTCAGGCCTTACCCATGCAGGCGTATGCCTGTCCTGGGCATGGACATGAAGACGCTCCAGTGGCTGGGGTGGCAGCCCATGAGATGGGGGGAGGCAGAAAGAAACATGGGGCTCACCTACTCCCTCTTCCCACCCCACTCAATTTGGTCTGTTACATCTAAGCTCCTTCGCCCACTTGGCCACAGGGCTTAAAAAAAGGTTGCTGCTATGCACAAGGCACGTGATGCCTCTTAAATCCTGCATAGGATATTTCTGCCTGCTGCTAGAATTGAATTTTTTTTCTTTTAAATTCAAGAGCTGCCCTTTAAAATTTTAAAATCACTCTTAAAAGCAAAAAACACACCCAGCCCACAATCTAAGTTTTGTGCAGCAGGCACCTACATCCTCATAAAAGCCCTGGGCTGTGCTTTATAACATGGGTAGAAGTCTAAACATCGTAAAAAAGAGCCTAAACTGCCAGATTGCCCAAGCCTCCAGTAAATCACCCTTCCAGATGGGCTTAGAGCTGCACATAGAGCCCCACTAGTAGCAACGGGTCACCCTGCAATTATATTCCAATCCTACTAAACTCAAACAACGTTATACGAGAGTTATGCTTGACTGCATTAAAGAGGATCTTCCAAAGTTTACCATCACCCTGTCATTACCAACAGCTCGATTTTTCATTCAATTAGTCTTCCCCTGTGCAATTAACTCCCCCCTCAAAGCAAGGCAGAGGCCGGGATGGACAATTTCTTATCATAACTACATCCCTCCTTGGTACTTTTCATTGCAATAAAGGCGGTGCTTGGGAGAAACACAGTGCGTTAGGCTCTGCAAAACACCACTAAACAATTTATCAGGCAAAAAAATAGCTCGTGCCAGGAGAGCTTGGGAAAGCGCTCAGCCCCTCACCCCCCTCCACTGCTGACAGGGCAAATGGTCGAGAGTGCCAGAGATGCCCCAATGCAACACTAATCCTTTTCTTTTTTGGCGTGGACACACAAGGGATGTACATGAGACCTGGCAGTCCCACACCCGCTGCTGCAGGGCAGCAAACCCTGGACCTGCTGCTGCGTCCGGCTTGGCCTGCCACTGGGGCTGAGCAAACTCTGCTGGTGACCCTCCCACCCAGCAACCTCTCCTGCTGCCGCCCCCAGCCAGCAACGTGGGCAAGGTTGGCAACCACATACCAGAGACAATTTTAAATTTTTTTTCCCCCTCCTCCTTCCCTCTCTCTCTCTTTCCCCTGCTGCTACCAGAACTGGCAGACTCCTTCCCTGTTGCCAGCATTTCAGATGCGAGGACCAGACCCTCACCTCTCCCCTGCAGAGGAAGCAGACTTTCTAGCTGGATGATCTGAGAATCATCTGGCAGTCGGGCAGGAGACACAAGCACTCCTGCTGCAGGTCCCATGGATGCTGCACACAGGCATTTTGAGTTTGCTCAAAAGGCGCATGTCCACAGCCAGCCACACAGTTTGCCACGTTTATTTGCAGATGAGGCAAATTTTTACTGCCTCTCTTTTCAAGAAATAGGCTGGGAGAGAGATTAAGGAACACTGATTTCAGCCTTTTAATCAAGTAATCAAGTTCTCTGCTCTAAAAAAATGTATTTATTTTCCTCTTTATGGCAGAAAGGACCCTTTCTGATGGACAGGAAGCATGGTCCCTCTTAATTCTATCCTACACCTAGGATAAGGATACCTTAACCTCATTGGAAACTGAAAATTACCCCGAATTTCAGGCATTTAACACAAATCCACCATCTCACAGCCAAGACACTATTCACACCATGAAACAGGCAGAATTCCCCTTGCCTTTCTCAGAGTTTCAGCACCTGTGCCTGAAGACAAGGATGGCTAATATCCTATTCCAACCAACCAGGCTGAGGACAGTCTCCAGACAGCCAGAGACAGGACCGTGAGCCATGGGGTGAATCCCTGTCACCCCTACTTGAGGGATGCACTCCGCCTGTGCCACCGAACTAGCACAGATGCAAAAATATGGCAGCTCATGTGCAGAAGCAGAGACAGGCAGGATCTGCTCATCAACAGCTCTTCCTTCCGCTCACCCTCCCAAACCTCCCTGTCCACGCACAAGCTGCTTGTGGGGGACAACCAGCTCAAAGTGAGTAATTGAATGCCAGTCTATCAAAACAGTGAGAAAACAATATCCTCTCACTGGAAGATACTGCAGATGATTTCTCATCTGCCCAGGATTTTGGCACTCACCGTCTTTATCAGTTGCACAGAACTAGGAGCTGAGAACATGAGGAGAGCAGCCCCTCGGTGTAGCACAGAGACAGAGCACAGCTTTTATCAGCATTAACTCTCTCACTCTAAGTCAGAGGAAGGAAATGCTGCCTCCCCCACAACATTATTTTTTTTAAAAAACAACCACCTTTCCTCTTCAGAAGGGCCAGGCCAGGTGTTACATGCTCTCAACATCAAGCTAAGGCCAGGCTGGCTAATCTGTAGGTTCACTCGTTAACGAGATAAAGGATTTCAGTGCTGTGCCGCGGCCGGGCTGTGGGAGCTGTGGGCTGGAGGAGCGCTGCCGGCAGCTGAGTGTCACTCCTGGAGGAATGCCTGACCTTTCCCGGGGCTTTGATCATGCTGGCTCGCAGCGTGAGATAACCAGCCCTTTGCAGAATCCGGAGGTAATAAAAAAAGCAGCTTTGAGGCCTCGTGTTTTTGCAGGGAAATACTTACCTGTGTTCCCAGCACGCTGCCCAGTCCCCACCACTGTCCTCCCCAGATTTCAGCCACTTTACAGCCAAACCCATGGCTGTCAACTAAGGGAATCATGGAAAGCCTTCAGAGGAGAGTTTTTAGCTCTTGCTTAATTTCTCTTAATTGAAGAGGGTACTTGGGCACTGTTCTTAGGGAGGATACAGAGACTCAAAAAAGAGCAGAGCAACAGAAGTAAGGTCCCCAATTAGTATGTGATTAAGCTGTAAGTAGGATAATAGGAGGAGAAATTTTGTATCTTATACAAACAAGATAGCGAAAGATAGATAAAAGCACAGAAGGGGAATAAAGCTTTATCCCCAGTTCCCCTCTGAACACTCAAGCCATACAGAAAGGAGTAGATTTGCCAAGGGTTTTTTGTTTGTTTCTGATTCTTTTAAAGGTGGGTGTCTTTCTCAGGACAGTTCATGACGGGCAATTTAAACAAACCAGCGTAGTACCAGGTTAGTAAAGCATGAAACACCTGAAACCCTGGGCTGAACGTGCTGAATCTGTGATAATTAGATCAGTCTTGAATACTTCCTTTAATGAGTCTACACAAGCACCTCATCCACCCAGCCTACTCTTGGTTACCAACCTAGAGAAGTTTGCATGATCTTCTCAGGCTGGTGTTGTTTTTTTCTTCTGTTCAGGACACTGCAGTACAGTCTCCGAAGCTGGAGCTACAATTCCTTGATGCTCTCTGCAGGCTGTATATGAGGCACAGGGCTTGCTCTGCAGCACTCCTCAGCTGCAAAGCAGGCTGATGCCAAACCGAGCAGACCTGGATAAGTTACCCCTCTGGGGGGGGAAAAAGTTGTACTCAGCTACGCTGTCTTCCTCACGGGGTTAACTATGTAGATTTCAGATGCAAATTTTACTTTAGGGCAGGCTTTATGGTATTAAGAGTCTCTTTTTCAGCCTTCTGAAATTTCATATGTATACATGCTAGAGCTCTCTCATCTCTCTTAATTGGGTTTTGTGGAATTTCAAGGCCTGGGGGCCAAGAGGGGAGGGCTGCTGATTAAAGCACGCCACGCAGAAGTGGATGCAGAAGTGTTGCACAGTAACAGGAGGGAAACAATTCCTCTGAGCTACCTGCCTCCACGTGCAAACCCCATCTGCCACTCGGGAGGAACCCCATCTTTTGTCCTGGCCTTCCTGAGGGTGCAAGGATGGCTCTCGCCCTCTGCAATGGGCACTGCAAGGAGGATGTTCAGCCCTGCATTTCTGGATGTGCAAATCAATTTCAGAGATTTAGAGGCAGCTACGTTTGTTTGTTTCACTGGAAATAAACCTGTGTGCCTGTGTCCTCACTGCAGACCCAAATGGGCCACCTTCCCACAGTCCTAACAATGATTTAGACACTTCAGGACCGTTAAGGAGGAATTAAAGGGTGTTTAATCTCCCTTTATCCCTTTTCATAACCCAGCACACACACGTATGCCAGAATTTGTTAGGCTGTGATGTCTGAACTGATGAGATGACATGTGTCTGTGTGTCCCCACAACAAGAGCACAGAAAATAAAAAAAATTTGGCCAAACTGTATCTCTCCACATACAAGGATTCAGTCCAGGAGCCTGCTTGCAGCAGCTAAATACAGATATTCACACACCCATTATAAATGCAGTCTAGTTTCATTTTTAACCCACAGGAGGGTGTGGAGGGAGAAGACATCAAAGCATGGACACAGGCTACCCTGGCATTCTGGGTGTGCAATTTTATCTTCCCCTCATTTCCCTCCTCTCCAAACCAGCTGCTACAACTATCATGATACTTGCCCTCCGGCCAGTAGGCTGGAAAACTGGCTTCCAAGGCAGTCATTAATCTCTCCCCATTACCCAGCTGGCACAGGATTTTGCTTAGATCGGAGAAGAGTCAGCTCGGTGTCCTCTGAAGCACCAGTGGCAGCTCCCTCAGCCGTGCATGCCAGGCACCCGCCGGCCCCTCTGCCGACACCGGCACGGCCTGGCACTGCTCACCCTGCTGCAGCAGAAGGGTCACCACGCATGCAGTGAGAAGGGTAAAACTCAAGCACATGCACTGAAGAGCACTGAAAGAGGAACTTTGAATTATATAACCCCCTCCTGTCAGCAGTGACGGTGAAAAGAAGTGCTGTGCATCTTCGGGGGAAGATGTCTTGGCCCAGAGCTAAGTTTAGAGGCTGACTTCTTGCACAGCAATAGCAATAGCAGCACAGAGTAGCCCCTACATATGCAAGTTATGCAAAGTGAAATGAAGATGCATATAAACCTTCAGCAGGAGAGCACTGCTTGGCAATGCTGCGCTTTTCATTCGGCCATCAGGGTTCAACCCGTCCGAGGTAACAGGGCTGGAAATACACAGAGGTGCATGGTATGCTGAGCACCGGCAAGGGCTGCTCCAGCACAGCCAAGCTGAAAGGAGAATAAAACAGGCTCAGAAGGCACCATGTGCACCACTGCAAGTTTGTTACGGAGATAAAGTAACAAGAAGTGTGTTTCATGTGATCAGGGCCTGAAACACAGACATTTTCCTGTCCCCCACCATGCACTGCGCTGTCCTAGCAACTTCTGAGGCGACATCTGACCATCTATGTCGGGTCAAAAATAATCTTTTCAGAGAATACTTTTTTCCTGTGTTGACGGGATGATTCATACCAAACTTGTCATATCCTCTCAGTAATACCACTCATTTGCTATTTTTAGAAGGGAACAATGGGGCCCACCAAGACCCCATGAACACACACCTAAACCTGCATTTGATCTGTCAGTAGTACTGTAGGTTTCCCCAAGAAGAAGAAACATGCAGGCAAGTTTTTGATCTTCCTTAAAGTACCGCTTATCTCAGCTTTTGTTTGTTTTCTGTTTTTCAGGTGTGGGGTAGCGTCTGATGTGAATGCCACCCACTGTAAGCTATCTAGGCAACGAAACAACCATCATAAACCACCACTGGAACAAAAATAGCAGCACCTTTCTCTCCCCTGCCTCCCCCGGGCACAGGCTACAAGCGGGACAGCGCTGACAGCATGTGCAGCTACAAGCTCACTTTGCAGATCACAAACTCAGAGGTGCTAAGCATGGGTCTCCTCTCACGTATCTTCCAGACACTTGTTAGGGAACCACTGAGTCCTTCTGGATGGCTACCAGAAAAGGCAGCCTTTCCCTAACAGCTGTGGAGCAGAGAGGGTTAGTCCCCCACGGCTGCTGGTGGGTTCAAACTCCTGCTATGCCCAAGAAAAGCTGCCACCTGCAATACAACTAGATGAGTGAGCACTTAGAGCAACACAGTTCACAACAAGCCTGAACCACGGCAAGCTGAGCCTTCTCCCACTGCCCAGGCCTTCCTCTTCTCACGCCCTCTTTGCCATCCAAAGGGAGTGCCTCAGCTAGACGCAGGACAGTGCAACAGCAACAGTACCAAATCCTAACTTGAATGGGGAGACGGGTCTGAAAGGGATTTACATGAGGCTGCAGGTAAAACCGTTATTCATCCACACTTATGGCTCAGTCCCTTCTGACTTCAGAGCAAGCTGGCCAACCACAGCCACACCTGAGCTTGGAGGAGAGGTTTCCAAGTGGCTGCTATGCTCCTACCAGCTTTGGGAGGGAAGAGAAAGGACAAAACAACCCAGCAGCCAGGTAGAGGAAGGAGCTCTTCCAGAGCAGGAGGCAGAGATCAGCCACCATACCGCCTGTTTTGCAGCAGTCAGACGGTGAACATGTGGCACACGGGGCCATGGATGTGCACCACATGAGCTCTCCATCCCCAGCACATCCTTCCTCACTGGGAAAGGACAGAACCCCCAGGACACCCAGCTGTGGGGTCTGTTGCTGAAATCCTGCAGGGCTTCTGCTGAAAAGCGCACTTAAAATGCACACTAAAAATAGAGCCTGCACTGATGCTATATTTAGCAGGAGGGTGCACGCTTTCAAAAAAAGGCTGTCACCCCCTCCAGCAGCAGAGGGAAGGCAGCCAGGCATGCCCCTGGGATGGTCCTGCATTCCAGCCCTGCTGCAGCGGCACGTGCTGGTACCCCAGCACAAGCATGCCTCAGGAGAGCCGCCTTCTCCTATGGAAAGGTGAAGACAGGGTGCAGGAAACCATTTGCAAGCTCACTGGGTACATGTCCCTGTTCCACAGAGGCCAAGTGGGAGGCAGGACCCTGGACCTCCCTGGGAGCTGTGAGGCTGGCCAGTCTCACAAATGGATATTTCCTTCCCTGTGCCTGGGTTTTTCTATCTATCTAAGTGCAATAATGAGCATTAGGTTTTTCATAAAGCACTTACAGATATGTTGCTTCAGCCAGGTGCCAGGAGAGCCAAGCATGGCCACTGAAAACTTGTCAGCTAGTGAAAACATGAAACCTCCCACTTTGCCTGTCAAGCCAAGTATCTGTCAAAACCCTTGACTAACTATCTCTCAAGTAAAGAACAAAACACTCATCCCCTGGCTGGGCTACTGAGGCTATGGGGGCAGATCCAGAGCTGATGCGACACAGGCACCGGTGTCTGCACTGGCAAGCCCAAAGGGGCAGGTTTGTGCTTTCCACATTTCGTGCTGGGTTACCTCTCCCCCAGAGCAAAGCCAAGGGGATGTGCAGCACGAGGAGAGGGTGCCACACGGTCCATGCAGATGCTGCATGGGAAAAAGTGGCACCTTCTCCCCTTGACTGGCTGAGCCCTGTGGGGCGGCACGACATGGCAGGGGGCGTCCCACCTCCGGGGCCCGGGAGGAGCCACTGAAAGCCAAGCTTCTAATTAAGACCACGGCTTTGGTTAATTGAGTCCAATTCACCTGTGACATGAAGAGTCCCAATCCCATCAACAATAATGGAACTGCATCGGCTTACACCAGTAATGACTTCAAATCAGTGGCATAATAAAGCTAATTCAATACTTTTCCAGGTCCAGCTGATGAGGCTGCCAAGGGAGAGCAGGAGACAGCCTTCCTCCCTCCCCACCAACACCTGCTGGAGGGCAAAAGCCCAAGGGTTGAGAAGACAGGAAACGTAAAAAACCAACTAAGTTTCCAACAAGACTAAGGCTTAGTTTTAACACTGAATTACTCCTGCAGATGACCCTGTGCAAGTGCTGACGACAAAGCAGCGCTGCCCACAACTACTTCCCAGGAGAAGGAACCATGAAAGGCAGCCACAGGTTTCCAACCTGCTGTGTGCTACTGAGCCACCCCACCAAGCTGAACCCACCAACTTGGGGCACCGGGGTCAGGACTTGTGTCACATGCTGGATAGCACCTGCCAGGGTGTGGAGCTCCTGAGAGATGGCCACGTGCTGGCAGCCCTGGGTAGGAATGTGGAGAAACATGGAAGTTGCCCGACGTAGGCAGACATGCAAATCAGCAGCTGCAGGGCCACACCGACAACCTCCTAATTGCCTCAGCAACCTCCTAATTGCCACGGCGCCCCCAGCTCTCTCGGGGCAGGGGCTGGGAATAGCCAGGAGGAGCTGGAAGGAGTGAAACCCTCCCACGGGAGCAGGGGATGTGCTGCCAGGTCGGTGGTGCCCTGGGACAGCCCCAGTGCCCCGAGGGATGGGAATGGCCCAGCTTGGCCCCCAGCCGCCCCACACAGGCCACTGCCTTGCGCACACAAATTTGTCTCTGCCTCTAGCCAAAAAAAACTGAGCCGCCACTCTTTAGAAGAGACGCGCATTATTTTAGTGCAGTCAAGTTATGACTGGTCTGATTTCCATAATACACGCTCTGCAAACATCTGCCTGTTATTTAAGGCTCGGCTCCACTGGGACAGAACTCAACAGGGCAGCCCTTCGAGCTGGTGTCCATGGAGGACTCCTTGCTGCCAGAGACATCCCAGGGCAGAAGCATGTCCGGCAGGAGGTCAGGCTGGTCACTCCTTGCTCCTGCAGCCACCACCAACTTCACGTTTCTGAGCCCTTCCCCACGTACCCACTGATGCTTCCGCTCCCCTCGAAGGAGGGCTCTGTCCCCCTCTCTACCAGAAGAACCTGCTCATGCCAGTGAGTAGCTCCCAGTGCCTGTGTCACCCATTGGGGGACCCAGCAAGGTGTCTCTCATCATGGGCATCTAGCAAATCATCTGGCACCCTCAGGTTCTCTGCCAGTTTTGCAGGCCGACTGCTGAAACCTGAGTGTCCCAATTAGATGAGGTGAAATGCTACCCTGAACAACAAGCATTGCTGGCAAGAAAGTTACCCCCGTGTTATTGGACGTCTCCCTCCCTACTAAGAGACCGCAAATTAGTGTTTACTTTAGAGGCCAAGTAGGCCAGCTTTGAGAAACTGTGCCTGCCCTGCCATCCCACAGGTTTCCCAGGGGCTCCCTGGGGGCTCCTCAGTACACACCTCAGTGCCATGGCCTTGCTCTGCATTTAGCCCAAGCTCCATCCTAGCCTGACACAGCATTTAGCTCCTGGTTTTATTCCCTGCTTGCTGTACTGGGAGAGCTGAAACAACCGAGTCTCTGTACTGCAGTGAGTTGACACAGGCTAAGTCAATTAGCTGCTATTGCTGTGATGCTCAGCTAGGCCAGATCAAAAAAGACAAAGAAAGAAAAGCCTCACATTGAGAAGAACCAGGCCCAATCAACACATTTGTCTTCAATACTTTGTTCAAAATATTTGAAATGGGAAAGAGAAATGGCTGATGCTTCCCAAAGCAGCTAGGTACGAGCTTGCTTTCCTAGGGCAGGAGGGGCAGAGGGGCCAGGCAGAGCATTGTAGTTCCTGCTCACCTCTGCTCCAACCTTTGTTTCCATTCAACAAATGCTTCAAATAAACACACAAAAAAGCAAAATATATTCCATAAATTCCAGCTAAGGCACTTTCCATTTCAGAGTGGGCTGCTTAAGTCCTGTAAGCCTCCTAGTTCATCCTGACTCAAACCAACACACTTTGCAGCTTGTGCATAGCATCCTTCAGGAAGGACACAAAAGATCACAACACACCACAGGCCCCGCACATCCCCCTCCTCTGGGCAGGATTATTATTTTGCAGATCTCTGCTCTGTATCAGCCATCCCAAGGACTGCTGGTCTTCCCACTGGCTTTTGCAAAACTACACCAGTCAGCAGGCATTATATTGAATACCAAGCATTGTGAGTACCAAGCCCATTTTTGGCTCCAAAAAACATAAAACGTTTCTTTTGAGAAGCTGAAAATTACTGACAACAAGGCCTCACCTACAGCTGGACTGCAGGAAATCAAAACTGGTAAAGGACAAAAGCAGGTCCGCAACATCGAGCTGTAGCTGGGCAGCCTCCAGCTTCAGTTTGGCTCCTTGTGCAGCTGCTGCTGTTGAGAGGTATCATGCCATCCTGCTCCTCACATCAAAGACAACCATAAGGAGAACTATTAAAGCAATTTAAAAAATATTATCTTTAGGATGTAATCTACCCAGAGATGAATGGGAATAATTATCTAGCTGCAGATTTTTATGTGGGTTTTTTAAGGGAATAACTGGCTGAACATTTCTTCTAAGTAGTTACCTACAGTAACTTCCACCTCATTGCAATGAGAGACTAGAGATACCACTTTTTTCACAGGATGGGCCACATATTCCATACCATATTTCACAGTAACATCTATGCTCATTAACCCTTTTCCCATTCAGTTCACAATCCCATAAACACCTGTGTAGCAGCTCATGCAACTGTTCACGTAGAAAAGAGTGCTTTCTGTTTTTCTCAAAGCAGCAAAGGCAGCAGTTCAACTGAAGTGAGAAGAGCCAGCCCCAGGTTACCAGGCAGCTGTCTGAAATCGCCCCCTCAAATTCCCACTGAAGAGCAAGACCTAACATCAATATCCTTGCCTTAGCATTCTTTAATCTGCATACCTTGAACCCTTTATTCTTCCTCTTCTGCTCTGTTGCCTCACCTCTGAAATGGATATTATGCCACACTGTAGATGGGGAAACAGGCCCTGAGACACCAGATACTGAGCTGAAGTCGTGCATCAACAAGACATCCCGAAATCCATTGAATATCACTTCATTCCAGGTATTTTTGAACGCAATGTACAACCTAGGTCTATTATTCACTTTTGTTGGCATAGATGTGCTTTCTGCTACTGCAGTAGCTATTGCTTGAAGCATTACCACCTCTTGTCTGTCTCTTATGTGCCCATGGCAGGTAACAGCACTAGCTGTCCTGAACCAGGGATGCCAAGAGACACTTCAACCTCCTCCCAAAGGTACACAAACACGTGCTCAACCCTATTATAAACACCTCAAAAGATGCAACAGAAACAGAAAAAAGTCAAAGCCAACAGACCTCTTTTCAAAAAAGGCTTTTTTTGGTTTGATTAGACCCCTGACATGTCAGTCCTGAAGAGACACACAGAGGGATTTAGGTTGCATATCGCAACACTGAGGCGCAATGCTTTCTTCTTTATAGGTTAAGGCTTAAGCCATGTACTTGATTGAATGAACGCACTTAACTGGCATTAAAATTTTCATGTATCAGCTATGAAAAAGGGTTAAAGAACTCCAATAAATTTTTAAAAAATAATTTTTAGAAATTCCTTTGTAATTTAAATTTATTGGGAGGCAGCGGGGGGAGAAATAACCCCAGAAGAAAACAGTTTTACCTTTTTGAGATGATGCATCTTTCACCAAATACTTAGAAAGAAATCTCAGTTCATATTTGTAATAACAAGGGATTATCAGAGTCCTTGATTTACTGTTGAAGTCTGCAGTGAAGTTTCATACCTTGAGTGAGGTGCAGCCTAATCCCTGCATGTGATTACATTTACGAGTGAGAGGGAGGTATGCGGGGGGTAGGGAGAAGCAATTTTTATTGAAGACAACGCTTCAGGCAGCCCTGGAGCAGAGTGGATCCAGTTTGAAAAGAACTGGCAACCCTAAAACTTTTTGATAAGATAAAAATTCATTGATGTTGGCTCACACTAGGCCCACTTCAACTCTGCACTTGTCCTCTGTGTTTCCTTGGCATATCTGTTCCTTTCCTCTATCTGCTTTAGCATAACTTTATTTTTCTCTTTTATCTTTAGCTAACTGCACCCAGGGACTGGAGGGATTGATTTTTTGTTTTGACTTATTGTTTGAAGATCTGTAACTCAAAGCAGCTTCTTGCGCCTCTGATGTCTAAGCCCGAGCAGTATAAAAGGTAAAGCTCATCCTGTGTACCAAAGTGAGCAGGGATACCATTTTATAATCAGTCATCTGTGTTTTATTTTGCCTTTTGGGGAGGAAAACTATTTTAAGACTTTATAGGCAATAATACTTTAAATAAATATTCTCATGGCAGATACTGCACATGCCAGTTCCGTTTTTAAAGACGGACAGCTATTGCTCACCACTCAGGGGAAGAAAATAAAAGTTCCTAATTAAAGGAGGCCATTATACATCAGAAGATATTTTGAGCATCACGTCACGCTACCGACAGCCTATTGCAGCCCAAACGTTACCATGCAAATGTAAAAATGCTCTCGCTCAGAGATGCGCTGCCATGAGGCCAGCGAAAATCCCCGCTGGGAGGGGAAGGTAGGAGACGGAGATGCGCTCCTCGGTGCTGCTCGTAAACAGCCATCGCTCATTGCCAGGTCAATACCACCCCGTCCCGAGACACGGAGGGGTGGAGATGGATTTTTGCTTGCTTCCTCTGCCTTCTGAGGGCCAAACTCTGGAGATCTCTCCTTTTCCCAGGCAATTCTTCCCTCCCCCCACCCCTGGACAAAAATGCCTCTGGGCTGTTTTAAACAAGCAGCTCCTCAGGACGTGGCACCCAGGTTTCTCACTGCACACACACATTTCTGTGTCGTAAAAGCCGATAGTCATGGCACACACAGACTTTGTTTATGATCGCCAGTCTCTGCTATTCCCTGAAGTTGCCCAGCTTGCTGAAATATGGTTACATATGCAAACATTATCTCCCAATTGTAACCTCATTTTCTGCTCTGCTGGACAGCGTGACCAGCATTTGTCATCTTGCCGCCCCCGCCCGCCACATCATTCATGTGTCTATAATTGTCATCAAGATGTGGCATGTCAGCAGGACTCCCGCGTCCGCTGCTCCCCATCTCCACGCAGTCACTCAGGTAACAAACCCATAATCTCACCCTGTTTTCATGATGGTTGAATTACACATAATTGTTTCTGCACAGTGATTGATTTCTGCCTGAATAGAGACCTCTGCCTTTTTTCAATGCGAGCGAGTGGCAGCCAAGTCTCTCCATCTAGGAGGAGGCAGCAGCCTTTGAAGAGATCAAAGCCAAGGCCGCGAGCAGTTGTGCGCCCTGGGAATATGGAAAGCCTTTATGCTCTCAACCCCATTTCCAACATCATGTTGGATTGCAGCTGCATTACATTCTGCCAGCATTCTTAATGCTTTTAGTATTGACTCTGACATCACCGATAGCTGTTTTAAAGTAACAAAAGCTGAAGGATGACTTATTTTCACAACTCCATAATTGGAACATGCAAAGTTAGGGGAAGGGAGCATTTGTTTTTAATCTGAGATACAAAAGAAAGCACAGAAAATTATATAAGTTCCCCGAAATTAAAACCACGTTTTTCATATGGAAAGAACAGAGGGGGCATTTTTATAGCCTAGACCACACAAAATGAACTGATTATGCACATGCTTTTTCAAGCCTAAAGGCTGAAGTAAAAATACGATTGGGCAAGCGAGTCAAATTGGGAAAAAATATTGTGACTCACAGTATGTTTAGTGACTTTTAGCACCTGATGCAAAGGAAAATAATGCAGATGCCCAGGCTGTTGTCTCCCCTCTGCAGCTTCTTGTAGCAAACCGACAGTAGTTCACTTACCTTAAACCAGACACACAGCAAGTGGCAGACAAACACTAAATCTCCATTAATTATCTAAAAAGATATATAATGACCTAAAAGTATAAAATACTGCGAAGCTTTATTTAAGACTCCCTCTCCTCCAGTCACAGAGACAATTCTTAGGTTGCCTTAAAACTGTTCTTGCCACAATATTGTTTTCAGGGGCATCAAAAGCTCCCACGCTCCCCCTCTCTCCTCATCTGGCTTTGCTAGTGAAAACAAAAGTGAATTTCTATCAAGAAAAGACTGTCCTGAATGTTAATTAAACGTGTATCTACATTATCCTGAAAAAATATTTCCAGGGAACTTTAAAAACCCATCAGTGGAAAGGAAGGAGGATAAGGAGGATGTAAAAAGCAAGAGCCTGGGAGGGCACAGCAGCTTAACCACTCTGTGTGCGTGCACGGCCCAGTCTGAGGGCCATGGCAACTTTGACAAATATTTTTATTCATGGTAAAACCACTGAATAGGAGCCTTTAAGAGCAGTAATTTTGAAATATGGTCCTGCTGCTACAGTGTGCAGAGTGGTGGGGAAGGAAGAATGTGCAAATAAAGCATAAGCTGTAAAGAATTAAACATTACGAGCACCCATGTATTAGCAATAAAAATAATTTCCTCTTAGCTGTATCGGTTTTGTTCTGCTGTGCTAACACTCCTTTCCTCCCTGTAGTCATTAAAACCCCGACTCAAAGACAACAGCAAAGGGATCTGGCCTCCCTCCCTATGGACACAGAGCTTATGTCCCTGTCATTTTAAGGCTGGGAAACTGTCTCATTTTCACTTTGAGTGTTCCTTAACACACTAACCATACTGAGGCTGAAATCAGTCAAACATAGCAAGCTCTTTACCACGATGTAAAAGCTTATCATTTTTTTAGTATCAAGACAGAAGTATTTTCTGTGGTAATCCAAGGTTTTGGAGTTTTCCCCCCCCTCTACTACTGCCATCCCCAACAAATTTACTGCTTCCTCTGCAGAGCCTGCTTTTTAAAATCAGGACTAATTCTTTGTGGCTCTGGTGTTCACTCTGATAAGCAGAGGGATGCTCATAAAGCAACACAGAGGGAAGAGTGGCAAGATACAGAGAGCTGAAGCAGTCACTGTAAACAGAGGGATCTGTTGCCATTATCTGCAGGACAGCTAATTCAACTTCTGCCTATCCCACAAGGAGTCTCAAGTATCTGGAAACGAATGCCAGCCTCCAGAAACTGAGTGAGTAACATGCATAGCATTGCAAAGGTCTCCAAAACACTCATCACTATGAAGACACAGCAGAAGAGTAACTTCTACATGATGCTGCAACCCTACCTTTCAATGTAAAACCATTACTATGATGAAAAAGTATGTTCTACTGTAATTACTGCTAATTTTTCCCTTCCGGGGACTTTTGTGTTCATTTATAGAGGATTCACTTGCTACTTGATACTCTTTCTTGAAAGCTTGCTTCTTTTTTGCAGCTATTCAGTGAAATTCAAGAGACACTAACTATTTAGCCCAAAAGAGGCACCTGAAGGCGGTCTGCCAGGTTTTCACCCCGTGCAGCCCATCCATAATCTGCACAGGCAGCATTCTGTGGCCGAGCAGAGGCACAGCTTCTCCTCATGCAGGATTCTTTGGTAACCACATTAGGGAGAGCCAGTGACCCTGACAACAAACCTCACCAGCTCCTGAAATCAGGCACTGAAATCCCTACAAGGTGACTACCTGCAGGACCACAACAAACTGAGTTTTAGGTTTGGCTGTGGTGCTGGGGACCATGCAGCCACCAGCTGTGGCCACAGTGTACAGGCTGCAGCAACAAAGGCATGAAGAAAAAAAAGAGAATGCCACCAATGAGCTGGGTAACCCTGGGAGGGCAGTGGCACCGGGGCATGCCACGTAAGAAGCTCAGATAGGAAGCTGAGAGCTGTGCTCCAGTGAACGCAGCCTGGCTGCACTGTAGTGTATTAAAACAGAAGATATTTCAGGATCCCCAGGAAAAAGTTTAAAGCCTGCAGCTGCAAATGAGCCATCACCCCCTTGCAAACCATTCTTCCCATCAGAGGCTGCCGAGACACAGGGCACGGACATCACTGAGGCCTCGGCAGGTGCCCACCACGGCTGGGAGAGGAAGAGAAGATGCCATTGCTGCCAAGATGCCATCCCAAAAAGCTGCTCTGAGGTCCTCCCATCTCCACAGTAAACAACAGAAGTCCCACCAGGCTGGTGCCAGGGCAGCTGACAGAGAAGCCCCGGCCAGCCATCCCCTGCACACTGAGTGCAAGAGCCGCGAATCAAAGGCAGGTTCCCAGGAGAGGGAGCGCACCGTGCTCGTTATCTAATTGTGTTTGCACGGAACTTCTGAGAGGGATGGAGACAAAAGCAGGGGATGAAAATAATGATGCTGAGGGCAAACAGCCTGCTCCCCTGCAGGGGGGAGAGCAAACAGAAAACCAAGTGGGAAGATATGGGTGCTGTTGTGTGGCAGGGAGGTAAAATAAGAAAGCACAAAGTCCGGTTTTTGACAAAACCATTTTTGGGCTAGTTCTCTCAGGCCCCTTCTACCTTTTACTTAGAAACTTCAGTAGATTGTTTGCTCCTTCATTCAAAGTCTAGGTGTGAAACACAGCCACAGCCAGCACTGACACAAACTTTCTTCCTATCTGCACTGGCTTTAATCCTCTTATTTTTCCTCCTTCCACCACACGCATCTCAGTTTTTTACTTTCTCAGACTTCTAGTTTGCTTTCAGAAAAAAAAAAATAAAACCAACCCAAGAAACATATGTTTATAAGTGAGCTGTCTTTCAGGTGAATTCCTGAAGTGAACTCAGGAAACACGGATTTCGTTCCCACCTCTGCCTTCACCCTCCTCTAAGACCCCGAATGAATGTTGTTTTTCAGGTCCTCATTTGCAGAAGCCTCCTCCCAGACTGTGCCTTTGCTTTTGGGAGCAGAGTGGGGGGAAGCAGAGGACATCCACACACACAGACGCAGCCCCAGTGCCAGCATGGGCGCCAGGGATACTTCCCAGGAATCTGCCGGCAGTCACTGACGCACTGCAATTTCCACGGGTCACATCCTCATGCTACACTCTAGGTTGGGCAATTATACACAGAATTTACCTATTTCATGCTTAATTGCACAGGCACAAACTTTTGCTCCAGCCCCGAAACAGCTATAACTTACCAGTGGCACTTACGTTACCACAGGCACCTCTGCCAGTCCTGGCTTAACCTCCTCGGCTCAAATCTCAGCCACTGGTCTAACCAGCCCACCCCTCCTGGGAGAACCCAGCAGAGGAGAGAGAGGAAGTGCAGGTAACACAAGAAAGGCCAATGTCAGCCCATGGCTGACTTGTGAGCTACACGCTCCTGGGCTGTGACAAGCTACCTCCAGAAGAAAAATGCAAGACTCACCTGTAGGCTCTTCTACTGAACTTGAAAAAATAATTTGTCCACTAGATGTTGGCCAGAGAGATTCATTTAATGGAGGAGGGCATTTTTGTGCAGTAGGCACTGTTGTGTAACTGACTGTCTTTACTTGGAGTCCTGGAAGACAAACTTCATAAACCCACCGCTGAGATTTCCTTCTCCTAGGAAGTCTGCCCGTGCCCCAAACACAGGGGTTTCTGAACTGGCTTTGATTCAACCACGTTTCCTGACTGAATATTTATTGTTCTGCCCCATTAGCTTGCATTATTCTCACTTACACACATATCCTTGGGAAGAAAAAGCAATAAAAGGAAGGGTTTAAAGTGTCAAAGAAAGAGGGAAAGCTCCCTACACAAGTTGTTTTGGAAGCAACCTTGAACTAAAAAATGTTTCAAGACAGTGTTTTGACCAGCTCTCCTACAGTCTCTTAGTATTTCCTCATTACAAAGTATGAAGTCATCCTCTTACAGGTCACTCTGATAAGAAGATTATATTTGCCAGTTATAAAAAAAAAAAACAAAGTGTTTGCAATATTGCTGTCAAACTGTCTGGGGAGTAACCTAATAAATTAGCATTTACTTGTGGTTCTCCTATTCCAATCCTTCCTTCTGAAGATTTACACCTAAAACAGGATCGCTGCACTATTATCTTAGAAATATCCTCAAAATAACTGAGATAGGAAAGAAAAAGTCTCAACGAAACCTGGAAAATCCACACACTTAAGAGCTAAGCTTTTTAAAGTTTTATTTCTTTTTCTTCACCCTTAAATCCAGCACAGCTTCCTTTTCTTCCTATAGCAAGGGTATTTAAGACATGAAATACGTGTGAGAGAGAAGGTTTTGAGTAACAAATTTTTCAAATCCAACATGTTCATCTGAAACTTATTTTTTCAAGTTGAATTTCAGTTGTGTGCAGGAGGCAAATGGGCGGTAAAAACCAGACCAAAATACAGCCTGGCTTGCTACTGTCAGAGGGCAGCCAAACAAGGGGCATTCTTCAGGGTAAACTATTTTATAATCACTTGAGTTTTTGAAAATGGATTCCAGTAGAATGTTCGATGTGTGGTTTATTTCCTCAGTATCCTCACCAGCTCTCCCAGTGCCAGCTGGGTGAACTCACTGCTCCTTCCAGTGTTATCTCCAGCAGGCTGCTGGAGGGGACCCGGGCCTGCCCCTGCCTGCCCCACCACCCTGGGCTCCCACACCTGATCCTCACCCACCCGTGGGCTCCCACCCCACTCCCAAAAGCTCCCCGAGAGGCTGAACCTGCATGTACGTTTGTATTTGAAAATGGAGGACCTGGATGTGAACATAGGGACAGTTTTCACACTTGGCAGGGCCTAATTCACATGCAGGCGTTCAGGGGAGAAATCACGCTCCGCCAGTCAGAGGGGTCCCTGCCACTGGGTCAAGCCCAGCTGTTCTCCTGCTTCACCTCAACTTTTCTGTACACAAGTGTTTCTTCAGTTTAAGATACAGGAATGCTGCCGACCAGACCACAAGGATGGAACAAGCTGCCACAAAGCCTACACTGAGAAGAGGGCACAGATGTGAGAGCAAAGCCACTTTATAAAAACTAATTGAGGAAGATGTGCCACGGCATTTTGCGGCATGGGACAGAACGTGGGTCGGTGGCAAGAACCTTGCTCACTGTGAGGGCACACGGGAATGATACAAAACTGCAGTGAAAGAAGTACAGGACTGGCAGGGGGCAAAATAAAGAGCAAGAAAAAACACAATTACCACTTGTAACTGTGGCTTCATGAACCCAATACAGCATCACTCAAACTTCAGAAAAGAGCGACCCTCAACAAATCACTGGGTTGTGGCATTTTAACAAAGTAAACACATTTGCAATGCTGGACACAGTTTATCTGCGTTTTAGCACGTCGGCAGGCAAAAGGCCTTCTCCCAGAGCGCAGTCTGCGTTTGACAAGCAGTGACACCTTTAATCGTCACCTCCACATTGTACTTTTCTTATGCTAGACAAAGCTTGCCAATGCAAGAGTTGATAGGGATGAAGAAAGATCAAGGCAAGAAGATACGCCAGAACTGTGGAGAGACAACAGACAGTCACAAAGATAAACCTCTGAGGCAGTTTTGAAACACAGAAAAAGGCAGAAAATTGAAGAAATAGCATAGCTAAGTGACCAGTTACAGAGACAGAGCTCTGAGGAGCCAGTGTCACTAGGATGCCTACTCAGAAATACACAGCCTACAGGGACAGCATTTTAGAGCTCATTGCTCTCCACCTCTGAGTCAACACAACTGCCCAACAAAAGTCCCATGATCCCTTTCCCTGTTTTTTGAACATACATGATGAATCAAACAATTTCCAGACTGGTTTTCTTTGGATAATGACTGCAGCCCCATCTGGGCCTACGTTCAAGTCAGCTGAGGTAAAGCTGAGCTGTCATCAGTATCAACAGGATTTCAGCATCATGCCTTCCAGTTCTGTGCAATCTCATTCCTTGTGCTGACACTGTGGGGATCACTGCAGCTCCCATAAGTTCCAGGTTTCCCAGTTCCGCTGGCTATGTGCAGTGCCTGGCACTGTGCTGGACGTGCAGCACCAGCCCGTTTCAAACTATTTTAAAGCTTCCCTACTCAGAAAGCAAGGAGGGGAAAGGGAAAAAAAAAAGGTCACACAAGCAGCTTTCTGCTGCTCTTTGCCGAAGCAGCACTACTGGGGCTGCCTTGCACCATGAGCACACGCACATGTACCCTGCTGCTTTGAAGCAGCAGCACTGTCAGAAGGTACCTGACAGCAAATGCCTGCCTGAAGTCCCACGCTCCCAAGGGACTCCTTCCCCCTGCCCTGGTGTGGGTGAAGCAGACCTGCCTGCTGACTCGTGCGGCACTGTTTGAAGTACAGAGCTGGAGTACTGAAAGTGCTTGGATAGACAGACGCTTTTGGGAATTAACTGCTCTCTGGCTTGCTTAATAACTCCTAGCCAAAGCAATTCTCTGGTTTATGTGTTACAGCTGGTGACAGCACTACACTTACTTTTTAAGTTGAGCTGCCCATTTTATAAATACTCAATCAAAGCCCCGTAACTTTACACTTGTAATTTTTGCTGACTAAGCTCATCCTATTCATTTTATGCCTCAACCTTACCTATATCCACAGCCATTTAAAGAAAATAAACAATCATTGAGCTGACCTTTCATGAGATCCATGAAAATGCTCTTCTACACAAGGGATTTGGTAGCTTTGAAGATCACGGGTGAAGATATTCTAGGTCCTTCATCTCATCCTGAAGCTCCAGCCAGCACCACCACCAGAAGCCATGGAAGGCCAGCCACTTTTCCTCAGGCAGTTCAGGCCCCTTTTCTTCCCCTTTAGGAGAGCAGGCAATCCCTGACTGATTAGCACAGTTGGTGCACATGTTAACTCCCTACTGCACTTTTAGCTCAATCCCAAACATTCAATGAATACGTTTTTATTTAAGTGCTCAATCACTTTCTTGCTGAGAGGACAGATTCCTTTGAAGTGGGAATCCCAAACTAAATAAATATATCCACGAGGTCCAAGTCTCAAATAGAAGCCACTGGGTTGCTGAAGTTATTCTGAATGCAATTTTCTTAAGTGAATCTAATGCTTATGAAGGGCCAGAGCAATAGAGACACTAATCCTCAAGTGCCCGGGCAGGAGCAGCACACCAGGCAGCTGCACCTCCTGCAACCTGAAGAAAGGGACCAAACTCAACAGCCAGATGAGCACTGTCCTCACACCAGACTTGTCTTACAACCAAAACCAGCTTGGAGAGAAATGCCTGCTACTCAGGATGGAGAAGTTTGGGGTAAATGGGAGCTGAACACAGCACATGGTTTCCCTGCAGCAGCAGGGAGGACACAAGCTGAGGACAACCTGACTTGCCCAGGTCAAGGCCAGACTGCCTGGCTCCCAGCAGTGTTTCTCTTGAAGCAGACACACGCTGGATCACTGTCCATCCACGTGAGAGCAGCACAGGAGATCACAGCAGGGCACACAATACACAGACCTCAGGCCGCAAAATGTTCGGTGTCCATATTAAAACAGACTCTTGCACGTTTGTCTTCCTGAGAGACACGGTGTTTTACTACTAGCAAACAACAAAAAAAAGCACATGCCTCTGATAGGACTTCAGAAATATTAAGCAGCAGTAAAATGCTTTTGTGTGGGTTATTTCCTTCCCATATCAGGAGGCATTTTCACTAACTATAAACAGAAGTTAAGTACTCATGAGAAGCCAGGCCTGCGGTACCGAGGCTTTTCAACGCCTGCAGCCATGCAGCGCTGCAACTATCTGGAAAAAGCCTTTTCCTCTTTTGATGCCTGAACCTGTGGAGCTTCAGGCTTTCTTCTTGAGCCATATCCTCCTTGGCACTTGCAGCCCATAACAAGCTATTCTTATTAACATTTTTTCTGGGCTGGGATTAAGTTGGAAAAGAGACAGGAATGACATTTTGCTTAAACCACTTTAAAAAGTAAGCAGCAGCTCTACCATTTAAAGTTTATATTGAATTAGCTCCTAGATATATAGAAAAAAGGGATATTTAGGACGTAAACATACACAAGTATTGCTATACAAAAGCTCCAACTTTGATGATTTGTAATGGGTGGGGTTTTTGATAATTCCTCTGCTCAAGCCACACACACACATTTGCTGCCTCCGCACCGGGACATCAGGAGAACATTTTGTTTTCCCCTTGCCCATTCACAATTACATAGATTTGCTAATTGCATCAGTGTGACAAGGAGAAGGCAGCAAAAGCTGAAAAGGTGTTCTCTTCACCAGTGTGTGCCAAAGATCACACTAACAATGAACTACATACCTAAGACTGCCTGGAGCTCTTATCAGGAGCAACCAGACCAAGCTTCAGACAAGGACCACCTATAGCCACTGCAGTAACTTCTTCTACCCCCTTTTCCAAATGGAGGATTCGTCTCATTAAGTGGGAGAAAGAAAACAACACCAAAACCCATCCCATGACCATTCGCAGCTTGGGTTTCTGTTTCACAGTGGCCTGACTCCTATCTTAGACTGATCAGTTGTGACTGCTTGAGTCAGAGCAGCTGAGAGACATTTGCAGCAATGAGGTCCCACTATTAGGGCTGAGCAGATTCCTGTTCTTTCCAGGTGCTGCCATTTGGCACGACTTACCTTGCTCCTCAGAAGATAGTCCTAGAATTCCTCCCTGGGCAAACACTAATACGCTCCGTCAAGTTCTGCTTCCATACAGCCAGGAAGCTTCGTGCTCCTCTGTGGTTGATTTCAAAGTTATTTAAGGAGCTAACTGGCATCGTTCAACTGCACTGAGAAGCCGTGCGCCACGCAGGGTGAAGCTGCAGAGCTTCGGTGTTGGATAAGCGGCTCCGGCTTGTCGAGCCCCTCAGCTGCCCGATTCCTCTGGCTCGGGTCTGGGCTTGTGGAAGGACAAAAGAACTCTGCGACAGGACCACGGCTGCCTAAGGCCCCCAGAGCACCCTGCTCGATGCCAACCTGGGAATCAGAGCAAAGCTTTCTGGTGGGTGATATGGGAGCAGGAGCTGAGCCACAACTTCTATACTGTGAAAGCCTACTTCATATTGGGCCAGGGAGCTTTCAGCTGATCACAGCTCCCAGCAATTCCCTAAAACTGCATAGTAAGCAGAAGCAAATTCTCAGGGAAAGACAAGACACTTAAAAATCAGGTTTGTATCCTTCTGCAGCTCCCATACATTCCCCTTGGGGGTCCAAAATTTCCCCACAAGCAAGTGAATCAGCCGGCTTTCAGAGGAACACACGATGTGGCTAGGGAAGCAAAACCCTCTCATTGAGGCTCTGTAGCCACTCATTTTTGCTGTTTCTACCCTCATCCTTCCTTCTGCCCGTATTATCTATCCTCCCAATCTCCTGGGACATCAGCTCTTCAAGAGGGGAACTAACTCCAGTACCCCCTGCCATGCAGAAACACACATGCAGAAAGAATATCCACAATTTGGGCTAGTCCTGCCTTGTTCCTAGCAATCCAACTCTTAGAAGAATTCCTTGTCATTTTCAAATGGATATGCTGCATTTTGCAAGTTGCCATGAAATGTTGGTACATTCTATCCTCCGACCTATTTAACATACCCAGCTGCTACAAAGAGGCAGTAGAGCCACAGAGAAAGAAACCCAGACCCCAAGAACATGTAAGAAGAGACAAAAGGGAGGTTGTAGAAATCCTCTTATCTTTCCATAGGAAGTTTAACTCATGGGGAATGAGGGAGAAACAAAGACAAAATTCTTCTGGATGAATTTACAACATGGAGAAATGATCCTTCTTCAGTCACCTCCTCTGTTCCCACGTTCCCATAAAACAGACAAGAAAGGTTTGCCACCCCAAAACTAGTCTTGTTAACCAAAGAAAAAACCCACACGTTAGAAAACAAACATCTGTCTCCATCTCCCACCTCCAGTAGCCCCGCAATGCTCAGAAACCACCAGAAGATATCTCGAGCGCACAGGATGCACGTTCACCAGGTGTTACTGCGGTTTGGTACCATCACATGCCTCTTCTCCTGCAGCCACCCCAACCAACTGCTTCGCTTTTCCACTTACCCACCTATCTGATAAGAACACATACTGCGGCAGGCGGCTCCTACCTGAACTTGCAATTAACACTCTCCTGCTCCTACAAATACAGCTTGGAAAAAGCAAATCAGTTGCCAGTAAATGAGAAAATAAATAAAAAAAAAAAAAGTCGGGGGACAAGAATGGGGAAGACAAGATGCTAACAAAGAGATTTTGGAAGACTCTAAATCCTTCTCAAACACCCTCTCCCTTCCAAAAGCTGCCCTGAAATTAGACTACCATTTTTTTTTATTATGGTTTATTGGGCAAGTTGTGTCTGACTATAGATTTGTACTTTTAATGTAACAAAACAAGCTTCTAAAACATTTGTCTTTTTTAAAAAAAAGAAAGGCTTTCTTTTCCCCCTACATATGGTGATGAAAGTAACTTTTTCCCTATCCAGGAAAGCTTTGCTCTCCCTCCTCATAGATGGTCCTTGCCCTGTGTCTGGACGCCATTCCCCAGGGGCGCATCCCCGGGGCAGTTTGCCATCAGCAGGTCCTTCCAAGGTGGAAAAAAGATTCAGCGCCCCAGGGCGCCTTTTTAATCCTGGCTAACACCTCCAGGCAACAGATGCATCAACAAGAAGCGTCTTTGTCATGCAAATAGCAGGGTGCAGGTACACACCAGGCACAAATGGCTGGGGACTGACACCCCAGGGGAGACCTCTGCCTCCAGCGCTTGCTGATCTCAGCTGCTCCTTGCCCCAGCCCCAGCTCCGGCACGATGCCCTGGAAAGGGGAGGCAGAGCCAGCCTGGAGGGCAGCGGCTGGGGGGGCACAGAGGTGAGCGCGGCGCGGCGCCGGAGCCGTGGTAAGGCATGGAGAGAGCGAGCAATGTCACCTCCGGGATGCCGCGTTTTGATCTCGCGCGCATCAAAACCCGACTGTCAGCTACGAGCCTAACAAAGATTATAGTTCAATTAAACAAAAAAATTAAATTAAAACAAATAACTCAAGCGTGTAGCCTTGTGGTTAAACTGAAAGAACTCCAGGCTTATGTCAACATTGCAGCCCTGCAACAGCACTGTTTTATTGAAATAGTGGTGCTGCTGTAACATGCAAGAGCAGCACTGAACTAAATTAGCCCCTCAGATGTTCAGCAGGCAGCTTTACAATTAAAAACAAGATGCGTTTTCCCCCTTCCTCCCCTCCACCGTAGCCACAAACGGCAGTTCCTCAAGTACCTGAGACAAGAGCCTCTGCAAGATTATATTCTGAGGGCATCGATGCCAGATCTGTAACGAGTGGCAGCCCCACGGCATGCATATATGGAGAAAATACTCAGTGAATAATTAAGTTGGATTTTGTTGTTCCAAGCCATGCACCAGCACTCAGGACTTTCTTAGGGAGGTAACATGGAAAAGAGGGGGTAAAAAAAAAAAAAGTCTGAAGTTTTCTAGTCCTCCAAAGGGCAGGTTTGTCTTGATGCCCTCTTGAAAAGCTGCATGCTTTTCCCTATGATACACCCAAACAGAAGTTTTCTGTAGAGCAGCGTTTACAACAACAAATATCAACAGACTGTGATCATCATGCTTCACCCTAAATGGCTGTAGGCCTCTGAACTGGAATTTATACACAAAAAAACCCCACAGCTACAGAAAGCAATGTATTACATGAGGTTTTGCATCTTTCAAATGCAGATCCATATGTTTTCCAGTGCCAAAGCACCGTCATTCCAACTTGAAATATACATTAATTTAACATGTTTTGCTGCTGTCAAATCACCAGTACAGATCAGGCCTCCTTCTTTTTTGTTTTTGAAGTCAAATGCCACAGTCCTGAATAAAAATCAAGAACATCAGAGAGCAAAACAATGCCATGACAGAGACCTCCAAGTAAAAAAATCTAAGAGCCAGTAAGAGGGAAAACTGCTTTATCACAGGGAAGAAACAGCATCCAACTTCTCCTATCACAGCACGCACAACAGCAGCGGCATTTTTCCAGCAGGATGCCTACAAGCAAATTGTTTCCTGCTCCATTCCGGTTCTACTAATATAATTTCCACAGCTCATTTTAACACTGCCTCTCCATTGCTCTATATGTATACCAAGAGGCTTACAAAAATAAATGGGAATTGACTATCCAGAATTAAAAGTACATTAAAATCCATTAAACATGCATCTACACCAATGGAAACAGAGGGACCAACCTGGAAGAATCAGTGCTCGCCACAATGTAAGGGAAAGCTGTAACTACTGCATCATGGTTGATATTAATTCCTAAACGACCATTTCACAATTTCTGGCTGAAGATACAGAGTACGTTTCAAAGAAATGCTGCCAGATAGATAAAGCCTTCACGCAGACCAACTGATGGTGGAAATAAATATCAATCAGCAAAGAGCAATGCCACATCTGAAGGCAAAAAAAAAAAAAAACCAAACCAAAAAAAACCAAACCAATCTTCTCATCTTACTGACATGCAACTTTAGCAGTTCTGCTTCCAGCCCTTGATTTTCCTCAACGAATGAAGAGTTAAAGCCAGAAAATTCACATCTGTCCCAGTCACTACAAAGACGGCATTGACATCATTCTGCCATACATTACCCTACAGTCGTAAACCAGGGCTCCCCCCTCAAAGCCCCCAGCCCCATTCACAGATATTAATCTCAGCTTTTCCACCGTGATCACGACCAACACCTATAAGAGCTCTCAAATGCCACTGGACAGAGGCTCTGAACAGCAGAAGCTCACCATTCATCATCACTGAAGCTACCCAAAAGACCCCCTTGTAAACAGACTCTGTGGACCAAACAGGAGGAAAACCCAGCTTGCCAAACCAGCCTTTGGAAGAGATAACTCACTGTTCTGGGGATGGGTGGCGACAGAGATCCATTAGGCATGTATGGGTCGTTATTCATGTTCGGCATCATGATATACCCAGAATAACCAGAGTATGATGGTCCCTTGCTGTATAAGCCACTGTCTGGATGCTTTCCTATGGAAGATGAAACAATGATTACATTATTCCCCACATATTCATTTCTCATGAGTTAGAGCACTTAAACAGGTACTGTGCATATATAAAAATGTTCTGCATGCATTTCCTTACTCATGGAAATTACTGCTGACAGAAAGCGATACGAAGCAATTTTTAATAATAATATTTTTTTTAGGAAGAGCTAATTCTTAAAGGAGCAAGTACTCTCGGTGAGGAGTTTATGTTTAAAACACAGAATAGCCTCAGAGTAAATTATTTTGCTAGTACCCATTCAAATCAAAGTAGACATATTAGCAATGACATCATATTTCTCAAGTAGCAGTTTTCCCCGATTTTATATATGCCCCTAGGATTTTTGGATTCAGAATTATTGCCAGTATGGGTTTCCAACATCATTGTTAGGAAAGGGAGGACAAGGCTGTGATAACTAGATATAATAATTTCCTTCTCTTGCTAAGCCAGTGTGTGCAGCGAGCAATTCATTCTGTCTATGCTCACTGGGAACAATTAAAGGGCAGGGGGTGGCTTGGAAGGAGATCCTAACAGTTTGGGAGGGGGGCTGTTGAGCACACATGGTTCTACAGTCAAGAGGGAAGCCAGGAAGGAAGATAAAGTGTTTGGGTCCAGGTCCTGCAAATGGGGATGAACAGGTCTCCCACTCACATGCCCATTGACAAGGATACTATTTGCGAGGGAGGTTTTAAGAAGATGCAGAGCTGAAAAGAAAACTATCCAGAGCTGAAGCTCCCCCTCACTGCCAAAATGCTATGAGCATGGACATCATCGCTTTTAGGCTGTTTAATGACAAAAATGGAGGAAGATGGCCACAGAGTCCCAGAAAGCACCAGGACTGAACTGTGTCTGTCTTTATATGGAATTTATAACCTGGTTTAGCTTGTGATGATAAGCATTTGATTTTAAACATAATCTCCCATCCTTCACAGCACACATTCTTTGCATGTGTGTCCAGCTTCCTGAATGATATTCAATGAACTCTGCTATTTCCTCTGTCCTTCTCAATCAAAATTAACCAGTCGGTACATTAAAAAATGAAGGAGGTCTGCTCATACTTAGATTTGAAAGATGAGATTTAAGTGACAGACTTCAGCTATGGGGAAAAGCAGAGGGTTTCTGAACAGAACTGCACACTGTATGAGTAAAGAGATAGATGTGTTTAAGCTGATATCCTAAAAATAGTTATTTCTTCAGTGAAGATCCATTTGGCCTACTTATCAGTTTCTAAACAACTGAAATACCATTTGGTCACTCAAGATAAACGTGCTGCACGTTCACCTCCTATTTAAATGTGCTTTGAAAGCGCTCTGGCATCCCTCCCCCTCCCAAAGATACTAAATTTACGTTTTCCAAAAGAAACCAAGTTCCAGTTTGAGGACTGTGTGGAGGGTCACAGAGGGACAATATTGCAAGACAGAACTGTACATGTCTCACCTTCCTCGGGGTGTTCTCTGCCTTTATCATGGTAGGAATCCTGTGCTTGAGTCTGCCTGGAAACCTGACCGCAAAGAATCCACCATCAGAAAAGAAGAAAAAGAAGAAAAGTCATTGTAGGGATGCTTGTTTATCAATCACATTGCTACAGTTTCTTGAAGGAAGAAAGAAGTTAAGAGCACGAGATAAACATCTTTCTTTTTCCTCTTAAGTCGCTCGAAGGCAACTGTACCAGAAACGTTTGTGTAAACTATTGTTTTATGACAATGTGAGTAACTATAGGGCTTTGCAAAGCATTTCTAGCAGAAGCACCCTGCATTTAATGAAAGTGGATCATTTCTGGAAAATATTTGGTGCTCTGGCAGTCAAAACGCTCTTGGTAAAAAGATACCAAAAATAATGAATTTCAGGTTGCCCTCCTTAGCAGATATTTAGGAAAAAAAAAAAAGAAAGAAAAATGAAGGAAATTAAAAAAGAAAAAAAATTAAACAAAATTTTTAGAAAGGCAGGTTCCCTGCTCGCCCTGAAGTTGTTTTAGAGTCTGGAATTTCTTCCCAAACAGTTTTATGCAAATCCCTTAAAGAGTTTACAGCTAATGCTCCGACCCCGCTGATTTTACTGAGAAAATTTCATGGCTGCTTGAGGTCTAATACCACCGCACCGTCGGGGAACTCCCGGCAACTTTCTCGTCCCAGGCCAAAGCGCGAAAGGGGCCAGCCCCTCCAGCGCATCCCCGGGCGCGGAGCCCGCTCGGCTCTGCCCGACGCACCTCTGGAGACAGGATCTGGGGTGGGATGATTTCTTTTCTTAAGGGAAATTTGGAAGACAGAGGCTTTCCCGGTGCCCCGCCGAAGCTCCCTCCCCCGCGGCGGCAGCCGAAGCCCGCCGGCATCCCGCGCCCCCTCCGTCCGCGCTGCCCGCGGAGCCCCCGCGGCCGCGCACCTCGTGCCCATTGGCGCCGGGGGCGATCTCGGACTCGTTGACGAGGGAGGACTTGATGTCGGCCAGGTCGCCCTCCTCCTCGGGGTGGCTGATTTCGGCGAAGATCTTCTCTTTCTGGGGGTCCCCCTCGTCCTTGAAGGGGATCATCTCGTCGGTGGCGCAGAGCTCCGGGTCCCCCCCACCGCCCCCGGCCCCCGGCAGCTGCGGCATCCTCACGGCAGCGCGGCGTCTGCCGCGGCCGCCGGCCCGCCGC